>JNHW02000020.1:0-178967 GCA_001691775.3 Amanita inopinata Kibby_2008
CTTCGCACCGTGATTGACTATGATAGGGTGAGCCCATAACGCTTATGTGGATAGAATTCCCAGTCACTGTGTCTACTAGGTCATGTTGCTAGACCAAGGACAGATTGCAGAATTTGACAAGTATGTGGACTAAATTACATACCACTACGGTCTCTTACACGTTTTCGTCGATATAGACCGGCAGTCCTCCTCGCTGATTCGAAATCCAAATTCTATGCGCTTTGCAAGGCGACTGGAAACCAAGAATTCGCGATGTTGAAGAAGATGGCAGGGCTCTGAAAGAAAGAAATACCCAAGATCTTGTTTGCGAGCTAGATATACCTTAGATTCCTGAATATAAGTACAAAATAAATCTTGAAAGTATCTTTCCCGAACAGCAAGGCTGGTGCTAGCAATTCTTTCCGTATCGAAACCACTCTAAACTATTGAAGCTTTAAAGGCTTATCTGCGGCTCCGAAAACAAAAAACCGATGATTATTCACACAACGACGAAATTACTTTTATCAACATTATGGAGTATGATAATACAATGCGGTCAACATCCGGAAAACAAGTAGTAACAGCTTGGAATAGCGAATAACTAACCGGCACGACGAAAACAAATCTAAGGATTCCACATCTTCCTCTTGATGTATGAGACTAGCTGGATATCATCCATGGTACGGAGCTCAGGTAAACGATCCACTCCCTGGTTAGAATGTGAGAAAACGACCTGGAGTTACTTATAACGTTGTAAACTAACCGCCTTTTGAGCCGCACGGATGACTTGTTCGGCTATGTGCGCACTGATCTCTCGGACTGGAAGATTGTAAGCCCAACTAAAGCATGAAATAAGCTCGAAAAACTCACTCCTCTCTATTCGCGGATATAACAACTCCATTGAGCGCTCTTCCTCAGTGAGAGCATCAGCCAGACCAAGAGACGAGGCCTCGACCATGGAATCTGTCACTGAGGTTGCTTTGGAGAGAATGCTAGCAAGACCAAGGCCTGTAATAAAGCTGCTTGAGAAGCAAGTGATGCAAATTGTTTGCCATAACTTACCTGGGAAGATGTACATATTATTCCCTTGGCCAGGGTACAAAGTCCTTGTATTGAATTGTTGTTCAGGGAATGGGGAGCCAGAAGCAAACAAGACCGTTCCATTTGTGTGCTCAACTGCATCTTGGAACGAGCACTCAGATAAGCGGACAGGGTTAGACAGAGGGAAGATAATTGGTTTCGGGTTCAATTGTGCCATGAGCTGAATGACTTCGGAAGTAAATGCACCCTGAAAACGTTTTTCAGATTTTATCTATCATTGAAAGTGAATTGAGTTACGCTAATTGTTGACAATCCCAACAATGCAGTGGGTTTTACAAAAGCAATGATGTCCATAAGGTTGGTGATAGGAGGACCTTCATAGTCACTCCGAGAGAAGTCTATTAGCCAAGGTGAGGAAACTACGTGGATGGGTAATTGCATAACACTTACACTTTTTATGCTCGGCTAGGCGACCACGAGCATTGTAAACAAGACCTTGAGAGTCGACGAGCCAGACACGTTCACGAGCTTCTTCTTTTGACAGACCATTCAGAGTGAAGAAGCTCATCAGTTGCGAAGCAACGCCAACTCCGGCGGAACCAGCACCAAAGAACAGAATGCGGTGGTCAGTGAGAGACCTGCCAGAAGCAGCAGAGGACAGTTTAGCAGCATTGAGGAATCCACTGAGGACAACAGCTCCCGTTCCCTGAATGTCATCGTTGAATACCGGGTACTTGTTGCGATACCGGTTCAGGTAAGTGAATGCGTGGTCAGTTGAGAAATCCTACACACGTAATGAACATTCAAAAGTACAATACTGTATCCGAGGGCATACCTCAAACTGAACCATGAGTTT
The DNA here is from genome assembly GCA_001691775.3 of Amanita inopinata Kibby_2008. NCBI lineage: Eukaryota > Fungi > Basidiomycota > Agaricomycetes > Agaricales > Amanitaceae > Amanita > Amanita inopinata. The sequence goes on from JNHW02000020.1 coordinate 1,877, forward strand.
AGGAAATATAGCCGACATTTCATTCATAAACTCATCCATAAATTCTGTCATTTCTTCGTCTGATGCACGCTTTTGTCGAAGACCCAAGTAAAGGGGGTCTTCTAGGTATTTTTCATTGTTTGTGCCAAGGTCCAAACATATGGGAATAGTGGATGAAGGCCGTATTCTAAAGCATGTTTTCAATATGAAATTAAACATAATAAATGAAATGTCCCACCCAGCACCAGCAACATAGAGGGATAACTTTCCAATTGATATAGGCATTCCGTTAACTCCCAAGTCTCCCAGACCCAAGATACGAGAACCTACCTCAACTTTTAGCAAAAGAAACATTTGATAGATCGAGAACATACGGACCATCCGTCACAACGCTGATTCTTGCATCGTCAATCTTGGGCCAATTTCTTAAGACTTAAAATCGTGACTAAGACCTACTATAAACCAAAATACCTTCAAACACGCACCATTACCAATGTTCCCTTTGTCCTTGATGGAAATGAACTGTGATACAGTCAATGGGTGAGCGCTGATGGAGTAAAACACTACAGACAAGGCCTTCGGGGCGTCTATAAATGTGGGAGTACTGCATACATGCATCTCCGACTGTAGGCGTGTAGATAAGCGGCGTGAACTCTGCCATGTTGTCTAAGCATAGCTTGTAGAACATGCGCGGGTCATGATCTTTGAGGCTTGATAGATAAATGTACTTTTCGATGCTCTTCTCTTTTGAATGCAACTGGGCCATGCAACGGAGAGCATGGACCGACTCGAGCAATGCGGGTGGCGTCAAGCCATGTTTTAATTTTTCAGCTGTGAACCTAGTAGGCAGCCAGTCCGAAGCAAGCAAGTTTTTAAGCATACGTTGGGGCGCGATTTTAAGCTTTTGCACGCCGTTCGCCCAGTAAGGAGTGAGAACAATTGTCATGTTGAGATGCGGGTGAGAGGGGGGGTAGAACGTGGAGTATTAAGAGGAGACAAAAGGAGGTGATATGGTACGATGTCAAAGGAAAAAGATTTTGAAAATGTTACGCGCGTTTTTATATGAGACCATCCCGTGTCTCGCCATGACATTAACGTTTCCCCAAACCCCAAAACTAGCAACAACTGCCTCTCTTGTTGTGGCCCTGCGTCGACGTAATAAACCTTGCAACTATCAATCGGCCGAACGCTGCATCATGACGCACGCTCATCTTCACTTTTTCTTCCCATGTCCCTCACGGTATCCAACAGTTACCAGGGTGGCGAATCTTCACATCTGTTTCTACAGCAGTTTGTTGTCAAGTCAGACACCGGATCCCCAAAGGCAACTCACTAACACTGCCAGCCACGAGCTCTTGGCCAGACGGTAGGCTGGAGCACGTCCTACGCAGGTCTGCCACCGGTCCCTTGAACAGTTATTTGCACGTGTTGGTATGTCAGGGTACCGGCAAACACAAATCAATTTATAGTGTTGATGACACTGTAAAGCGCATGTCTGAGGTCAGGTAGGATTGAACATTGCAATCGCGTCGGTAATAATTCCAATAGAGTATGTCACTCTTCAGTCCATTTGCTGCATTTATATTGGACTGCCTGCACATACAGGAATATCAACATGGGCAATGTAAACTGAGATAACTCCGAAAATGATGCGATGAAATGCATCAATCTTTACGCTCAATAAAACGCTTCTATAATGTGTTTTTGAGGTAACCTAGAGTTTCGAATTAACTCTGAATGATTCTCTGCGTGAGTATTTACCCCTCGTGCCATGTTATCCGGCCCGAGTTCTGACGGTTCAAGAGACTAGGTTAACAAATATATGTTAATAGAGCCTCCGATCAAGTTGTCATGTCCTTAGCTCTAGTGACATCCGACCAGTGCGACCGTAAGAGACAAACAACCTTCTTTTGTTCTCCACTGCATACGTCGGATGGCATTTCTCAAGGTGAAACGTGGATAGACACAGTCTCGCTTGTTTGATTAAAAGGATGGTTTGCAAATGAGCCACATTTTGTACGGTACAGTGCAGGATACCACAATCCGCCGACTTACCGATTTCCGGATCATTCCGTCCTATGGTCGCCACCGTGGACACTCGAAACTTCAAAGTAAAATCAGCAGTGACAAGCCCTTTTGAATACGACAGTTATGCAGTGAGCTGCTCAAATATCCAACATCGTATGAAAGCGACGATTGCACAACAACGCCCAATAATCAAGTCCCCGTGACGATAATCAAAGGTGAAATCGATACGTCGTCTGAAGTCGCCGCTTCCATGTAGAATTTTCCAGGGCAGACTAATCTAAGGCAAGCCTTGACGCTTCCAGATTCCACCCTCGACAGTTCATATCCAATACATCATTCCTCATCCAGAATATGACACCTCAACGAAGTCAAGTTTCATAATACACGGTCGGATATATTCGCATATTTGTCTCGATTCTTCGCATTTGTACTCCATATCCGGTCCGACCGTGAAAAAGGTTTATTATGGGATCCATCACTCTCATTAATACAGTGACCTTCCTTTCAGGTGTAACGCCACAGCCAACTTACGCCCACTCTTGGGGCGATCTAAACCCCTTGGGCATGCTGCCTGATGTCAACTACATGTCAACCCGAGAAGGCAGCGACAATAACCCATCCTGCGCGACTTTTCCGGACCCTATTCCAAAGGTTTTGCCGGTCCTCTCCTCCACTACCTCCCTACAGACCATTTGTGGCGTTTCTCGCCAATTTACAGGGCAGTCGGTTATCTATCTGTGGCCGCTAGACGATTTTGTTAAATCTTCACGTGTGACGCGTCAACCAAAATTCGCTCCTGAATTGCTGCAGATGTGCTTGTGTTCGGCGCTATTGATCGTGTACGGTCCGATGCTTGCCGTTCGTCGAAAGAGAAACGTGAGTGACTGGTCAAATGACGATGCTAAGCTTGGGTACTGTACTTATCTCTGGTGAAGAGCCAAAACGCCGTCTAAACCTCTCAAATTTCCTTTGCCAGCGAGTTGCGAACCAAGCCCGGAATCGCAGGAATTGGGCACACGCGCACCTACACAGGGGGTTTGTACCGTATAAGTTAATTGCTTCGCGGTTTTTTTTTTGGCTCTAACGACCTGTAGCTCAATGCCTCAATTAGCTTGTTGCTTCCGCCCACTCCCCTCTAAGTAGTACTTCTGTTTCTAGCAGTTCGTTGGACACTTTCCTCTCTTCTTACCTTCGACGAATTTTGCTGTAAGCCGCGGAGGTTTGTATGCAACAGTTGGAGACCAATGGCTTCCTGTTGCAAAAAGAACATCTTCACTTCTTTCGTTCGCACTACATCCGGCCCGATATCCTGTAATATGTGTGTATTCTACATATTGATTATTGGATTGTCCATCCCATCAGACGATCGGGAACGATCTCGCCACCGTTTATACCGCTTAGTCAAAAGTGGAGGCCAGCCTAGAAACTGCGTAATCATCACCATATAGAAATTCAGAATTTACAACCATGCCACGTCTTTTATTGTTAAGATATTAATCTGTTCAAGTGGCCAACGGTCAGCGAATGGATAATCGAGCACTGTGGCCCATATCCTTGCCGTTCTCTCACTGTGAACGGGGCAAAGAGGCCATCCAGCGCTGTGGTGCATTCATACGCTCATTGTCTTCTTCCCTTTTGACCATGTGCTTGATACGTTGTTAGGACTGCCAGTGGGCCACTAATAATTTTTTTTCTTTATTGCGAGTAATCTAGATAACACGATCCGACGTTTGAAAGTCAATCGCGGAAAAAGGGTAGCCGGCCACCCAATTCAATGTTGCATAAACAACCGGCGACAGGGCCCGAACTGCGAAAAAGTGGATCATTGTTGAGCGGACATGAAAGAGGCTGTTACAATGCAACATTCGGACTAGAGGTAGCTCAGCAAACACGATAGGTATTTCCTATACACCTCATCCAAGTCATGAGACAACCAGAACCTCTGTGTGTGTGTGCAAAGCCTACTAGAAGGGTACTTTACGAATTCATTTCGGTGCGACTACGATGGAAAATCATCTACTCGTCGTGGTCGTCTCGCACACAACCTGCCTAATCTTCGCTCTCCGGACCGAACGCAAGAGCCAATGTCTGCTTGACCAACGTGGCCAAGCAAGTTTGAATATAGCTCAGTAACCAAATCTTAGCCGGATCAACCTGTGCGAGCCGTTACCCGATTTAGCAATCGCGTCTATGCCAAACCCGTTCCATCCTTACTCGTTTATCCCTCGTTTTTTTGTATTAACTTGCTCAATTCATTCTTGACACACGAATCGCTTCCAACATCCTTGTCGCGTTGTGGATACTGAACTCTTCAGAAAGCATTAAACAAAAAGCCCCCCCCCCCCCCACGAAAAAGGCCTGCTCCTCTGCAAAACACAGCCGTGATCGTGCCAACCAAATCGGTCAGTTCCGATAATCATCGGCCCATCCAGCCCTAAGATAAATCGGGCGTATTGTCATCTTCATATCGCCGAGAAAGAAACATTGAGGTACCACTTACCCCATCAACAACAAGCAGTTCACCACAAACGTACTGGCTTGCGGCACTAGCGAGGAAAACTATTGGACCTGCAAAGTCCTTGGGGTCTCCCCAGCGACCTGCTGGAATACGTTCTGAAATTTGACGCAAACGAATAGGGTCTTGGAGTAATTTTTCATTCCTATGGAAAGGAGATGGTTAGTACAGTCCGTCGATGGTCGCACTCTCGGGACGACCTCAAACAAAGCATAATCATACACGATACGCCAAGGGTTCGCCGTAACCGAGCGACCCGCGGACTCGTGGACGCGTCACGGAAAAAACATGACACCGGCAGAAGGTGAGGAGTGGATATGAAGAGAAGGGGTGTGATATAAACAGTTGCGGAGATAGCAAAGGGGAGAAAGCATAATTACATGTCGGTTGCAATGTATCCAGGGCAGATGCCATTGACTTGAACGTTGTGTCGGCTCCATTCATTGCTGAGTGCTTTTGTGACTTGACCCAGAGCACCTTTGGCTGCGGCATATGCAGGAACGGTAAGTCCGCCTTGGAACGTAAGCAACGAACAAAAGTTGATTATTTTGCCGCGACGGAGGGGAACCATGTGTCGGCCAGCAGCTTGAGAGAGGAGCCAGACAGACTTGAGATTCACGTCGAGGACCTTAAATTTCGGACGACGTCATTATGACGGAGGGGGACAGGGAAGGAGAAGACGGGTTGATGTAGGTTGGCTGAGCTTAAGGAGGAAGACATACGTTGTCCCAGTCTTCCTCGGAAAAGTCCAAACACGGTGATCTCCGCTGAACGCCAGCACAATTGACGAGGATGTGTATTTGGCCACCCATTACGTCGAGGGCATTCTGGAAGAGTCGTTTCACGGCCTCGAGATCATCAAGGTCACAATACACCACTTCCGCAGTGGCCCCGAGGGCACGGATAGAATTTAAGGTTTCGAGATTGGGGGTAGTGCCGGCAGCAGGGCTTCTGTACACCAGACAGAGAGATGCACCGGCCTGAGCGAGGGCAATAGCACAGGCGGCACCAATACCTGAGGAGAACGTGGATCGGTTTATTAACAGATGCCGGAAGAAAGAAGGAAAAGGAAAAACCTCTAGAAGCTCCGGTGACGAGTGCTACACGACCAGTGAGGTCGAAGAGGACATTTGCAGGGAGGGTGGGGGAGAGATCCATGAGGGGGAGGGAAGGGGGGAGTGCGGGTCTTGTGCCAGATGCCGTACTGGGCCTGATTCGTCACGTGCTCTTAACCGCACCGGATATTCGGTCCGCGCTTAGATCCAGTTCACCCATTCCGACGCGCCTCACACGACACTTTTCCTCCTCCCCGTTTTCCAACAAATTTAAATACCACTCCAATCCAATGCCTCTCTTTCTCCATCGCCCCATTCTTCACTCATGTCTCCTGTCGTCGTCCAAAAGTCTCTCGCCGCCGTCCTTCGCGGTCCCAAGGACTTGGTCATCGAGGATCGAACCCTCCACCGTCCTCCCCCTACCTCCTGCCAGGTCTCAGTTGTCGCCACCGGTCTCTGCGGCAGTGACTGTCCGTCCCCTCTCCTCTCTTCCCTTTTTTGTCTTTGCTCATTGTCATCCACAGTGCACTATTACAAACATGGTCGGAATGGCGACTTTGCTGTCCGCGCACCCCTAGTTCTCGGTCACGAGTCGGCGGGGATCATCACCCAGGTCGGCTCAGAGGTCACCCATCTCAGGCCTGGTCAGCGCGTCGCCATAGAGTGTGGCATCATGTGTACAAAATGCGAGTTCTGTCTCAAGGGACGCTACAACCTCTGTCGCAACATGAGATTCTGCAGCAGCGCTGCTGTTTACCCCCACCAGGACGGCACTCTCCAAAAGACCATGAACCATCCTGCACACGTATTACACCCGTAAGTTTCATCTTTCCTAATTAGCCTTTTCAGTTCCGTGTGCCGACCCTTTACATTCAGTATCCCCGACAATGTCAGCTATGAGTTGGCGGCACTCGCCGAACCACTATCTGTCCTCATCCACGCAACTCGCCGTGCCCGACTCGCTGCCGGCCAGTCCATTCTTGTCTTTGGTGTGGGAGCCATCGGCCTCCTCGCCTGTACTGTCGCTAAATCTGCTGGTGCTTCTCGCGTCGTTGCAATCGATATCAATCAAACTCGCTTAGCTTTTGCCACCGCCAACGGATTCGCCTCGCAGACATTCTGTCTACCACAACCTGAACCCGCCAAGTCTGCAGATGATCAACTAAGACGGGCCAAGGAACTCGCCCAACTCGCATTGTCCCACTTTGGCAAGCCAGAAGGTTTTGACATTGTCTTTGAATGTACCGGCGCCGAGACCGCTATCCAAATGTCTATAAACGTAAGTGTTATTTGTTAAGCGCATGTTCACTTCCCGGTTTACTCACCGCTTCGTGTTCGCTTCACAGGCTGCAATCACCGGCGGCAAGGTCATGCTCATCGGAATGGGCACGCGAAACATTATGCTTCCCCTCTCTACCGCCGCTCTCAGAGAGGTTGACATCCAAGGATCTTTCCGCTATGCGGACACATACCCTGAGGCTCTGCATCTCCTTTCCTCGGGTGCGCTAGAGAACGTGGAGAAGCTCATCACGCATCGTTTCACCCTGGAGGAGACGGCTCGTGCGTTTGACCTGCTCGCCAGAGGGCAAGATGATCAAGGCAACATGGTCCTCAAGGTTATGATTGGATCCTCGTGACTTTGCAGTACTCTATAATCTGCGATTGCTGTTAATCTTTTTACGTGCTTACTCTAACGTTATTCGAACTGGTTTCTACTTATTTAGAGATGGACAATCTGTTTTGTTTGTACACACTTGTGCTGGATCCTTCTTGCATCATGGGCAATTGTATTTCTAATGCACCATCGCACTTATCACCCCCGTTTTTAATACCATCACTTGAATAGGGAAACTTTCAGTTATCTAATTGAATTCAACCTGTGTCGTATTACATATTGATGTCCTTATTTTCTGTTGAGTACGAACTGCTTCCTTTGCCGTGTTCCACAAACTGTTGGTGATGCATGGGCTAACCCAGTCTAGCCTAGTCATGGTATGTCCCGCAGATTTTTTTAATTCCTGGATCGACAGAGAGCACCAAGGCATCAAGCCCTCAGGGCCAGGTGATTAATTAAGAGAAAAACATGGTTACAAATTGCAGATCCAGAGAGAGATCTATTGTCACTAGGCACGCATGGAGGTAAGAGGACAAGCAGTTCACTGCAGTTCAGTGTCGGCCCTGCGAGGAGGACCAATTGTGATTGATTTGGCGTTCCTGACCATGGCCACAAAAAATTCCGGTACAGCACCTACTCTCGCAAGCAAAACTCCAATACCATTCGCTCTCTATCATACCGCCCTACCCTAGATCGAGTCTCTGATTTACGTGCTATATCCGTGGTGAAAAAGGAGAGATTGTCCACGGAGAAGAGCTAGATCAGTTACAATCAGTCAGTGACAATAACCCACACCAACAGGGTACCCTTTGCGTCTGCATCCCCATCCACAGCGATCAAAATGCATTGAGATATTGGGGCAACAGCCATATGTACCGGATTGGCTTCCATCCTTTCAAGAGACTAAAACTTTTACCGCCTGCAGCTCATCATCGAGGAAGACGAGGAGGGTGAGAACGGCCCACCCCCAATTGGACGAATCGCGTATCTCCAACGGTCACTTGTCTGTCCTTTCCCATCGGTCCAGTATGCTCATCATGATCGCTAATTGGTATGATTGGGGGAAGCGTTGTTCCATACGTATGATCTGGGACGCTCAACGTGTTCTTGATTGTCATACACTGTTCGGCTTTCTCCCCGCGGCACCCTCCCCATGCCGTCTTGCGCGGAACCCCAAATCTGCCACCCACGGCACCACATATTGATTGGGCCCCACGAAAAGGTTGTATGCCTGCTTTTATGATTACCGAAATATTGGCCGTGGACATCAATAGACGGTAGTCCAATGTGAAGAAGAGTGTATAAAAGGGATGCCTTACACCAGAGCATCCTTCTATCCTCCACAGCCAGGAACTCTGCCGAACTCGGTCAGGCGGCCTTTTTCCTCTCATTAATCAAGATGCATGCTCGAAGCATCCGAACGTCGTATCATGGCTTGGATCTCATCCGATTTTGATGTCGTACATACGAGACTCTCCACAGCCTCTAATACTTCCTACTGCTTCCTAACGACATGTTCTGCTCCAGTTCGGGCCGAGGAAGCGAGTGACAGAAATGCAGGTTGATGTAACGCAGGTGCTCCAAGCCAGCGGATTCGCCGCCATCTGCTTGCTTGGGACACACAAGGGGACACAGCTACCGAATGAAATGGAACTGTCAATAGAAAAGCTGTCTTGTAATCAACGACAAGTTGGTAGCGGTGTCGACTTCTCTCATGGATCATACTCTCACAGGTGGTGATACCGAATTGAAACTTTTGCTCCAAATCGGAGGTCATTAAATGAATGGGAATTATGAAAGCCAGAGTTGGAGTCATTAGAATGCTGGTGATTTCAGCAGAATGGTTATACTTGATTATGCTGGATTAGCTCAACGTTGGAATGCAAAAATAATAATAATTTGGAAAATCATTAGTGTTGGCGCACGTGGCAAATCTCAATCTCCTTCAGTTCCAAAATGTCAAATCTCGACTCCCTCCGTCTCTCCATTGACAGCGACAACGGCATCGCACAACCAGCTCTCAAAAATGGGCACGACGATGAGGACGATTCGGTAGATCCTGTTATGAGGTTGCAGCGTGAACTTGACCGCACCAGAGAGGAGAAGGAGACGCTTGCAGCTCAGTACCGCACCCTGCTCACCAAGTTGACGACAATGCGTACCACGCTTGGTAATAAGCTAAAGCAGGATGCTGTGCGCGTGCTATTATGCATTTCTTACCGTACAAATTACTTACTTTGTGTAGGAGGAACTTGACCGCCAGGAGCAACTCGTTCAGCAGCTCACTGCTCAGAATGAGGATCTCTCTTCTACAATAGAGACTTTGAAAGAAGAATTGATTATCTCCAATGCCGAAACTGAGCGTGTATCGAGAGAGCTTGACTCCTTGCGCAGCCGTGCCTTGCAAGAGAACACCCAAGAGAGCCTGGCTCGCGAACGTGAACTTAGAGAAATGCAGAGCGAACTTGAACGCTGCAGGCTGGATCGTGATGAGTGGGAGCGAAATGCGCTTCAAGAGAGAGCAGTTATAGATGATGCCAAATCCACCATTGTCATTCTTAAAAGAGATTTGGAACTGGAAACTACTGCACGAACACGATTTGTTGCTGAACTGGAGGCAGAACGAGAAAAGTCAACCAACCTACAGTCCGTCCTGCAGGATTTTCAATCTGGTCCGTTTAAACTTGTACATGGCTGATGTGAAGTACTCAAAACACTCAACACACATGTAGCGAAAGACCATGAGCTGCATCAGGCCATAAAAGATCATAAAGTCCAACTTAATCAGGCGATAGATTCACTTGCCGAGTATAAGCATCGTGCCCTGACAGCTGAAGTACGAGTCCTATCATCGATAATTTGATCATAACTTATAACTCTCTCACATAGGCAGAACTGGCGGAAGCACAAACTGGCGCATCAAGAGTGCAAGACCTAGCAAAAGAGGTAAAGGAGAAGGGTCTGCTCATCGGCAAGTTACGTCATGAGGGTAGGTCTGTCTGTAACCGCTGGACTGTTTTATAACGTCTTCTAGCTGTTATTATGAATGAGCACCTTATGGAGGCCCTTCGCCGCCTGCGACGTAATTCTTCAGAGACAAACGTGGATCGTCGCCTTGTGACAAATGTCCTCCTTTCCTTTCTCTCTACACCACGAGCCGATACCAAACGATATGAAATGCTGTCACTGTTGGCTTCCATACTCTCTTGGAACGATCAAGAACGAGAAAAAGCGGGCCTGCAGCGTGCAAACGCGACTAACCCTCCTTCCTCTTTCTGGGCCCGTTCTGTTAGTTCCTCAGCGTCTTCTCCGGCAAAGAGCGCCGAGCTGGAAAAAACTGATGAGACGGAGGTAGGGAAGCTAGATCGTGCAGACTTAATGTCCAGCTAAAGGCCATTCGTGTGCAGTCCTTTTCGCGACTGTGGGTGGAATTTCTTTTGACGGAAGCGGCCGCCGGCGAGTCGCCATCGTCCGTCGTAAGTCCAGCCAAGACAGATGTTTCGCTGCCAGGGAGTCCTACCAGTGGTGCCCTTGGTCAAGGTGGTAGCTCTAATCCGATCAAAAGCGGCGCTATTCCACGTCGTTTAGCGCCATTTGGTAGTGCTGCAGGAATGGCCAGCTCGCCAAATCTCTCCCTGGCTAACCCACCACTATCACGGAAAGGCAAGGAGAGGGAGGTGCCTTGATGTCACTCGGGTTATTTCTCTTTGGAACTTTCCTGACTCTATTGTTCGTGGGACTAGCGTTTTCTGTGTTGCGTTTTTCAGTGCACAGTGCTACTGTACATTATTATTGATTCCATGGCATTATATACCAAGTTAGCATATCAAGTCATATTCAGCTTTGAATTCCAATATCACCATAGTGCATACGGAAAGCATGATCAGAACCTGAGCACTAGGAGTAGGAGATGCAAGTCAAAGACGGACCACACGTCAAGGTGCGCTATCTCCTCCCGCGAAAGTGCAACAGAGTTAACCTACAGTCTCGGGGTCAATTAAGGTTCCCATCTGATTCTTTCACCTTGCAAATTGCTTCTGCGACTATCTATGAATTTAGCTTGAAATGATTGAATGCACCCACACCGTTCCCGAAAAGCGAAAATCATTAGCCTTTTCTGCGGCACAGTATAGTTGCGGACTTGGAGCAGTATAACGTCGAGAGAACAAACCGAAATATCCCGTCAGCAAATTGGTAGAATAAAAAATTTAGACCGCTATAATCCCAGAAACGCGTTGACCTAAAGTTGGCAGTTGTACGAATGAGTAGCTTCCGAAGCATTGTGAGCAGCTGGGAGCGCTGTACGGCAGATTAAAAATTTAAGCTTTTATGATGAGAGAATTCTTCCGGGATCATAAACCGTCGACAATGACGGACAATGCGTGGTACACCGTAATTCCGTAACCGTTGAATCATCTCACCAAGCGTGCCAATCGGTCAAAATGGCCAGAGGTCCCATTGCCGTACATGTGGGCGACTGTATTTCCAAGTTACATTACTGAAGGAATCTGTTTTACAATGGCGTATTTTGCCCTTGACCATGTATACATACATCTGTAAGGGCTGATCGTTGATTTTTGCATGTGCATCCGCTGACTAAAGTAATCACCTAACTCCTACGACCGAATGGGAAGGCAGATTTGCCATTCAAAACTCAAGTCAGAAGGACGTCCGATATTGGCGTACATAGCACAACAAAACTAACCTGCAAGTGTCGCTTTCCCATCATCTCGCAAAGAATACTAGATCTCTATTCATTCGATCAACGGTCGTACGTTGGTGATACGCCACAATCACCAGAATGACTAGACAACCATGTGCCAAGCCGCAGGAGCCTAGAGCTGTATGGTTGACCTGGTTATGGAACCCGACAGCGTATCTGGAAGTATTGCGGGCGTTTAAGGAATCCAGCCGGAATTCTAGAGAACTTCATATCCGACAGACTCTCAGGTAGACCTCGGAAACTCAGTATGAGTAATACGCAGCATTAGCAGCAACCCCGTTGTAGTAAAAAGGCCGATACTCATCGGCGTGTGCTCCCTGGCCCGTCGGACGACTAGGAAAAATGGAAACGTGCTGCAATCAAATTCCGACGACGCTTGTTGTTGGAAATAACTCACGTCGGACACATGTATAATTTCTTTACTACAGTCCTCGGAATATAGGGCGTCGTGTCAAAGTAGTGTTTTTTTAGGAGATACTCAAAGGGACGTACATGACTTCCTAATGCAGCTAGTGGTCAACAGGATGTTGATAACAATTCAATATTTATGAACAACGTGCTTTGCAAGTGAGTTATACCGATACAACCTTTCCAGGTACTTATGCATGGTTGTTCATCAAAGGACGGGGTAACCCATGCCAGTGCCTCAAGTTCATTGCCATATATCACGTATGTCAAGACCAATCTTATTGTAGCTTCCCATCTTGGATGAGTTCGAAGATCCCAAACGGCATAAAGACCTTGAGAAAGTTCGATGTATAACTGTATGCGGCACAGGCACATACATTACATGCAGAAACATTTCGCTGGGACTTGCACTGTCCATAAATTTCGGCCCAATCAGCTCCGCCTGCTTAGAGGACTGGGGGGTAATCCGAATAAGTTATGAATGTGAAGAATGCCATTCCAAGTTAATCTCGATGGTTCTATACGAGCGATTATGAAGGACAGCGGCAGGTTACTCATAATCATAGCCTTGAGAAAGTGGTAGGAGTCAGCTTTATACAAGATAGGAAGACAGGCCATTTTACCTCCACCCCCGTCATCTCCACCACCATCTCCCAGGTTATCTATATCATCTCCTTCTCCATTATCAAAATAATTTTCAGCGTAGTCGTTGTCATACTCTTCATCGACGTCATAGTCGGATTGAGGCTCTTCGCTGCCAACATCGGATTCCCGGTCATCTAATGATTTTTCTTCGTCATCCTCGTTCGCCATCTCATCCAGGTTAAACCGAACTTTGGTAGCCTTTTTTAACGCTGTAACTATCCCTTCAATGTACCGAGTGTGCCAAGTATGTTAATATGCACGCTCACGTTTCCTCTTTCGCCTGGGATTGAAGTAACCTTCGAATATTTCTGTCGGAAAAAAAGGTGCGTGCAGGTCTGAGCGTTTCAGTGTCGGATGCGATGCCACCGAAGGGCGGTATTTATCTGAATATCGGGGCAGCTCTGCATACACTTCAGTGGGGGAGCGCCAATAGTCCCACTTAAACTTACTCGCCTGTCGACTTTGTCCTCTCCACAACATAGTATGGCGAGGATTTTAAGCGGGTCGCGAAACCAATTTGTAGCTGAGCTATGCATTTTTCATCCTCGGAGGGTTGCGTGTACACTGGTAGACGTCTTGGCTATGATTCATTATCGCAATTCTAGTACGTCAGCTCATGACCTGAGCCGCGAAATGTATTTATTGACACACAGGATACAGAGCAGTCGCTTCCCTGGACAGGTTCTGAATGTCAGCAAAGGTGAGACCCATAGGTGGCGCGCTTGACGGTCCACCAAACCCACCCCTGCGCGTGCCGCCTCGCCCACCACGACCGCCTCCTCGGGACATTTTGTTTAGTACGTCGAGAGCGTTTCTGACGATGAGTCAATGTGGAAGCGGAGTCTTGACATTTTAAACTCCGATTCATCTTCATAAAGGGTTGACGCTTGCCTCCCTGCTCCCTCACCAACTTTTGTTTTCAACTTTCATCACCCACTCCCGTCATCTTCCAGCTTGCCTCATCCTCGACAGTCCGCATACTCACACTTCAGACCAACAAGGAACGTAGCAAACGATATGGATAAGTCACTTGACGACGTATGTATAAATTTTTTCTCAATGTCGTCTTCGCCCTCGTCTCACAGGCGCATTGTTTCAGATTATTTCCAGCAAGAAAAGCACTCGCCGTACCCCTCACCGTCGAAGCGGCGTCCGCGCATCCGTATTAGGTAATCCTGTTGTCAGTCCCTCGGCTCGTACTCGTGCTGCCACCAGCGTGGTGCCCACGAACTCCGCAGCTGACAAAATAATCGTTTCAAACCTTCCGGCTGACGTGAATGAGATCCAAATCAAGGTTTGCTTCGTTCGCTTTACCACAATCCTCATGTCCTGACGGTGTCAATAGGAACTCTTCCATTCAACTGTTGGTCCTCTGAAAGAAGTTACGCTCCATTATGACAGTGCGGGACGATCCAAAGGCGTTGCAGCAATCCATTTCCAACGGAAGGGGGATGGCACAAAAGCCTACCAACAGTATAACAATCGCCTCATCGATGGAAGTTAGTATCGCCTCTCAACTTTTGCCTCTCGACCCTTCTTTAGCACATGACACTGCATGGAGGCACATGGTATACCTGTGTCCTCTGGTTTCCCAGAAGAACTGTTCGCTCCCTGTCTCTGTCGATTGCGTGGACCTTCCGTGAAGGTTATAGGTGCACTAATCGAAAGTCACCGCCCGTCTCACCGACCGAGCTGCGCAGTTCTTGATAAGTGTACTTGATACACATAGGCTGTGCCCTTGCACCAGGACTGATCACCCTGGTGCAATGAGGTGGTGGACTGACCGCCTGTTGAACGCTCGCCAACTCTACGCAATTCGTTGCCGAGGTATCAGATATAACTGGGGTGGTGGAACGATTGTGGAGGTGCTCAGGCGTAAAATCCTTCTAACCACTTTCAGGACATGATGTCGGCTGACAATCGCCTCCGCTGTGGCGGATGAAATGCCCGATCTATCAGAGACAGAGCAACGGTTCATTGGTAACAGTCTGGCTTGCGTGCTTACTGTGCTTTTTGCTTGGTCTTGCTCTCTGTCTCGATCCCTTGAACTACCGACTAATGTTATGCCGCTCCTCCCTTTTTCCATATCGTGCTCGTATTTCTGCATACAGAACGTCCAATGAAGATTGAAATCGTCGTTGATCCCACTAAATCGACATCGGCTCCCTCTTTGGTTTCCCGCGTGGCCCCGGCCGCTAGTGGTGCCACTGTGGTAAGGTCAGTATACCAGCATGAACATAGGTCAATATGGAACTCAATTTGATATCTAAAGAATGGGCGTTCGAGGGCGCCGTGGAAGGGGTGGTAGGGTAAGGAAGGGCGAGAGGCCTGTGAAGAGTGCAGCCGATCTTGATGCTGAGATGGAGGTTTGTCGTCGATGCTTTCTGCCAACTCAGGTACACTTACGCATTGTCCTAGGATTACACTATAAACAACGGCCCTACAACTGCGCCTGCAGCGGCTGCCGCTGTTTGATTGATGTCTTGGTGTACTCTCTCTTTCTGGTGGTTATTTTGTAATTCCTCTATGCTGCACATGTCTCCATACCCTCTGCTAGTTGCACCTCGCCGTTTTCCATTCCGATTCTACTACTTTGGACTCGTATGTACTATCCTATGATCATTTACATATCTTTTTTCCTTATGATAGTTGAGTTGATTGAGGGTTGACATTGCGCAATGATTGTCTTATTGTTGGGCCAAATTGGGCTTTGAATATTGATTGGTTGATTAATCGCGTTCACCACTCTTGTCCTCAACTCTGACTATGAGCTTTAACGAAAGGATTACACTCTTTGCTGATAAACCAGAGTGGGCAGATGTAGCACCACAAGAGCAGTACGAAGGTGGCCAGACTGTAGCATCGATATTCTATAGCGATGAGTGTACGTGAATCTGGGATTATTGGCTTGATGGGTGCTCAGACAGATCCTCAAACAGATAAAGATGCTACCGACTACTTTCGCGGGATTGTCAAGACGGGAGAGAAGAGCGAACGAGTGCTGGAGCTGACAGAATCCATCATACGCCAAAATCCAGCGCATTATACAGCATGGTCTGCCCATCGCCCCTCTTAACGATGCAGGTCTGATAATGATTATTTTTTACGTGACGAAGGCAATATCGATACGAAACACTTTTGGCCATTGATGCACCCCTCGATGATGAGCTGCGATTGATGGACGAACTCGCTATCAAATTCCTCAAGACTTATCAAGTGTGGCATCATCGACAGCTCCTCGTCACCTTAACGCGGAAACCAAAGGCTGAACTTGCCTTCATCGCTCTAGCACTTTCGGAAGATGACCAAAAGAACTACCACACATGGTCTTATCGTCAGTGGCTGTTGTCATATTTCAATGATGAGGAAGATTTGTGGTCCGGAGAGCTCGACTTTGTCGACGAAATGTTAACGAAAGATGTGCGCAATAATTCCGCATGGCATCATCGTTTCTTCGTCGTTTGGGCTAGTGGCGTGAGGCGTGGAGAGGAAGATAGAGAAAGGATCTTGAGGAGAGAACTAATGTTCGTGACACATCAGCTTTACTCCTTCCCTTTTCTTGAATTTGTTGCAGCTACGTCAAGCAGAACATATCCCTTGCTCCAAACAATCTTGCGGCTTGGAACTATTTGCGGGGAATGCTGGACTACATCAAGCTGCCATACTCCACAGTGATCGACTTTGTCAAGCTATATGCAGTCCCATTTGACCCTTCAAGAGACATAGTTGACCTTGAGAATCCTCCACCATCAGGGCTTGCTCGGTTACCCTGCGTCCATGCTGTTGAATTTTTGGCTGATATTCACGAACGAGAGGGTAGCAGATCTGGGATCGAAACAGCCATCGAGGTACGTCATACCCTGAATTGACCAGACATCCCTGCCATGATGCCAACGCCTCAGCTGTGGAAAAGCTTGGCAAATGAATTAGACACCATGCGAAAAAAGTAAGACTGTTCACTGTTATAGTAACCGGAACTGCGTTCTGACATGCAGCAGCTACTGGGAGTATCGCATCAGGCAGGCACTGCAAAGTCCGAACTGATCGTTGTAGTAAATCTGCATACTATTAAATAACTGTGAGTACTGTACTCGCACGTACACACCGTACCTGACTGACGACATTATGCGCTAGGATTTTACAGTAGTGGACAAGATGCTGTTTTTAGAACATGTCCGTCCCGTCCGATGCTATACATAATCCTCTATTCTTCGCTCTGCGATGGATATCTTACCGTATTGTCACCGCCATCGACGACAAGGCAAATGATATTGAAAATCAAAGATCCTCAATGTCATGCATACCGTGGTTCATCAACAAGGGACCACAGGCATGATATCACGCCTCCGCATTTCCACATATGACACGTTCCCTTCCACTGAGATCTGAAGCTTGGGGAGCCAATGACACCCCTTTCGAGCAACCAATCAAGCAGTTAAATCCACATTGCATCGCAGCAAGCTAAAGGCGTATAATTTTCTCCAACGGTTCGATCGGGATGACCAGCTTGTTGCAGGAAACTTCCGCTCTCGTGGAAGTTTGATGAAAGCGCCTCGCACTCATCAGGCATGGCTAGTGTATAGAAGATGAGTGTGGACGTGCCCTGAAAGCTATGCATACGCCCAGGGTCGCGAATGCCAGTTATGCAGCGCCGAAAAAGGCGCATACAACGTTTTAAGAGGCTTCCTCGATCGATGTTCAAGATAAAACGTGTGGCTTAGGGCGCGTCATAAAACAGAGAACAAGGGCTAGCAGGGTAACCCTGCTTCGCTCTGCAGTGAACCTTGCAAACTTTCAGCGCTCTGGGCCCTACGACAAGGAGAACAGTCTAGCCGTACTTTAGAGGTTCACGTCCGTATCGGCTGGTCCTTCACATCTTGAACATGGCAACAGGAGATTCGCCTGGGACGGTTGTTCGAACTATATCATATTCTAACTTTGTCTCTCGATGACTCTTTAAGGGGCTTTCGATCAACGCTATTGTGCATGGTCTAACGTGAAATATTGCTGATCGCTGTATGTCAAAGAGCATGGTGTACACCGCCTACGACAGTGAACACAATAGTCCTACTGTCTACTCAGGGTACGTCCGAATCCACCATAAAAATGACGCGTTGCGGGTATCTTGAATGATGCAAGACCCTTCTTTGATTCAACATGGATGATATGAAGCTCCTAGTCGCCTTACTTGCCTCTTTCATTTCACCTGGTTCTGATCAACTCGACTCCTAACGGGTCCCGGAACCATTGCTAGGCCTAGTATTTGACTGGTGTTCATGCCACCAGGCGAATGAAAGAGAAGAGTTTCAGCCTCATGGTTTCAAGGTGTCAGTTTTCAAGTAATCCCTTGAAGTTGATGGATCAGCCCTTCAAAATCGGTCCTACACGAAATGTATCCAACCCTAGAATTAGTTCAAGTCAGTGTCAACTTGGCTGAATATGTGCTTCAGCATGGGTTGGTCTGACTGCAGGTTCCCTTACTCAGCGGGTATATTGGCTTTCACGTCCAGGTGTTGAAGGATAAATCTCAATAGCAAAGGCTCGATCATCAAATTGTCATTTGAGATGCTTGGTACATGCATTACGGGTCAGATTCGGCAAAGCCTTGTATGTGCCAACCCTGAGATTACTGGGACTTTAAATATGTGTAGTTAATGAGTAGCAGATAGACATACGGTAACATACGTTGGCATGTCTCTGACATGTGCCAAAAAGTCAATCAGATTAAGTAAGGTACGTGCATAAAATTACCATGATGATAGCATAGATATACGTGCAAATCATAAATGTGGGATTAATGCGAAAATGAATCCTGTAATAGTAGAGCAAGGGAAACTTGGATAGATTTTTGTACAATACCTGTGAGAATTTTATGGCATCGTTCTTCCCATATCGACTGTAATATCATCAAGCTGCCTCAAGTTGCAAGTGCGACAATAGGATCACTTCCGAATCGACTAAAGGTTTCGGAATTTTCCTGGGTTGCATTAGTAGCCCACAGCCCAGAGTATCGGTTGGCAACTCGCGAAGCAGGGTTGCCGGACAAAACAAGGTCTGGCATTGGAATGGGGGAAGTCGATCGAGGTATAGGTGCTTCATCCGAATCGGTGAGGGCCGAATTGCTCCATATCCTCACGATACCATCGTGACTGCCCGTGGCGAGCATGAAGGGGTCTTCGGCAGTCTGATTCCAAGCTATACATGTTAAATTTCCCCCATTCGCTTGAGCCCGAATGCGGTGTAGTAGTACGCCAGATTCTCGGTCCCATATGTGGACATCGCCGGCTGTACACGTTGAAAATCAATGAATGGGCTGGGTTACAGCATTAGGGAAGGTTAGAGGAGTTTACCTTTTCCTGCGCATAGAACAAGTTCGTTGTCCTTGCCGCCAAAGTAACTCGGCCCAGCAAAATCAACAGGAGATTTAGGCATGTATGTATGTCTACCATTTGACTCGATTACGACTGTTGTCGTTCAGAAATCGGTGGCAATATACCTTAGAGTAAGTCGAGTTGTAGGCACCTGAGGCTCCCTATGTATGAATTCGACTTTCCAAAGCTGTGGTGGCGCCTTCAAAAGAGCTAATAAGACACTACACCTATATCTCAATAACTAGGGTCGGCGTTACCTTGCTCTCATAGCTTATCAAAGCCATCACGCCACCTTGGGAATTGGAAGCCAAAGTTACATCTTTAACATCATTGAGTACTGGTGTTTGGCTGTAATAAATATCGCTTGTGAACAAAAAAACTTAACCCTGACAAGTCGCTCACTTTTCGATTTGATTCGTCTCCATGTTATAAACTATTGCGATCTCAGTCTACAGATCTTAGTTACAACCATGCGACCTTACCTACAAGCCTCTTTTCCGCTCTTGATTTGCTTGGACGTAGGCCGGCCGGAGATCGAAGCAGAGGACCGACTCCAAGGAGACGAGTCGAGTCGGGCGAAATGGCAACATCATGCAGTTTCATGTTCCCAAAGTTGTAGGTATCTAGAACCTAGAAAAAAAATAATGAGCAACTGACCGAGTCTTCAGCTTTGTATTCACATTGCCATCTAGATCCTGATATTCCATGATATGAGTATGGATTTAAAGGACTAGGGGAACATGTCGCTTACCAGTTTGTTAACAATATTGCCTTCGACTGATATGAATGCTGAGGAAGAATCAGCTGACTAAATTGCGGAGTGCTGAAATGTTATGACTTCACCTTGGCCATTTGGAAACCAGGTGACGGCCTGGACGTGGGCAGGCCGATCGATGCTAGTCTTACAAATACCATCCTGGAAGTCGTAAATGAATAGGCATCCTGATAAATCCTGTGAACTACATGAAGTTCGAACCTCTGCGGACCAAATCCTAATTCCACGGCTCAATCTCGTTAGTAAGAGATTGCCTGCGGGAGACCTGAACGTGACACATGGGCCAAAGACATCTGCGCTGAAGGCGATTCGACCCACCAAGCAACTTGGCCCACGAAGCCTTGTGGATGTGCAAGAACGCGATAGATTGAAAACGGTTCCTGCTCCGTTGTATGAGTAATGATAAGACCATGAATCAACGTCATGCCTACATCAACCCGAAAGATGACCGACGTTCTGTCCCAGCTGCGAATGTCGTCAGTCTGACATAACTCTTAATGTTTCATACTTTACCTAGACGTTGCCAAGTATTTTCCATCCGGAGAGAACTGTAGGTGCCGCACTAGAGCTTGATGTGCATCAAGATCTTGCGTGATATCAAGAGCTCGCAGGCTAGAATTCAAGGCAGCAACACGCGACCTAAACGTGGTTTGATTGTTTTCCTCCCCTGAACCACGCCGCCGTTCCCCGAGCCCAGTTGTAACATTCGAGGAGGCGGTCCGTTGACGTTGGGCAACACGAGTGGCGGTGACAGCAGCGACGCCCAGCTGCGCGAGAGTTGGACGTGTTATAACATTTGAAAATGCTTTCTCCCACAATTGTTTTGCCGGTGTGGGTGACTTTGGTGTACTGCAAGTCTCTGTATCCTGCGACGGACTGATGGGTTCAGATATAGACAAGGGTCTTGGGAATTGCATTGAATATTGCTGCATGGTGACCTCTGTCGTAGTTCTATAAAGTAAGTCAGTGTTGTTGGGAGGACTGGCTGGTACATCGATATTATTGCTCTCGGAGCGATCATTGTGAGTTGGCAGAAGGCCTCTTGCCTTTGAGCTAATGCGGTGCATGTAGTTGCAAAGTCTTCTAGATTGACGGTAGGCATATTTAACACAGGCAGTTATTTGTCGGACAAGTGACAGTTTCGAGGATCGACATAACATCTCGGCGAGGACATCATTCAGCCATTTCTTTCCTTGGTGTCTTTGGAACGCCCAGCGTTCGGAAGCAAACCATGCAGACACTGCCACGAGGCCAAATGACGTAAACGCACTAAAGACCGTCGTGATCATGGATGTTACATGATGCTATGTTGATATTGTGAATTTCTAATTCCCGGAGCTCAGGCAATTAGAAGGCGTACCTGACCAGATGCGTATGTAAAGCAGCATAGCCCAATCGAGAAGCACGCATTCGAGATAACGAGAAATACTAGAGGTGACCTTTTGATCCAGATCAACACCCACCATGGCACGCGATGCCCCGGGGAGCGACTGTTATGCGGCATGCCATGAGTATTGCTGAACTTTCATGTTGAATTTGCATACTTACTACATAGCTTGTTTCCATGTCAGTCCCAGCAGACTGTTCACTGCAGCGGCGACGCTAAAAACAAGGGATGTAAACCAGAAGCAATTCACGGCATTTGCGATCGGCGTTTCCAGTGATGCAAAAGAGTATTGCAGAACGGTTGCTGTGACGGCTGAGAAGAAAGTTGCGATTGTGGATAAGTTGAGTAGATTCATTGCTCCATGTTTCTGAGCGAAGCGAATTGTCGGTACGCCTAGAGCCTTCAGAATTCATCGCACTTACAACGCACACTAAACTCACCGACTTCAATGAACATAGAGAGGGCTGAAGTGATACTGTCAATATGTTCTCCCATTTCAATGGAGAGGTCATGTATATATTTTTGGACGGCTGGGTAGCGGAACTGTCCTAATAAAATAAACCGAATCACTAGGTATGAATCTTGGGGTAAGGAATCCGCTCACCGACATACTCCCTAAGACAGGATGCCCAGTACTAAGTCAACAACAATTAATACGATGTCACGCGGTAAGGAAAAACACTGACTTTAAGATCACCTTCGAAGGACAAGATAGACGCGTTGACCGCTTCGTCCGTAAACTCAGGAAACTCGTTTAGACAGTTGAGAAACGTTGTTACATCTGCTGCCAATGCCTCGAACTGAGCAGGAAAGTCTTCAAAATCCAATTTCTCGGTAATAGTAGGTCTAGCTATGTGTGGAGGTGCTTTGTACTTGATTCTTTTCCAATGTGTTTTGCGTGCGTCGTGAAGGTGTGTGTCCAGCACGTTATCACGTCCCATGCGTGAGACCCTGCGTGGAAACAGGCTGGCAGCGTTCTGATGGTAAAGAAATAGAAGCTGAGCGAGTCGCTCCCGTAGATGAAATGTAGATGAGAGAATGGCAACTGAGCTGCCTAATTGGCGTGCTGAATTGGCAAAGTCTCGCAGCTATACTGGACACATGAGGCTCACGCTACACTCGGGCAACGAAAGGCACTCACTTCCTTGTCAAGGTTGTTGATCCGTCTGTACAGCTTAGGATGAGATTCTCCTGGTGATTAACGCCGTGACATACTTCTGAAATTTGTGAAAAGCCTCCGCTCCGACGGCTTGTAAATGTTCTTCCACAGTAGCTAATACACCGGGACAATCATAGTCGAGCACGTGTGATGGACCTGGACAGCTACTTACGAGCATCTTTGTCATCTTCAAAACCAGAAATCTGCGAGCTGCCTGGTAAAGTCAATCAAGATGAAGTACTCCTGGAGAGGCCACACAGACCAGACCGTTCGTCCTCATCTTGCTTCAGAAGGAGCTCGACAAGACTCAGGATAGTGTCTCGTCTACTGGCAGTGGGTCTTGACGAAGGGGTACCGGGTGGTCGGGCTTCAGGCAGAACTGGCATGGGTGGAATAGAGGAGTATAGGAAAGAAATTAGAAAACGATGCAATTGGACAGAGAAAGCACCGCACCATTATATATCTGTCGTTGTATGCGCTTGATCAGCAATGCTGCCTAGGATATAATGGTCGTGTTTGAGTGACCAAAAGAGACTGTGAAATCGAGAAAGAGCCGCGTCAATGAACGTAACACATTTTTAGAATACATACCTCTCCATACCACACGCTCTTCCGGGTCATCGCGGTCAAAGGCGAAACAATTGGACCCTATCAATGATCGCTGTGTCAGTGCGCGCTGAGCCCTGCCCTGGACGCAATGTGCATCAACCTATCCGTGGTCACGTGACTCCGTGTCTGCGGTGCGAGCGAGTGTTCATTTCGGCAACTATCCCCTGCTTGGTCAAACCCTTGATCGACATTACCCTTGACCTCCATCTGCAAGGTTAAGGAGCTGCTTTCCTTCGCCAGAGTTTAGGGGACGCACAGTCAGAAGGGGTACGTTCATCACACCTCAAGTCAATGGGACGTTTCTGATTTGGCTGCGGGTTTCCTTTTTTTTTAAAAAAAAAGGAAAGCATCTGCTGGATTCGCATTCTCTTCTCTAACCATTACCGATACGGGCCCGGGTTAGAGATTCGCTGGTGGCAAGAAAAAAAGTGGGATATTATTTATGCTTGTTTGACTACCAATAGTGTTGAATGTGAGTTGAACGAGTTTATATGAGATCTCCGAAAAATGAATGCTTCTTGACTTGACCCCTTGCTTAAACTCAGTCCATCGTCTACCATGGCAACTTTGTCTCGCCCGAAACCATCTTTTGAGCATGACGAACAGCCTTCATTACTCCCCGGTGTTCCAGCGCCATTCCCAGTTGATCAACTGCAACACATACAGTCTGCGCAAGAGTCGTCAGACAGCATCAATTCACAATCGAACGACGTGGCAGTACCAAGCTTCGAGTCTGACACACACTCAAATACACCTCAAGGGGTTCTTGTGCGTTTACTATCTTGACTCGAAGATTAGAGCGATGTATAATTACTTCACATATAGGGAGAGCTCTTGCCATCAATTGCCTACGTCCAAAAATCATGTCTGATGACCCTCAATAACCTGCTTTCAATTCCTGCCAATTGGAGCCCGATCGTTCCAGACCGTCGACATTCCATGCCAACCAGCTCTCAAGGGTCAAGCGTACATTGCAATGAATTAGATTCATCAATTGCTTTACAAACAGTAGTGACTAATCTCCGCAACCGTGACCCACCCCAGGAGATGACTGAATATAAGGAACTCACTACTGATGCTGATCTTATTCAAGAATTGCGTACGCACTTGGAACGTGTTGCTCCTTCACTAGAACCAATAGATGCAACTCTATCAAAGGCGCTCGTCTCCTTGTTGTCACACTTCAACCGTCTTTTCATCATAGGTACAAACATGTCATCCAGTGGACAGCAGTGGACGACTCCACAGACACAGACCAGACAAACTTTATCTCCTTCTGAATTGCTTGGCACTCTGGCTCGTCAGTTAAGCGATTTGCGTATTGAGCGGGTCTCATCCCAACCGAGTATCCTTGGTCCCTCTGCACCTCCTGTGTTGGCTGTTGAAGCTGCTCTTCTTTGGTCACGTATTGATGAAGAGCTTGAAGCAGTCCTTTCATTGTGCAAAGAACGTGCCGAGAATCTTACTCGATCATCAGTGGATGCCATCTTACCACCACAGTATGAACCAGGATTGTACGGCGCTGATGCGCCACCTGACTACGACGAAGAGCTTCGAATATCACTAGATGATGCCAAGGGCAGGGAGTTGCACCTGCAGGCCTCGGGGGGATATTTGGATGAAAAGAAAAAAATGGACCTTGAAAATATTGCAATGGCAATTGATAGGCTCTATTTGGTAACGCCGCAGTTACACAACCAACGGGTCGAACTAAAATCATCGAAACTTGCGCAAATGGAGAAGGCTAGATTACAGGGGTCATCTATGCCACAGTCCGTTTCACGAGGAGGAGAACCAGATGTGAAAGAGTTGGATAGTATTCTTGATCTGCTGAGCAAAGCTTCTCAACGAAATATGAATGATCAATCGTTCATTCTGGAAGGTGGAATGCAAAAACATCTTGAAAAACTCAAGCAGCGCGAAAAGGAGGAGGTACGACGATCACAGACGCTACATGCATTCATTTCTCATCATCAGATAGCACGAGGCATTTGTCGCGGAACTCGTCCGGCATTCTGGCTCAGGAAGATTGCATTCGCAGGATGCCGTGTATCAACCACGTTCAAGGGACCCACATGCCCTGCTTACACTGCCAGAGTTTATTCGGGAGCCGGCGCCACCGGAATTACTGCGAAAGGATTCTGATACACTTATGACACTACCTGAATTTGTCCGAGAACCCGTGCCGAAAGACACTTGGATAGGGTCTCCTGTATCCGAACCCGAAGTTGACGTCAAAGGTAAGAAAAAACACCGGACGAGAAGTCTATCCGCACCGCACTTGCCATGGTTACGTGCAGCATCCAAGTTACCTGCTTCCACGGGCTCGCAGTCCCCAAACAAAGGCAAGTCAAGTATGTAACATGCTGTGTTAAATAGTGTGTTGGCGACTTTTGACTTAGATTGGTGACTGACTCGCGTTTCTAGTCGACTTTGACGTGGCTTACGTTGCAGAAAACCACGAGAACCTACGGCATATTTTACTCTTCCTGCAAGTCACCGGCGCAACGCCAGGCGTTGATATTGAAGTGGAGATCCCTCCCTCGGATACCTTGAAAGAATGTGGAGACTATTTCATTGTAAAAAGTGGTTCTCGCATCTCCGCCCCTCAGCCGCTTCCCGGATGCGTACCACGGGGTAAGAAAGAGGTCAAAGTGCAGAACGGGCACTTCGAGATCAAAATACCCACTGTTCAACCCCCTCAGCCCCTGCTCACCTCAGATGAATCTCGCCTCCCTCTACTCGACGCGTCACAACTCATGTCCTCCATGCCTGCCTGTTTCATTTGTGCCTCTTGCTCTCTGCCTGTCGTGCAGTCATCCAATATTCTTGATTACAAGGACTTGCCTTCAGAGCATTGGCAGGAGCTCGTGGAGGCATGGATGTGTCATCCAGATCAGAAGCTACATGCCCATATTGCGGAACGTAGCAAGAGGGGCTTCTGGCCAAGACCGCATCAGGCATTAGTTGGCGGTAGTTATATCCTGTTTGAAGATGCATCGCTTTCCAAAGTTAATCTCTATGTTGCGCAAGAGATCAAGGTGTGTGTTTGCACTTATCTGCTGGATATGAAATGCTTTCTTCAGTGCCTGGACGATTAAGAAGACCGGCATTGGAAATCCACCAATGACCGTAGCCATCGCTTTAGGGACGCCGTCATATTAGTGTTTGTGGATGACTGAATCCCAAAGCGGTTTCAAGACTTCCCAGACGCTAATTTTGATGATTGAACCAGAGTGAGCAGTTGCGGTGCTTTCCGGTTGATACATAT
Organism: Amanita inopinata Kibby_2008; assembly: GCA_001691775.3. NCBI lineage: Eukaryota > Fungi > Basidiomycota > Agaricomycetes > Agaricales > Amanitaceae > Amanita > Amanita inopinata. The sequence goes on from JNHW02000020.1 coordinate 28,417, forward strand.
CGTCCGAGATGAACGACGTCTGTACGGATTCCTTGGCAAACAACTCTTGCGTTAGGAGGCCAAAGTCGCGAGAGCTACCTTCGAGGATACAAATTCCTGTTCTATTCGATTTCTAATCCATCCATCAGTGCATTTGCTAAACAATGCGTTATTTATTTAGCGCGGCGAAGAGTGGCGCCTCGTGCGCTGTATCTGTGGTTCCGTTCTCGGTCGGTGTCAAGACCTCCGACAAGAAAATACCGACGTCCCGACTGCTGTTTATAGAATCCTGAAATATGCGATCCGTCCTATTAGTTCTACATCCGAGTATGTCGTGATCAATTATGCTCCAGCCAGGTCATCTGAAATCTTCTGTTTAGACCCGCTAGAATACCTCTTTCGGCATATGTTGTGGAAGATATGATTGAGTTTGTGCAGGCGCATGCTACTCACCGGTTTGTTGTGCTGGATGAAGAAGAAGAACGTCCTCGGATAATTGTAAGTTCTGCCGTAAAAACATGCTCAGCTCCTTCGAGCTCACAGTTTGCGCGTAAGATGTGGCTATTCAAGCCAAGCATCCGCCTCGCATATAACACGTGGGCCCCACGTGTAAGTCCCAGAAGCGGCTCGATCCACGCCGCGAAGGTGCTGTACAAACTCTTCGGCCCATCAGAGGAACCGATAGACCTAAACTGGTATGTTGAAGGTGTCTGTCCGCTTCTGTTTATCAATTCATGGTCACTATGTAGCATTTTGAATAAGTATCCTGGATTTCCACAAGCAGAAAGCCTCTTCTATCCAATGCATACTTGCCGTCAGATTGCAAGCCTGTTGAATGAGAGCAATTTGGCCTATCCGGAGAGCCTGCGCACAATGACCGGCCTGGAGGTCGGCTGGCTGCGTCGGGCTTAACAGGATAGATTTTTACGTTTATCTATCCTACTGTCACGGTGTTGTCACCTGCCTGCCTGTCTTGCTTCGCTTAAAATTGTGTGTTTTAGCCACCCGCCGTAGAATGATACCTTGGCATATTTATTAGATTTTCATTTTCATTTTATTGTACTACCTTACTAGATGTAAATACCCAATACTGACCTGAGCAACAACGAAGAAATACCAGACTTCCAACTGCTACATGAGAGGCCATCAAGGTGCACCATCGTCACGCCCTAACATCCCTCGGGTTGTTATGGATCTAAGGGAACGATGTGGGCGGCCTGGTATGGCGGGATGTGTTGTTCGCTTCATGTCCCCGTCTGTCGACTCTATTGCAGGATCATCACATTAAGGTAACATGGGTGGCGAACGTGCGCTTCCAAGACTCTGTGATCTTTCCCGCCTTTAGTCTAGCACGACGTTAGGAGGCATTTGAATTGTATAGTGAGGAGTAATGATCGATGTGAGTGGGCGAGACATCACAACTTGTGCCGCTTGACGTCAGGACAGGTCTGCATTAGGAGAGCGTACTCCACTGCACTGACTGTAGAGACGCGTGTACAGGACCTGCGACCTCACCAGGTGCTCGTATTTTGACACGATCGCAGAAAAAGGCGAAGTCGAGTCGCAAACTTAAGATCGCGACACGCAAAGATTGGCCCGATACTCATTCATTTTTGCCTGTGGAGGTGACGCGGCACAATAAATGCTAACGGCCAGGTAATTTACCTTCCACCTCTGCGTAAGAGTGTACCCTTGCCAAACGATCTCCATGAGGATCAACCACTATTTGATGGGAGCGAAACGGGAAGCGGAGATCTTCACGGTGCTGGATTCTGAGCAGAGCTTAAGTTTGACATATCAATTAGCCTATTTTTGAACCAGCTTACGACGAACGCGATAGAATTTTGAGGCATATTACTTGCATACGACTGACACAGGAGAACGTTATTAGTGAAGGAACGGTAATTGGTCCGGGCATAACCTCCTCCAAAACGTCCAAAGGGCTCCTCGGAGCACCAGTGCGCCAACTCGTGTTGTTCGTACTGTTATTCGTCCGCAATTACGTCGCCGTACTTTCGCCAGATAGACAATTCGTTGTTATTAGGTAGGACATTGGCCGTTGCATTGTTTAATGGACTTGAAGGGTTCTGAATTGAGATCCACTTCGTTGAATCGATTCAAATCGGGCCTTCCAGTCTGGATATTTCCGTACATGCCCGGTGGTGCTCGCCCACCAGGGGGGCAATGAAAGACCATGCTGAGGGCAGTATTGTAGCCGTGCCGTGCCGTGCCTGTCAAGATGGAACAGGCATTGTTACAGGAGAAAACTAGTCTCAAGGACGTCCGAGAGGCCCTATATGATAAAATGTGAACTATTGGTCGCTTAGACGGTCCAGCTAAATCGGCGCGGTCCGTGCAAGGAGAGATCCACATGTCGAGGGCTAGGATAGAACAGACAGGTTGCGAGTGCCAAATAGCTCCATTCCCTGTGTATGCCGGATTTAAGTCGGCAGGAAAGCGGATGTATCAAGTAGGTGGCGTCGGCAATGTCATGCAGGCCTGAGGCTCCAAGGACCGCGAGCGCTAGTCTGATTTGTTAGCTTGGACAACACGGTTAACGTCGTTTGGCGTATTCGTATTTTCCTTGTAAAACCAAATGACAATGAATCTGGATTGGAGAATCAGTGGCAGAACAGCGTTCTCAAATTTGATTGCCATCGTTGACAGCAAAACCAATGAAGGAGACCACAAGGCTCGAGACGGTGAGTGAGCAAGATATTGACTTCTCATTTGTGGACGCGACTTGATCCCCTTTTCGCATCACGTGATGGGAAGTCGTGGTCCAAGCTGCTCGCTTTCTGTATTTGTCTGTATTTTTCCTCACAGCATGCGATATCCCATATCCTGTCTAGCCACAGCTGGTTTGTTGCTATTGGCACTGTCGAAGACGGCACTTTCTTGCGAAGGTGACTGTATGACTGGTATCACGAATGCCTATGTCGGGAACTTCTCAGTGCCGGTCCACACTGTTCTATCCGAAACGGTACGGCTTACGACTCTCTAACATAAGCTGACCCATCTATACATGCGCATATAGGCAAATGAAATCGATTCCAAACTAATACAGGAACATGGCTACCCCCTCTCCAATGCACCAATAGACTATCTTGCATCTGTTCTGATCGAGTGGCACAAGGAGGCGCATGGTGCCATGCAAACTGCTTTGTTCCCGGAGTTCTTCCATGGCAAGTGTCAACAACCTGTATACGCAGCGGATGGCTCCATTGTCGACATGGTTGACCCGCCTGGCTGTCCCAACCCCGATTGTCCTGTTGTCTGCGGAACACCAGGTTCCATGGTTCACTTTTTCCCCAAATTGAGGTTCATTGCTTTTGATGCGACAAGACGACTGTTGCGAAATCTCTCTGCACCTGGATCTGCATCTTATCAGCAAGTTGAAGCGGCTGTGCTCCGTGACGCAGTGAAGATTAGTCGAAGAAGCCTGAGGTTTGCTAGAGCTGGACTACCTCTTGACAAAGGTGGAGCCAAGGTGGTTGAAGAGCTTGGACTGATTCTGGGTCAAATACCGTCTCGGTTGGAACGTATATGCGGGGGCACTGGCACTGGAAAGACGAACGGGCTGCGTGACTGCAGCTGGGAGCGACCTATGAAGGAGTACATCCTGAGTTTCCCCTAGTTGACTGCAATATGCGTTGACTGCGTTGACTGCGTTGACTGTATGCACATGCTATAAAAAATGGATATTTTATTTATTTATTTTTGTGAGCGTGTGAAAGAGAGCAAACCCTTGAAATCGGTTTTTCGTGTGCAACATCACACCTGAGCCTTTTCAACTTGTCCCCCTCACCCACAGATACCACCGCCTCGAGCTCTCCAGCTGAAGTTTCCCTCGAAAGAAAGCATCTCAAGTCTCGTACTCTTCATCTGAAGGAATTCCGTATTCTCTATCGCCATCTGACTCGGACACGCCATTCAACCTCAAGTCACTCCAGGTGTCAAATCATCACCCCAATCAAACCTTGCGTCTTCCGATTGCTCAACCCCACAATCCACACTAACCATCATGTCCCAAAATGCCCCGTCCACTTCTTCAACGTGTGTTTTCCATTCAGCTTTATCGCATCCTTTTTTTCATGTCCTTTCTCCCCCAACAGTCCCTCAAACGATAACTGGAAAGCAGGGCTCCGCCCACCGCCAAAAGACCTTCGCCCTCAAACTGAAGATGTGACTGCGACAAAAGGTCTAGAATTCGAAGACATGTATCTGTGCAGGGAGCTCCTCATGGGTATCTTTGAAGCTGGTTTCGAGAAACCCTCGCCCATTCAAGAGGAAGCTATTCCAATTGCCCTATCTAAACGCGACGTTCTTGCCCGGGCCAAAAATGGCACGGGAAAAACAGCCGCGTTTGTCATCCCTGCTCTGCAGCAGGTAGATATCAATAAGAGCAAGATTCAGGCTCTTCTCCTCGTGCCTACCCGTGAATTGGCATTACAAACATCCCAAGTATGTAAAATGCTTGGAAAACATGTGGGCGTTCAGGTCATGGTTACAACGGGCGGAACTACCCTCAAAGATGACATTCTCCGATTATCGGAAACTGTGCATGTTCTCGTTGGAACACCTGGACGCATATTGGACCTTGCTGGCAAGAACATTGCTGATCTCTCTGAATGCCCAGTCTTTGTCATGGACGAGGCTGACAAACTGCTATCACCCGAATTCGCTCCCGTGATGGAACAATTACTTTCCTACCTACCTGAAGACAGACAAGTCATGCTTTTTAGTGCAACATTTCCCATGATCGTTAAAGATTTCAAGGTGAGGAAACCCTATGTCTATTGCGTGTACAATCAAAACTGATTCGCGTATCATTACGACAACAGGACAAACACATGAAATCCCCATATGAAATTAACCTCATGGACGAACTCACCCTGCGTGGTGTGACACAGTATTATGCCTATGTTGAAGAACGACAGAAAGTTCATTGTCTGAACACACTTTTCTCAAAGGTTTGCCTCTTCCCCCAGCGTCGGAGTTCAGGCTCATTCAATCACCCGTTAGTTGCAAATCAATCAATCAATCATCTTTTGTAATTCTACTCAGCGTGTCGAACTGCTCGCCAAGAAGGTGACAGAACTCGGGTACTCGTGCTTCTACTCGCATGCAAAGATGTTGCAAGCTCACCGCAATCGCGTCTTCCATGATTTCCGTAACGGCGTTTGCCGCAATCTTGTCTGTTCCGACCTCCTCACGCGCGGTATTGATATACAAGCGGTGAACGTCGTCATCAACTTTGATTTCCCGAAGAATAGTGAGACATACCTGCATCGTATTGGTCGTTCAGGTCGTTTCGGTCATTTGGGACTTGCCATTAACCTCGTCACGTATGAGGATCGATTCAATCTGTATAGAATCGAACAGGAGCTTGGGACGGAAATCCAACCTATCCCCCAGAGTATCGATCGGAGTCTATACGTTGCACCCGGCCTGCCCGAGGAAACGGTTCAGAGGCAGAGTCAGGCGGCGCAGCAGCAGCAGCACCAACAGCAGAGAGTTCAGCCAGCCAAGAATGGGCAAGGGGTATATGCAACTAGTAATGGTACCCAGCAACAGCAACAGATGCGGCCGAATGGTATTCCTCCGAACGTACCCAGCCCGCAGGTTCGGGGCCCACAGGCATACCGTGGTAGTGTCCCTGTTGCTCGATGAACGTCTAGCTGTGTGTCGTTGGCGTGAAAGGAAGGTGGGGTTGTGGATGGAAGCTGTTGGACTCCGATTCGCATTCATCAAATGAAACATAATTCTCAAGACCAAGGTCCTCGTTTACGTTTACTGTATACAATCAAGACAAGTGATTCCACGATGGGGCTCTCCTAATAATATGCGCAACCGACAAATATCACTGATCTGAATCTGCCTCTCCATCCTGCCATGGAGCCATCTTCGCCTTTTTATCGATTGCCCACTCCTCAGAACAAATTTGCCATCTCCGTACAAGTCACCCACTTATTCTCTGCCCCTGCTTATACGTACACATCGCCGTCGTCATTGTGAAGACCTCACCGACTCCCCAAGTACACCATTTCCCTACTATTGATGCCATATTCCAATTTAAGTGCCTACGCTATTCTGTCTAATCTCTTTCCCCACAGCCCAGTGATGGCGATCTAGTATCGGTTCCTTTTCCTCGAATCGGTGTCCCTCTGCTACTTTTGTTCATACGCTTGTCGGGATGGTTGTGAATCTTTGGTAATTTCGTTGACGTTGGTCTTGTTGATTGTTTTTCTGCTGTTGAATGCGATTGCGGTGTGGAGAGGATGGTGAGGAGAGTGCTGTGGTCATTGAGCTGTATCCCCGTCGAGTCTTCCTGTTACTTTGTAGACCAGCCAATACATCAGCTTTCTCCTACGACGCAGTTATCGTGAGTGCTGACGGTGAACGTTCGTAGTGGCCGACGACGACCGACTGTGGCGAGCAAGCCTGTGTCCTTTGAGTTTGTGCATTTCAACCAGCCACCAAAAGGGATGACCGCAAGAGGCGAGTATGACCGACTGCCAGTGTACGCTCTCTCTCATTCTCACCCTGTCCCTCGACTACGCTCATTGTCTTCCACATCGACCTCAACGAATGATTCTGATTCTTTCACCTTTCCCAGAGCGCGGCAGAACCCATCCAAAGCAAGAAGTCAATGTCATTTCAACTACTACCACCTAAGCCCACGGACGCTCTCCACGTTACTCAAGTACCTTCTACCCTCGTTAATCATATCCGTTCTGTATGGCCTGTACCTCTATGAACCACACATCGAGCTTGCATTCTACTCTCGCAAATGGGCACAGCAGGAGATTGAACCCGTCTCACCTCTCGGTGGGTGCTTCAACGCGTCACGGGTCAGCCCAGCATACAACGTATCCGAAGCGGTATATGGGATGAAAAAGACTGAAGTGCAGGCTGGGATGCAGATGAGGTTCGGCTTGGACTGTTATGATTATGCTGGGACGATTAGGGAGACGCCAATGTCGTTGCGGCCTCGACTACGACCAGGGGATGAACGAACACGATTTCATACGTATTGGAGAACGGATTTGCAGCCCTTTGGTCCGAGGCAGGAGTGGATGCTCAAATCATTTTTTGCCACGCAAGACTTGGAAAGGACGCGACTGGTCCTTTGGTCTAACGGTGATCAAAGTCAGAACGAGATTCTGAGGGGATACCTGCATCGGTATCCCGACCAGTTTGAACTGCGCGTGGTGGATATACCTGCTCTCGCAAAAGGGACCGAGTTGGATGGGAGTGAGTTGTTGAGAAGTAGAGATAGCAAGGCATGGGTAGACGGAGACTTGATTCGATTGCTGCTTTTGTGGAATCATGGAGGGGTGTGGGTGGATATGGATTCGCTACTGACAAGGGATTTGGATCCGCTGCTCGAGCATGAATTCGTGACACAGTGGGATTGTTATGGTGAGCAGGATGGACGGTCTGTCCGCAATTTTTGTTGTTGATGGGGACTAACATATTCTACAAACTAGATAAAAAGTACTCTCCGTTGAATGGTGCACTTATGAGGTTCCGAAAGCACTCGCCCTACTTGTGCGAGGCTTTCCATCTCATGACCACCTCCCGCCCTCCTAGATCAGGCTCAACCGACTGGGGCTCCATCCTCTATCTGAGGCTTTGGAGGCGACTTGTGGTGGCAGGTATACCACCATTCAAAGTTCTGCCATTTTGTTTCAGCGATGGCCGCTCATGCAGGTTGGATAACCGTCTCCCGGATCCCTTTGTGCCAGACCCCAATTCCGGCAAGTGGACCATGGGGCTGGGGTTAGAGGAAGGCGGCGGATTGGATCAAGTGCTTCACAAAGTATTTGGTGTGCATTTGCACAATCAGTGGGAAAAACAGTTTCCTCGAGGTGGTTGGATAGAGAGGTTGCTGCTGAGAAGATATGATCCACAATTACAGGGGCGAGAGGGTGGGGAGCTATGAGAATGACTTCGACTTTACCAATCGAGTTTGATTTATGTTGTATATGTGTTAATGTATATGTTTTAAGGGCGCACTAGATCCCCGAGGCGTTGATGATATGTGCCGGGAATATATAATGGCTCTTCCCAGGACTACGGCGAAGCTAGAACCTTCCTTCAAATCACTTGCATAGAGTCCAGGTCTAAATTACAATGACAATTGGCACATCGAAGAACGGCAGCTTTTGTTGATAGACCGTCGTGGGAAACGAGATAGCTCGAGTCCGAGGTGGACATACGTGAGTCAAGAAGATGCGATGTGTATGGCCATGGTCAACGTGCCGTGTGTGAGTGTCCAGACGCCCGTTGACAAGTGAACCAAGAAGCTATGGCTAATGCAATTTATTGAGACCGAGTCCACGCCGCCGGCGAAAGACCGTCGAAAAAATAACACTCGGGATAGAAGTATGCCCAGTACACAAACCCTGGACACGCAGTAAGCCACTATTAAAGAGATATGTAGTCGGCTCAGTTAAGAGTCTTCAACCGTCATGTCCTATCGTTGAGGACCGGTAACATCATATCTGTTTCAGAAATAAGATATGATGTACCCAAGTCTTCGGATTTTCATGTCATTAAGAGGCGGACACGCAGTCTCGGATCTCCTATCTTGTAAAGAAGCGAATGGTGGTGAAGTATGATAATAGCCTCTGGCAAAAGTAAGCCAATAACGCTTTCTCTGCCAGGTCCGTAGACTCTGGGCTTCATTGCGCGAATTTGCACATGGACGTCATGTTGCAATAACAGACATGCATGACAATACCCGCCTTGTTGAACGTACCACAAGTACGATAGCTTATCGTTGGATATTGTTCACCAAACATGCATTCATATGCATAAAAAAGTCATTCATGTTTCTATACATCAAGTGTTAATTACTGTTACAATTTGATTCAAGCACCACCGTCACCGGAATCCTATATCAAAATATTTCGGGGACCTTCTATAGTGGAGGCATTCGCCGTACGACTTTTCCTTCATTCCTTGCATGAACCTGGAGTTTCTGCAATATTCCAGAATTAGTCCACCGCGCGGGTGGAATCCTTTTCCCAGTTGACCAATAATAGATGTCCCAGTCAGGCTCGTCCAACAGCTATCACAAATCACTCTTCAGTTCGCATATATCAACTCAAAAGAGTCACACTACACACCCGGTCATACTCTTTCAGCTCCTTCTCATCCATTTTGCCCAGTTGCTCTTTTGCAAACGTACTCAACAGCAAATCTGACTCTAGAGTGCCTCGTTTCCGAGACTGGTAGACCAATCTCGCACGCATGGCTTCCACGCTCTCATTTGGTCTCTCAATTGGCGTGGGAGGGGGCAAGTCAGGTGGGGTTTCAGTAGATGCGAGATGCTCGGGTGTGTTGGGCAGCAACCAGGGATCCTTGCATCGAGAAATAGTAGAGGAGATGTATCGTGCCTGTACACCGGGTGTGGATGTGGTGGAGGCAGTAGTGACGGCCCTGGCCGCTGTTGAGGTTAGGGTAGTGTGGGTACCGCACCTTGAAACTGCTCTGAATGTTGTCTGCATGATGAGGGTCTGCATAACAGCAGCTTCCGTGACAGCGGAGAGGCTGCAGTTTTGTGTCGTGGGTGCACGTGACCGCATATATCACAAGCCCGGCTCGACTCGACGAGCGCCTTGTGATTGTGCCGTAAGAGTCAATAGCGGCGTGCTGTCCTTGCAAACTTGTCCTACTACACATAGCACTCACCTCCAGAACATGGCACATGTCATGAGAACCGGCTGCTATTGGAACTGCCCGTTTGACAACAATGATTGTATTTACAAGAGTCATTCACTACATCCTTACACATACAATGTCATCCAAACACAGTTGCGCCTTTAGGAAGGCCCGTTTGATTTCTGAGCTCGGGGCGTTTTGCCGTAACTCTCCACATACTCAGGGGACTTGGTGTATGCTTTGGTGGGGTCCTCGTCCTTACCCCTTTGAGGAGGTGGAACGCGCTCCCTGACGGCATTACTTTCTCCTGCCATCTGCACCTGTGGTATCGTGGAATGCGCAGAGTTATGCTCCGTAGTTGGCGTGGGAGGTGAGCGCCTGTCGGCGGACGTCGTTGGAAGTCGCCCACCGCGAGAAAAGTCTTTGCTCCCGACATGTGCAAGCAACTGCTCGTCTGTTGAAGGGTATGAGATGCGCATATACCATGTTGAATGACACTCACAATGGGGATTGGTACCCAACTTTTCCTTCTTTTCTTGGTGGCGGACTAGATAGTTCCAAAAACCGACCAAACCTGCGCCCACGAGCGTGGCACCGACAACAAATGTCTAAGGATACGACACTGAGTGATACGTCATGTGAGAGCATAGGGTGCAGGACATACGACGCCAAACCTGGCGGGCGGGGGTGCATGAGGGAATTTAGCTTCATGGGACATGATGGACGGTGATAAGCGGTGTTGAATGGGCTGCTGGGAATGTTTGGAGCTGACAGTCGAATGTGGCTGGAGCAGGAGGCGGACGGCGACTGATTCAGATTTCCACTAGTGACAATGACGCTGCTCGATCAGGAAGCCAAAATCCTATCTGGATCTTTCACTCCACTTCAGCTTCATTCCCTGCTCATCTCTCTCTCACCCGCCCGACCTGCGAAAGGGCTATCACCAATCTTTTCAGGTTCATGCTCAGCAAATACCGTCACTTACAAGCCCGGTACTCATCTAGCTCAGCTTTCCTCTTCCTCGCAATGTATTGCTTCGCAACGTAGAACGTAGCGCCAAACACGAAGAGCGTACCTGCAAAAGCACCCGTCTAGTATTCCAGCTCAGCCTCGCACACACACAAGTCAAGTAGAAGATGCCATCTCACCAACTTCTTGGGCGTGTTGAACTGCATGTTCAGCGCCAGGCCGCCTGTTGCCTCTTTGAGGTCGATTCTGTTGTTCTTTGTGGCCATCTGTGTGTCATAGTTGACCAAACTCATCTGTTCTCACGGCATCGTGGGAAACCAAACACACCCAAGCGGGACAGATTTCATGATTCTGCATTGAATATCAGCGTTGTGAGGTACAAGTCCATGTTTCCAACCATCTGCCGGTTGTCAAAACGAACGTTGGCAAGGACAAAAAAGTCATTTCCATCGTCGGAATGTTGGCCACTTTGAAATTGGAGTGCCCTGAACCATAACATTCAAGGCAATCCTGTAGTCGCCCTGCTAGGTAGTTAAGCTCCATTTACGGTGGCCCCGCATGTAGTGAGGACAATAACAGATACGTAAATCAGACCCTTTCTCTTTACCAACTGTTTTTTTGTCTCCAGGTATCTGATAATCTGGTTGACACCGCCGACCATTTGACCTTGTGTGGTCTATGGAAAGAAAATTCTGGCTTGGCAACTCTTGCTTTGCCCTGATATTTATCTAGTCAGCCCTGTTGATCATATGCTTTTCGAACGCATAGTTCCGATCCTGTGGCCCAGTCTCCTTGCGATCAAAAGGACCGCTCAATTTCCTTTTTTTTTCCTTTCGAAACCGCATCCTTTGATCCTCTGACCTTCGTTAGTCGCCAAGCCGGTGCCGTACGTCGTGTTCGAACCCGAAAATTCTTTCCTGTCCGCAATGGCATGGTGATTGTTTTGTTCACGGTGTATCAGACAAACTTTTTAGCATTGACATACAAATGACTGATCATCCCTAGTCACTTGGGTTACCGCGCTGGGCTTCCGAGGTTTGTTTGAAATTCCTACTTGGGATAAATCGAGAGCACCAGGGCTGCCAATCAATCCTTGATCAACAGCGGCGCCATGTCACGGCAGAGGGCGGCCTACCCCAGAGCATATGCAACAGATGCTGGACTTGTGCAGCTTGCCCAGCCCTGTGATCAGTGGCGTGGTGCGTTTCAGGAAGCTGTTCCGACTTCTCAATGTCCGACAGTCTTATGCCTGGTCCTGTTTCTGGTGCCCTTGTACCTCCGTCCTGCCTTGTTTCTAGACTCAAGCGCATCTTGGCTCTATTTCGAATTTGGGTTATGCACCCTTTCCAATGAATGACCAGGTCCCAGACTTTCTTCTAAACCGGAACTCACCAAACCCCGTTGCCTCACAATTGGGGAATAGGACATTGTCTCAATGGTGTTCCCCATCTGTATCTTATCTGCGTTGCCTGGTTGGTACAATGCCCAGAATGCTGCGCAGTGCCATGTTACTGCCAACCACGCACGGCGGTAACCACTCTCAAATCGTTCGCACGAGATTACGGCTTCGGTCTGACAGTGTAGGTGATATAGAAGAGCCCATAAACCGCCTTTGCTATCCTCACATTGCTTGAATTGCAAAAAAGTTCAGCCGGTTTGTTTATGCACCTTGGAAAAGAGAATTCCAAGCCTCTGTCCAACGTTGTTGGTCGTAACGGCGTCCCTGGGAACACGCATCAGCAATCAATCACGGCCTTACGGTATAGTACCAACAAGACGAGCATGGAGACGTCTGTTGCTTCTCAAATGTTTTTATTCCGTCCTTCTTTCACCCTTTGACAATGTTCAGTCAGCAACGCGGGTCAACCAACGCCTGTTGCGATCTCCCCATCTGGGTTATTTGTAAAAATACTTTGATTGCAAGTCTCGACTTACGACCAGTACAATATGGGATCTGAATTTAGTCCCGCCATCAATGAAGAAATGAAACATGTGGGTGCCTGTCCCTTCCGCGCGCCGATGTTCTAGGCCTGTCGTGATACGGTAGCATGCCATACACGCACACACAGAATACTAGCTGGGCGGTCGGCTGAGGCTAATTGGGACTGTGTTGACACTCCTAGCATGGCGATGACAGATTGCGTTTTTTTCGCCTACGTGGGAGCTAGCAAAGGGAAAGGGCGTAGAAAGAGGGTTCCGAGTGAGTTCTGCCGTTGACATCAGTCAGGATGATGAGTAAGTATAACGGCAAGTATCCGTGGGTTGCAGTTGGCTCGACAGTGTTTCTGCAATTGAGTACTTGGGGAGCCATTTATCCCGCCCCTTTGGCTTTCCCTCCAGATGCATAAGCAACTAGGGCCGACTATTGATTATCTCCCAGCAGAGCCAAATGCTGGGGAGAAGAAAAAAAAAAAAGTGCGTCGTTACCTAGTGTATTTTTTCAAAAAATGGATTGAGGGGGGTGGGAAGCCGAGCAGAAAGATATAGAATCAGTAGCCAGTCTACTGTGATCCTTCGGGAGTCAGGGTTGCCAGTAGAAACACACTGCGCTGCACCGCGTTGCCGGGCAACTTTGACTAAACATGGTTGTATGAGATCGATCAGTCAAGGGTGCACATAACTAACAGAGAATCGAAGCGAATGCAGCAGCTGTTTATTGCCTGTTTTTCATCACGCGTACGGCCTGCCCGCCTGCCAAGGTCCACCCAATCCCAGCGAGCCGATTCCATGTCGTTTTCATTTTCCCATTCATTTCATCGTTCGGCGGGATTTCGGCCATCTGCGGAATCTGAGCGGAGTATGCAAAGGAACCCAGGCAGAGTTGTCGAGCGCCCGATTGTACAGCCACGGCTACGAGAAATTTGAGCGATCAAGGAGCTAATGGGTTGTATAAGATGCTTCAGAGATGGGCTAAGCATAAAGAGGACAGAGGCGGTCAGTAGCCAAGTGTGCAGGCGCCGGCGCTCAGGATCGTTGCTGCCTGGCAGTAAAAGTTGCCGTACGATAGCAGGAGCCGTTGATCGCAGCACGAATTCGGAGTTTGAAAGATGCCGAGAAGAATGAGTTCGGGTGATTATCGCGAAAGAGGAAATTGAAATGCAAGGGTTTAACTTTTCTGTCAACTGGTCCCTGTTTTTTTCCTTCTTATTCGAGAAAGGCGCTGTGTCCTGTTCTAAATCTTCGCAATGGACGGTTTGACCGAGTTGGTCTCCAGTTCCCGCAAATGTTCTATCGCTCACGCTATATAAACCCCCCCCCCGGTATTTTCCATCCTTTTCTTTCCTCCCCCCCTCCTTGACTAGAATCTTCTCCAGCTCTTCTCCTCTACCAACATGCCCGCAGTCATCAGCAACGCCACACGGGTTTGGGAAATAAACATTCACTGGACGATGTATAGTCAGTGTGGGATATGGAACTGTAGGGGCAAAGGCGTAGATATCTGGGAGTGCATTCGCGACCGTATGTATCTCTCGTTGCTTGCCGCTCGTCTTCCAGTTGCTGATCTTGGCCTTGTAATCAATAGATGATTCCACCCCAGGCACAGAGGTACATGCGAGTTTCTTGTTGATACCCACTTGACTGACACTCTCCCGTCAATCTGTGCTCTAGCCACCCAACGCCTATTACTGGAGATATGTCGCACGGCGATGATCTCAGCGGTGCAGTCACAGTGACCAGAGCTCTTTGACTGCATTCAGTCGGTATCCACCGCTGAACGCGAGATTTGTTCGCACCCCACATGGTCCAACATCAGCTCTCCCTCGTCAATATCCCATCACCATTGGAGCAAGGCGTTATTTATGGAATACGGACTGTGCTTTACCTTTAGGTTCTGGGCCAGAGTGGCTACTCCGCGCCTCGATTAATGTTATGCTACGCATACACGCATTCGTTTTCACTCACGTAATCCTCAGCGCGGCGGTAGAGAGCGCGGGCGTGTAATCAGGCCAGCTTGGACCAGTCAGAATATCTTTGCAGTGGACATTGATATTTTCGGTGGTAGTCAACCCTACGTTGCACGGCGACGCGGCTTATTGTGCTTGTTTCATTCTTCATTTTCAAATCGGCCCATTTGTCTATACCTAACACCTACCTCATTTCCTTGCATTTCTTTCGTCTTTCTTTTGGGTGTATTACTGTTGTCGTGTAAAATGCTTTGGTCGCTCAAGAGGTCAATCGTCCCTGTCTGCGTGGCTTTGGATGGCAAGTAGCAGCGATAATGACACCAACTCGTCATCTGCTGCGTCATGGATTCCCTCTGCAATGTGTTGCCAACACGGCTGCACAAAGCAAGTACCAGTTGATGGGGATGATCACAAGGCACGAACTCGAGGCAGTATTCTTGCAAGTATTCAACAGGCTCTTCGTGATCAAAGCTTCAGGATCAATCCTTTCCATCGGACAGGAGAGGTATGACTATATGAGCTTGTCGCCTGACGTATGATGATGATGGAAACTACGCGTGATGGTGTTTGTACCCCAAATTTGACTGCTCACGCATTCATGTCCGATGGTGTGAGGGTGCCAATATCTCTCGTCACGTTCAATCTTGCCATGACATCATAAATGTTACGGTTCGAATGCGCAGTAGTACCATTGCAAAAGGGACTAGTACAACCGGTTGAAAGTCTCGACAGGGATGCAAGATGTGCGTGTGGGCCGCCAACGTCAATTTGTATACACAGCGCTCTCGTGTTGCCTGCGCTCACTGGAACCGACAACCCTGTTGCTTTCCAGCACCTCAGATGCTTACCTAGATCCCATGATTCGCTTGCAAGAAAACACATTGGACATTTAGTTTGAATAACGCGGCTGGACGACGAGCAGCTGACCAAGGGGCAAGTGATACCCGCGAGTCTTGTCCTGATAATCAATATAGAACCAGTGAGAACCAGTGGCTATGTCTTTGATGGGTGTATGTTCTCAAACAAGGGTCCCGCAATACAAACCGTGGAAGTTGGTGTTGTATGTCCGGGAACACGACAAGACCGGTGTCCCATGACCGGCAGGTAAGGCTACAACAATCTTCGGCCTTTCAAGATCTCTATCCTTCATGACCGGGACGCTTATCCAAGCCTTATTATACATTGCACAGGGACCTGCAATTTGAAAGCCGAACGTTAACGTTCTTTGCTTGACATGGTAAAATGTGTATGCGACTCGGATGGATTGCCCGTGTGGGTTCTGCAACGCACGCACCAATGGTAACTTCCCAGCTAACCTTACCGTCCTCGGCATCCAACGTTTGGAACTCAGCCGCATCTCCGAGCTATAGTACCAATTGTGGGATGCTGCGTGCTCGTCACATGACCCTGGGAGGCCGTCGGCGTTGCTCGCGGAAGCAAACGGGCGACGGAGCGCTGACGTACTTTGGAAGGTGGCGCCCCTATTCAGGGTCTTTTTATAGGCGTTCCAACTGCCTTCGACGATTCTACGAGTGTCCAGGCGGGGGTGGAGGGACCTGGATGACATCACCTGAGGTGCACTCACAATATATACTGATCTTGTCGGGTTGTCGAGGAGCTAGCTCTCTTTGAACAACTCCACACGCAGCATCGCTTCTATCCTTCACAACAAATGTTCAGACCTACGCGTAATGTGCGACAAATGGCGGGCGGGGCGGCGCCTGGCAGGCCTATGGGCTTTTTCAAGAATACAAACACGAACATGGTATGGAGTTGTGCTTGTCCTACAAAGTACGAGAGTGAGTGAGTGACGTTTATATCTGTAGTGGATGGGAGCAGCAGCGCTAGCAGTCATCACTGGACTGGTTTATTGGGCAGGATATGCTGCAGAAGATAAGAGAATACAAAAGCGAGAGGCGAAAGGTAGGACAAGACCATCCGGTATGCTACAGTGTTGACGGATCTCCTACTGTGGTCTTGCAGCTGTTCCTCCAAAGTAAAATGGGAGACGGGGAGGACATGGTGCTGTGGTACGACTGGCTAGTATAACAAGGGGGTGGTCAGATTAAAAGTAAAGAGTGTACAATTACAAGGCGGTCGGTTCATCGTATTCGCTGTATTCTTATGCATGCCCTTTTGTGTTTGGGATGGTTGGAGTCATTGATGACGTCAATGGTCTTACACGATACACTTGCCTATTCATCTCGAAAATGTTGCCGACTCGCTTTTTGGCCAGCAAAAGAACGGCATGGTCAGCTCATCTCACACAACTCACATTCTTGCTCAACCAACCAATTCCCCAGATCCTCGGTGGTGTGGCGTCTTGTCCGTCATTGGCGTCTGTGTACAAAATTGGGACTATTTTTTTGGGGCAGGATGTATCGTGTACATCTTATCGAACAGAGACCATCTCGACGTCTGTGTCTTGTCTAATTCTAGATTGGTCCAGGATGTAAGATAAACTCGACGAGTTGTCGCCGCATCTGTAACCGAAGAATGCGTCAACACAGTTCGTTCAGTATTCATTAAAATTATCATCACTCACAGCTTGGATATTGACTGTTCCATCTCCCCAAGCGCTTTTTGCAGCGTCCTAAACACACTTGCAAACTCGGCCGAGCGGTCCTTCAGATACCTCCCGTGTGCCATCAGCAGTACATTCGTCCATACTAAATCAAACTCCAGATGCGGACTCCGTTCCAAGTGATCACCAACAAAGCGTAGCAGCTGTGGGACGTACATAACAGGTAACCGCCGCGCAATGAGCCGGATGTCATCGCGAGGAATCGCCTCGTACACTTGCTGAATAAGTGGCTTCTCATTCAGCCGGAATGCCATCACTAGCGCCTTTAGGTACTCTCTTGAACTCAACACATCCAACACAGATTGCGGCGTCAGGTCAATGGTCAAATCAAACGGATCAAAAGTAACCGTCTCGTCAAGTGAATAGATTAGCAAACCCTCTGTTGACGCTGCAGCCCACGACCGTCCCGTTGGAGAGAACCTGACGCACTTGGTTCTCGCTTCTTGTCGGTATCGCCGTTTTGACATATCAAGCGCGCCTCGACTTGCCCCAGGCAGACTCGTATCTAGCCGATCTTCAAGGTCGCTCTCTTCCCCGCGGGTGTCAATCAGGTCCGTGTTTATCCCAGCCTCGTTCACTTTCCTGCTGTCTAGGAATTCTTCCGTCCCATCCAGTGACAAATTCTGAGAGACCTGGAACTTCTTCACCATAACCCCCTCCCCTTCACGTACATCATACAGCACGACATATTTGCTGTTCCCACCAGCCAGCAGACAGCGCCCATCGGCCGTATATGCGAGGCTGTTGTACGACTTTCCAGAGCTACTGTTCGTTGCTGACACACGATCGTCTGCTTTCCGTCCACCAGAAACATCCTTCCTCCCCTCGATAACATTTGTCTGCTTTCCTTCTGCTATCTCGAAAAACGTAATTTGCCCATCCAGCGTTGAAACGGCAAGCTCTTTCCCATCAGGGCGGAGAGTAACGGCAAGCACGTCGGAAGATAACTGGTAAGGCTCTACAGCCCGCGTTCGACTGAAAATATTCCAGACTCGAACTGTTTTATCCCAGGACCCACTGACTAGCTGGTTGTTACCAGTCGGAGAGAAAGCCAGAGATGATACTGGCCCTTCATGCCCTGTTAGAACATCCAGAAGCTTGCCCGTCTGTACCGACCATAGGAACACTTCGAATGAGTCCGTCGAACCTGCTGCAATGACTTCACCCGATGGATCTATCGCCAAGCACGAAAACTGTACCGGCGAGGGAGAAGTAAAGGTGCGAAAGTTACGGTACCGTACAAGATCATATGCGCGCACGGTACCATCAAGAGATGCTGAAAAAAGCACGTTCCCCTGTTTCGCAAATGAAACAGTGGATATAGGTGCGCTGTGTTCCGTAAATGTGACAAAACAGAAGCCTGTGTACGTCGACCATACTTTGACTTTACCATCATCCCCTCCTGTGGCTATTGTCTGTCCATCGGGAGCGTAAGAAAGTGTGTTCATGTCAAAGTAGTGTCCTTGCTGTTTCAGAATGTATGATTCAGACTGCCATTCCCAGACTAGGAGCTGTCCAAGTTTTTTGGCACCAAAGGCTAGCCACTCTCCTGAAGCGCTGATTGCCACGGAAGAAATTTTTTCTTGCGATATACTGAGGGTATGGATGTTGTTGAAGTCTGGCATCTCCCATAGACCGAATATTCCAGTTGAGAAGCCAACAATAAGAAGATTTGAGGCAGGATGGAAAGTAGTAGAGACGACTCGTGTGCCTGATTGGTTAAAGTAATGCCGCTTGTGCACCCCCCAACGCGTGTTGGCGATAGCGTTTGCACTGTCATGAGTGACGCCGTTCGAAGTTGATGCTACAGGTCCCTCATCTTCATCACTCGTGTCTTCTTCCGAGTCCTTGTTTGTTTCTGGCTCCTTTGCTTTCCATGTGAACACTGCGCCATCTCGGCTGACAGTGTATATCTACTAGGGTTTAATAATTGTGCGGTTATATGGGAGAACCAACTCACCGTAGAACCATCGACGGAGAAGTATGCACCTAGTACGGCATCTTTGTGACCAGCAAACGTTTTCGGTCGGAACCCCTCCACTGGGTTCAAGGTAAACAGCCGCGCCGTCATATCTCTCGAAGTGGATATAAAACATCTGTATTTCATCGTAAGAATTAGAGATGTTCTATTTCAGAGGGGAGGAAGGCTTGCTTTGAGTCTGGTGACCACTGAATGCTCAACACATCGTCATGGTGGCTAGTGTAGGTTCGGTGAAGAACAAAGGGGGCAAACTCGCGCACAAGGTGGTTGGGTGTGCGCCAAACTTGAATGTGGGCACCATGTGTCACAGCGATGTATCTGACAAGGGATAGAAGTATTCAAAAGCACGAACACAGAACACAAAAAAAGCTGGCTTACTTTCCATCAGGGGAGAACTTGATATCTTTCACAGGCTTGTGGAAGTTGAAATGATGCAATACCGCCCCTCTTTTGAAATTGACGAGCAAGGCACGCCCATCTTAAGCGGTATGTGAGCACACAGTATACCAAACAGAGACTGATCATACCCTCATCCACAGAAATAAGAATATGAGTGTCAGGGCTGAGTGCAATTGCAGAAATATTCTTTCGGTTCTCAAATGGAAACGTGAAAGACTTGTTGCTGAAGTAGCGTACTCAGTCAAAAGTCAACGCAAAAAAAAGGGCGAGAGAACGTACTTCACGAGATCGAACAGGGAAACGCGATTCCCAACGGGGCTCAGGAGCGAGTTGCCATCGGGCGTGAATATGACATTTCCTTGTCTGTATACTGTTCCGCATATGTTGGAAAACTTGCACCGCGTTTCAGGCGAGGAGGACAACTGGGAAGGAGAGTGAGCGACTTTACCTTGTAGTTCGCCTTCATTTTTTCCAGCTGCACCGCCACAGAGAAATCCGTCGATTACATTTTTTTGGTATATCTGATAAGATAACTAAACTAAAAGGTATCCCGCTCTCTTTTGCCACCCTTCTTCCTCTCAGCATTGCCCCTCTTTTTCTTCCGCAATGTACTCACATCGCTTCTCGCCTCTGTCTTTTTCACTCCAAGCATGTTTTCATTATCTGAAACGTGTCTGAGTACCTCGTCGAGTACAAAAAAAGAGCAAATCTCACATTCTCCCGTCAACAAGTCATCGATAATTGATTGGTTCCCTGACGTTATATACTTCGCAGATATACCTCTTGCAAGTAGAGGCTGTGACAGCATCTGTTTGAGCTGAGCCTTTAGTGCAACTGTCTTGGGATCTTGACGTTTTGCCTTTGTGGATGGTATGTCATCCCCCGAACTGCCAACAATGTTCAGACCAGGGTGAAGATCCGTGCAAAGTACAGCATACCTAGCAAGATCCGAATCAAGATCCACGCCTAGCGCCTCGGCAGTTTCTTTCATCCAACGTTTATCATGATTGCCTTTCTTCACTCTATGCTGGGCAACATCAATCTGTCGAGCTAACTGTACGCGAGCCTTGAGCTTGTCCAACATGCTTAGCTCAACCGACATCTCCGGGATCTCACCCTCGTCTGGTCAGTTCAAAAGCGGCCGCAAAGGACGGAAGGAACATAAGCTGCGAGACGGTAGATTTGGAAAGAAGAACGGACCTCGGCCGAGGCTAATGAATAACGCTTTCACAATCTTCCTCTCATCTGGTGCGCACATCAGAAGACTGAACCCTTTCCTCATTGCTCGCGCAGTTCTACCGTTCCGGTGAATATATATGTCTGCCGTCCTTGGCACTTGATAATGTATGACGTGATCTACAGCGGCAATATCAAGTCCTCTAGAAGCAACATCAGTGGCGAGGAGAACTGAATTCTGTACGGACTTGAATCTGAGGGAACGGAATTCATTAACGGACACCGTCACATCGGAGTGAGGTGCATCTAGCGCATACCTATCAAGATTTTTCAGCCTTTGCCGTTGCTCTAGTTGAGAATGTAACGGGAAAGCTTTGAGATTCAATAGCTCCATCAACGGCATCAATCGGCGGATCCCATCAATGGAGGACAAAAACACCAAAGAACGGCCCGGATAACGCAGCAAAAAGTAATACAGATACACATCCTAGTTAACCGTAAGAAATGAGCGGCCAAATCGCATCTCTTGTCAAAACGGCGAAGCCAACCTTGTCTGTAGTGAGGCATTGAATTGTACTCTCCTGTAAAGTTGACACTATGCCACCCGCTGGACTGAGATCGATGACTTCTGGCTCTGGATCTCTAAAATCGAGCCGTAGGAGCAGCTCATCTATTTTTCCATTATGAATAGCCCGAATGATATTTAGCGGTATAAGCTGATATATGCACCTAGTGTTGAAGCCTGCTTTTGGTCCTTTCTTTTCCTTGTAAATTTGGGCCGCCTTTTAAGGTTTCGTTGAAGGTCCTTGCTCAGCGTCGCGGAGAACACAAATGTTTGCAGACTATTCGCAATTTGTTTTGGTTCATCACCCTCCTGGGGACTGTCATTGAATTCCGTTGAAATCTCATCTTCTCTGTCATCCAGATAAACTTTTCGTTATTCTTTAATCAAACGGTCGTAGCACTCACTTGCTAGTTCTCATCGTAAGACGAAGGATATTCTCCAACTCGGCAAAGTGGCCAGTTTCAATCATGCGGTCGGCCTCATCAAGTACTAGGAATCGCAGCGTTTCGATCTCTTTGGCAAGGCTATCATGCTGAGTCAAAGGTTAAAGATTCAGCGCCAAAAAAAAAAATTGAAATGCGGTAACAGCGCATTACATACATCTTCTATGATATCCCAGAGTCGACCAGGTGTAGCGACGAGAATATCGACTCCTCTGTCCAAGATTCGACGTTGTTTCTGCGCCGACATGCCACCAACAACGGCAGCCACGCTCACATGAGGAGGCCTCTTCTTCCTCCCACTGTTCTGAGCTTCGTCTTGTGCCTTTCCTTTCCCTTTACTCTTCCTACCGCCCTTCCCTCCTTGACTGTTCTTCATTGCACCTTCACTAGAAGCTTCTTGCGCCGGGTTATCACCAAACTTGTTGAGGCACGCGTTGAGATGTGACGAAACTTGCAATGCGAGTTCATGTGTCGGAGCCAATATCATTGCCCTCAGAGGACGCCTCTGGTTCGCAGAAGGTCGCGGCTGCGAAAGCAGGTGATGGAGAATAGGCAAAGCATATGCTAGTGTTTTTCCCGAACCCTTTTATGCAAGCAAAAGTGAGCAAGGATGACCTCGAAGTGGCATAACAATATACCGTCTGTGCCACACCTATCACATCTCGACCTGCAAATGCAATAGGCAAAGCGGCGGCTTGAATGGGTGTGGGTGTATTGAACCCTTTGTGATGTAGCGCCCACAGAAGTTGGGAATGTAATGAAAATGAGTGCCAGCTTGGCAATATGTTTTCTGCTATGAATAATATGTCTTCAGAGCTTCAGTATTACCCATGGCAATGGCGCATACATACAGTCAAAGGGCTCGATTTCCTCCTCTTCTTCCTGTTCGTCAATGTGAACCGCTGGTTTAGCAGAGCCCTCAGCTTTTTGTTCGACTTTATCTTCGCCTTCAACGACCTGGTCACAGGAGGGCAGGAGGTCATCGAGACGTTACCCGCGTGTCAACCTGAAAAATACCTTGAATCGCGCTACCTTTCCACTCTCCGTCTCCTCATAAACGACCTCTACACCATCTACTTCTTCCAACTCCAGTATGCCGTCATCTCCTCCCATGCTAGTCTCTAGCGGCCGCGATACCTTTTTCCATGGGAGATCCTCCAGGTTATGATGTGTCTTTACTTTCTTCCTTGATAAAAATGACTTTTCATTTGATTTGCGCTTCTTCAGAGCGTTTATAACCGTGTCTGGCAGGACCATTAAAGCTGGATCGACAAGGACCGCTGGTTCACTGGTTCAGGGGACAGAGATCAGAAAAATGTACGGCTGACTAACTAATAGCCGGAATTCCGAAGGCTATCATTCCAGTCCCTATCTACATGTATGACAGCAGAATACACGATGCATAAAGGAAGACATAAAACCAAGCTGATAATTATACGTCCATGATGATATGCAGATATACAATAATCACCGTTGATGGTACAAGATCAATAAAGATGGTGGCCAGTAGATGCATCCAAGTGACCAGAAATTTTAGAATTAGCGTATCATGAAACTCTGTGCCACGCAGAAGGCACAAACTCCAGCACATATTACGAAGCCAAGGGGGTAGCCTGAAGGATCGTCACGCACACTCACGGACCATAGCTGAGGATTCGGTAAGTATAGCCGCCAGATACAGACAGCAAGCACAAGCTCACATAACCACCCATTACAGGACCAAGGCACCGTGCAAGGCTTACAATACTCTGCGCAATGCCATTTGCATACCCAACAGCGGTCGGTGGTGTCACTTTATGAAAAGTTGGTAACAACTGGGCAGGTACTCTTCGTGTCACATACTGTAGTTAAGAAGAATAGATATTGCAGTGTAACCGAAGGTGCTTCCGCAGTAACGCATAGCCCTGAGACCACATTAGTCATTGCAACTGGTAAAGGAGGTTAGCACTTACGTCGTTGCAACCAGACCTATACCAGCCAGAACGTAAGTGCTGCGCTGCCAACGTACGGCAGGACAAGCTTACCAGACATCACAATGAAGTTGCCATTATCTGCTGCACTAGCAAATGGCCTTAAAAGAACCACCGTAAGATATGCAGGGATAAATAGAAGTGATCCTAGGCGGAACATTGCTAGGTGTGAAAACTTTCCTCTGGGAGGGCTGACAAGGTTTCAGAGCATGGAAGGGCGACGGATTGCACTCTAGCTTACCCAAGGTTACTGCGAACATCAGTCAATTACAGAAATGATATGTTGAACCACAGTCATAACACTTACGGATACAGGTAGAACTGATATGCAAGTTGTGCCAAACACATGAGCGCGACTATATGCGACCTTCCTCAGCTGAAGTCAATTGCCCTGCAAGGTACTGACTCACTCAGCTGCGCAAAATGGCTTGCATTCAAATTTAGACCACCAGCATCGTGGTTTCTGAGTAGAAAATAAAGGTAAGGAACGCACAGATCATGGCTTGAGTGACTCACGAAACAATATATGACATGAACACTTGATCGTGAGTAGTTGAATGCAATGCCAACATCCCATACTGTATGATCACCAGAATAGGGAGCTGTGATGTCAATGACGGCGATTTCTGCACGAATGCTTCGGTGTCAAAAGCTCCTTCTGACGGATTCCTGGACTCTAGGATTGGCCCCAAACCATCAGGTGACAAGGGGGCCCCTTCCGACCGCAGCAGTAGCTCCTGAGCATCAAGTACAGCACGAGGTGTCTTGACGCCAGGATGTGAAAATATACTTGGAACGGGTGTGGTTGGGTGTCGGATGGCGGGGGCACCTTCGACTGAGAAAGAAGTAGATGGATGTCGTCCAGATGTTGGCCGGGCACTTGAAGCTGGTCGGGAGGAGCTAAGTTGGATGTGAGATCGACGAGAAGAAGCAGCTTGGGAAGGGCGCTGCGATCGCAGAGGTTGTTGAATGGATGGCGCAATGGTGAGGTTCCCCTGATTTCTCAGCGTCCTACGACCGCGTCCAACCTGAGATGTGTCGATAGTAGTAGTGTCGGCTTGGCTTAGATTCACGTTCGACTCTTCCTCTCCAACTGACAATGCTTCTTCATTCACACTGTTCATATCACTCACGAAGGTATCCTCATTGTCCACATTCATAGCAGCGGCGACCCATAGGTCAGCAATATTGGTGACAGCATTCTCGTTTGCCATTAGCAGCCTTTGTGCAAAGTTGAGGTCATGCGTTTCTCCAGCGTCCCTATTTGCATCGTAGCTGGAGCCTCGTCGCCAATACAGCGAACTTCCCATGCTACCCCTCCTCGCGCGTAAAGTGGCCGCAGTAGTGCTTGCGAGGCGGTTGCGGTAATTGCTTCCATACCCGTAAGCAGATCCGTCTGCACGGCTGGCACGGGATGATGTTCTAGGTCTGTCTGCTTGAGCATGAGAAGGTGCCATCGGGACAGCAGGTTGGTTTAGTGAAGTCAGATCTGCATCAGAAGCTCGACCTATTGACTGTCCGCGACTTGGTATATAATTGGATAGTCTTCTGGAGATGGTACGGATTGACTCGACGAAGCCCTTTGGTTGGGTAGGTTCCTCGAGAAGCGGAGTAGGTGGAGCAGATTCTTCTTCTAGAATTGTGGGGTGCATGTCATCTTCCTTCTCAAATGGTAGTCGAATTGCTCCTTCCCGTGGTCCTCCATCAGGACCAAGGAAGCATGCTAGAAAGGACCCTAGAAATCCTTTTATTACCTAGGAATTAAACGAAGTTTATGATAAGACCCGCACCCGTCAGAGTAATTAGCGCGGCCAGGGTGCAAGGAAGCAGATAAGGATAAGTCACGAAAAGCTGAATGGCACCAAAAGTTTGGGGCCATTTCACAGCGGGTCTTTCGACTGTATACATTGCATTGCGTCAGAGATGAATATCGCAGAATTTACCAACTCACATGCTCCACCGATTATTGCTCCGGCTACACCTCCCATACCCCAGCAGAACCTATTTCCCATCACTAAATATAACCGTCTGAGAGTACTGAAAGACGTACCCCAAGATGGCGTATGCTCTTCCCTCATTGGACGAGTCTGTCACGAATGCCACGGCACCACGGGCGACACCAACAGCTCCAGCAAAGACGCCTTGCAGGAGACGGACGCATATGGCCTGTTGGAGGTTTGTAGAAGTGCCAAAGATGAAGCATGT
Organism: Amanita inopinata Kibby_2008; assembly: GCA_001691775.3. NCBI lineage: Eukaryota > Fungi > Basidiomycota > Agaricomycetes > Agaricales > Amanitaceae > Amanita > Amanita inopinata. Next base: position 54,265 of record JNHW02000020.1, read on the forward strand.
TATTGCGCTTCCAAGCAAGGAGATGATTAGCACGACACGCCGACCGTGCTTTTCGGCAACGGTGGCCTGTCATTTAACGAGGTCAAAAAGACAGATCAAATGCAAATGCATTATCCGCGTACCCATAGCAGAGATGTGATAAATTGCGTTAAAAAGAATGCGGCAACTTGGGTAGTCTGAGTCACCCCTTCATCAAGGGGGAAAGATATTGCTCACCAAGAACACCAGTCCAAAACGCTATTTCTGCATCCCCATTCAGCTGTCCGAAACCTTCAAATATGTCAATTTCCATGTTGTTAACTAGTACCCGAGACATACCCTTCACCATGAACAGCAGAAAAGGAGTGGAGACATTAGCGGTCAAGAACTCGCCCAACATGGTCTACAGAATCATTGTTGAGGTTAAGAAGGCTGATGTTGGGGATGACTCACTATTGATAAAACGACCATTGACAGCACGGGTAGAGGTGTAGCATATACCTCATCAGATGGTCGCATCATGCTCGGAATGGGCGCCCGCTCTACCGTCGCACTCCTCTGGCTGTCTGTACTCCTCCATCGACTTGTTCGAGTTTTACTGTTGTTGAAAGGCAGGCGAGTTAGGATGCGACGCACAAGAGAAGGCTCAGAGGTGGTAGTAGTCGCAGCCAGACCATCCATTGAAGGCTCTTGCACACCGAATACTCTGGTACGAGTCAAGAATCTTGTTGGGGGATTTATTGGATTCGTAGCGCTCATTGTTTACTCGTTTGGAGTTGTAGAGCGAGGCCCAGTTCTAACAAGCTCTACCGTCTCCTTCCTTTTTCGTCATTCCGAGTCAGCAGCGCTGACGTAAGCATCCATGGCGATCCAAAGCTCGTATGTCCACTGGAGACTCTGGTAGTCCAACGCCAACTGTGTCGCACAAGAGCTACGGACAAGGCAGCGCAATGCTCAACTTCTCCCTTGATGCTGCTTTGGCAACTTCTTCACTTGGAAATCAAGCCACAAGCTAAGCAAACTCGCCTTTCTGCATCTCAGATGGGATCTTGTGCAGATTCTCCTGGCCATTCAGTCGAATGCTACTATGCTGTTTTATCGGATCAGGCGGCGTCTATATGTGTACTGCACGAAAATCCAGTTAGCCATCTACCTTTATTGTGTTCTGTCAGCCCTCCAACAGCAAGGCCGGGAGTCATAGTGTCCGGAAGTCTGAAATCTTGGTGCTAGGAAACTCCCAATATGTGAAAGTTGAAACCAGACCGATCACTCATTTCGTTCACAAAAGGTCAGGAATTAAATATCTTTCTGTTGCATTCTACGCTCCTGTGTGGCCGCCCTTTTAATACGACCTGTTCTGCTCTTCTCTACATCCACACCCACCTGCTCCCTCCCCTCCAACATACCCCTCCATGTCAGCCGCCACCACCGCATCGACCCCAAATGCCCCTGCAACCAAGATTGTCCTCCCCGACCTTGTCTCCCATTGCCACTTCAAACTTCACCGTAGTCGACATTGCAAGCAAGTCACATCCGAGACGAAGAAATGGCTTTTCAAAGGGGACAATCTCAGCGGAAAGAGACGAGACACCTTTCGCGGCCTCAAAGCTGGATTATTAACATCCATGTGCTACCCCAATGCTGGTTGTTCGCAGTTGCGCGTCGTGAATGACTTTCTCACCTATCTGTTCCATCTCGACAACCTATCCGATGACATGGACAATCGCGGCACAAAGTCTATCGGCGATGTGGTCATGAACGCGCTCTACCACCCCCATGGCTATCGCTCTTCAGCACGTGTGGGGAGGATGGCGGCTGAGTATGTGGTTTCACGCCTTGCAACATAACCTTTTATTCATTCATTGAATTCTTGAAGCTTCTACAAACGCATGGTCCCTACTGCCTCGCGGGGGACGCAACAGCGTTTTCTTGAAACACTCGAATTCTTTTTCCAGAGCGTGACACAACAAGCGGCCGATCGTGCCTCAGGTGCTATTCCTGATTTGGAGTCCTATATTGCACTCAGGCGGGATACCTCTGGCTGCAAACCATGCTGGGTTCTGATTGAATGTAATGTCGAAATCCTGAAACACAGACATACCATTTACCAACATCCTAGATGCCAACAACCTGCACATACCCGACGAAGTCATGGATCATCCTGTGATTCGTAGCCTGGGAGAGGCCGCAAACGATCTCGTCACTTGGTCGAACGTAGGTCCTTTCACTCTGGAAATTCTGGCTCACACAACATGTCTGACACGAGTTGTTTCCCATTTCCCACAGGATATTTTTTCATACAATGTCGAACAGTCAAAGGGCGACACGCACAACATGATACCTGTCGTTATGAATCAGTATGGGCTTGACCTACAGTCAGCTATCGACTTCGTTGGCGACATGTGCAAACAGTCGATAGATCGCTTCAATCAGGAGCGAACGACCTTGCCCACTTGGGGACCAGAAATAGATCGCGATGTCGCCATCTATGTCGAAGGCCTAGCAGATTGGATCGTAGGCTCGTTACACTGGTCGTTTGAGACGGAAAGGTACTTTGGCAAAAGTGGACGAGACATCAAGAAAGATCGCACAGTTCACCTCCTCCCACGAAGGGCGTAAACTCGAAGTTTCTCGCCAACCATCGTTGCAAAAAAAACTCCATTCGCGGTTCACCAGATGAATCCCCTCGCCGCGCGAGATCGCACATGCCCACACTCTTTTTTTTTAAAATATATAGTCACTCTTTATTGCTATCATGCTTGCGCATTATTTCCGTTACATGGACCATCACAGGGACTATGGACTTACCACGCTCTTTACTCACTATCTTGTTCATGCTAAATTATCGATTGTTAGACCTCTCCCACCGTGTATCAAGTGTCAAAAACAGGGAAATTGACGATTACGGTGTGCATCTGCAAAGCACAGAATCTGGTGTGACACCGTTGGGACGTCAGAAGCCAAATGAATGCACATTTGATTGTTGGCTTATTAGGGATTCATCAAGGGATCTGCGGTGATATTGCAGCTGTGAAAAATTAACCAGGCACGCAGAGGATCTGAAGCTATGAGTATTACTTTACATACGGCATGGAATAACGGACGCACTTGCACAGGCTAGTGCACTTTCAAAATGACACTAATGAAAAGACTTGACGCTGCTCATTCTTAACATCAAGTACCAAGTAATCTTTAATAAAAAGCAAGAACATCTACTGACTCACGGGAGTCTCATACATCTGCTCTCTAAAGACCCACGGACCGTCATACCACATCCTCTTTTCCAGCACGAGGTACTCTGTCACTCTCTTCCTCTCTGCGGGAACAGTTCCCTGAACAAACGAAGTTCCGCCTTCGGCTTGTTTATGCAACGCCTTTCCCCGTCTATCGTAAACCTCAAGACTCTGTATCATCGCAGAAATTAACTCGGTCCAGGCACAGACAGATAAGAAAACACTGTTGCTCACCTGTTCGGTATCAAATTTGATAAGAGCATGGACCATCATCCTGTTTCCAAATTTAGGATCTTCGTTCCCGAGATGTCCTTCAGTGCTTCGGATTGACAACACTTTGGTGGGATTCACTTCACGGTGGAAGCGCCAGATGTATGTATGTGACAGGTTCTGTTTTTTTCTGAGCATTCGAAGAATATTATCTTGGTGAGTTGAGGTTGTCAGGCGCTTTACTAGCTTATCGTCCCTCCTGCAAGCACAGATGAGTTTCTGGGCGGTGGGAAATAAAGTCACGTACTGGGCAACTGCGATATTCAAATCTTTATAGGTCGAGAGTGCTATTCTACGCAATGGCCTGGGCCACGACCCTGCTCTTGTTGATTGTGTTGTGAGAATCTTCCAGGGCCATTTTGTTATTAGTTTTTGGAAGAGTGTAGCCTCTGACAGGTCGATGCCAGGGATAGCGTCCTCTCTCGCCAGCAGTAACATGCTGAACAGAGACTCAGGAGTTCAGTAAGATGTCTCTGCTGACATGCACCGACTTACCTGGTAGCATTCTTGCCATCATTAAGACGATTTTTGAAAAACTGATCTAGCATAGTTCGGTAGGTTGAGAAATGGGAGCGAGTCGCGAAGCTGACAGGGAGGGGTAACATGACGTCTTTTCTTGTGAGAGTCAGGCATTAGCGACTTCATTATGTGCCAAGCAGTTCAAGTGTAATGAGGACATGAACGCACCTAGAGTCTCGACGTGCTGTCCCCAAGGATCAGCAGTAGGGAACATCCTGGACATTGCACGAATTTGTTCCACTCGTTCCATTTGTTCCTCTTCAGTCAAGGGCTCCTCGGTGCGCATAACCTGAACAGTAGTGCCGCCACTGGCGAGTTTTGATGACCTGGAGGTCGTTGTCGAAGACTCTGCAGCGCCTGTGGTTCCTATGTGTTGACGCGCTTTGAAAGTTAAAGAGCTCCCTTTGACATCTGTCCTCGCGGATGGTGCAGTAGCGGTCTTTTGTGCCGACGCCGACGACGAAGCTGAATTTTTAGCTCCACGTTTCACCGTGGGCTTCTTCTGCAACGGCGCGTTCACGGTTGCATATCTCCGCAGATTCCAGGCCAATAACCGCGACGGATAATGTCTCGCGGTGACCCAGGACATTGTCCGCGTCTTTTGGCAGAGAGAGGATTTGTTTGTCCCTGTGATTTTCTGGGGACGACTGCCTCCCGTTTGTTGTGCGTTATTTGTATTTTTCGGCACTTGACACGCAACGAATTTGCCGGTTAAGAAATTGGATTGCACGAGTTTTTCTAATCAACCACCATCTTTACTTCTGCCTCTCATTATCATGCCTGTAAGTAACTGCATTCTACCACCGCGTAGACCGTTTTCTTACACTTCACAGCGTCAATCTCGTGGTCGTTCCTCTGCTGCCCCTCGCGCTGCTCCCGCACCAGCACCTGCTCAGTCCCGTGGTGCTCACACGGCTACTGCACCTGCAGGATATGCTCACGCGCCGGCACCGGCACCTCCTGCTAACACTGCAACTGCAGCTGCGGCACCTAGAAAGGAGTCTGGTCTTCTCACTCAGATGGCCGCTACAGCAGGTTCAGTGGCTATTGGTTCAACTATTGGTCACGGTATTTCGAGCATGCTCTTTGGCGGATCGAATCATGCTGCCACTGCTGCACCTGAAACGCAAGCACCCCCCGTTCAGCAGCAACAATACCAGAGTGGTATGAACTGTGAAGTCCAGGCAAAAGGTAGGCTTCCCAACGATGAGGCAGTTCGGATCTTGCTAATAGCTATTTCACCGTAGAATTCACTAAATGCTTGGAGAAGGCCGATCTACCCTCATGCACATGGTACCTTGATCAACTCAAAGCGGTAAGTAGTGTTTTGTTTGTCGGTGAACTAGTTTTTTTTTTTGACACCGAATCTAGTGCCAAGCTGCCGCTGCTCCTTACTAGATGGTGCCAGACACTTGGGTGATTGGAGATATTTAAGCGTCGTATATGCAGCCTCCACTCACGTTAGATATAATAATGAACTAAAAAGATTAAACTTTTTTTGTGCTGTGAATGGAGCCACGATAGTTTAACCGAACTCATCTCCTTTCCAGTTTGCTGTTTGATTTGAACACACCATCTGCGAATTCATGCTAGTCGACAATGACGACCACAGCCATGACGACGCAACAGCGACCGGAACGCAAGGTGCAGACAACATAGACAATGCCAGCATGAGCAAGAAATCTCTTGCTGGCGTTGCAACCAACGGCGACGCCGCACCTCACCACAAAAGTAACGGCTCCGTCAACGACCCCGACGCCCAGCAGATGGTCATTACCTCTCTTCGCTCTCAAATACAAGATCTTTTTTCTCAAGTAACCCAGCTCAACAACAAGCTCGTCAAATCCTATGATCGAGTGTCTGACCTTGAAGACGAGCTCCACATCGCCTCATCCAACTTGCGCAATTCCACAGTCAAAGTCTCTCACCTAGAATTAGAACGCAGCCAACACCTCTCTGCCCTCAGCACAGGACTGTTGGTCGAAAAGTCACACGTCACCACAGAACTCACTCGTCTAATGGAAAAGGCCACGGAGGAGGCAGCTCAGCGCGGCCAAGCCGAGTCGGCCCGTGCAGATATAGAGAAGGAGTTAGATGACCTGAGTGCTAATCTTTTCAACCAGGCGAACACCATGGTCGCAGAGGCAAGATACGCTCAACATGTCAGCAAGCGAAAGATGGAGGAAGCGGAGAACGCGTTGAAGAGTGCCGAAGAAGCTGTCGGCGTGATGCAGCATCAGATGCAGACTCTGCGGGAAGATAAGGAGGGCGCAGAAAGGAGAGCACAGGAGATGCAAGTGTCCATGGGTAGAGGAAAATGGGTAGAGCAGCGCGACGGGACGAGCATTACACGGTCCCTGCGGTTACTCAGTTCTCATATACCCTATCAAGAGTTCATGCTCTTTGTGGCTCATTTGCGTGCGATCCATCCTTCGACTCTCCAACCGCCTTCGATGTCGACGCTTTTGACCCTGCCATTCCTGCAACGTCTTCTAACAGAGGATTCGTGAGTGCTTTAGATGCAGACTTTTACTCTACCTTGCCAATGTTGACACGCCTTTTTGGCAGTGAACCTACAATTCGTCTTGATCTGGCTCCTTCACTCAACTGGTTGTCTAGGCGATCCGTGTTAGCAGCTATACACAACGGACAACTCATAATTGAGCCTATGTCTCTCGTTTCCCTCTTATCGGAGTGTGCTGCGGGCGTTGTATCTGGCACAAACAGCAGCAGCAATGAAATGCCCTGTGCGCTCTGCGGGACATCGGTCTTCTCAAAGCCCGATCCCATAAAGGGTCCACCTGTGCGGCCGTCACCAAATCCCTTGGGACTATCGCGTTCCAGCGCAGGAACGGGATCATGGTCAACCTCGCTCTTCAAAAAATCAACAAGTAACTCCTACTCCGGATCACATTCACCAACTCCCCAACGAACGCTCTCCGGCGACCTTCCCCAGGTGTTTGTATTCCGTGTTGCGCCCACACAAACTGCGTCTGTTCCTCTACCTTCGCTTCCAATCCCACCCTCTGTAGCAGCGTCATCATCAACGGCCTCATCTTACACCCATGGTCACTCCCACTCCAATTCACAATCTTCCACAATGTATCCTTTATGTATGACTAACTGGTGTCTCGCGCGACTCCGAACGACTTGTACGTTATGGGCATTCGTTCGGACTGGTATGGTCGATAAAGTCTGGGAAGAGGAGATACCAGTACTTCCTCCGCCTCCTAAGATCCAAGTTCCCGCTGAAGGAGGAAACAAACCGCCCGTTCCACCAAGAAAAAGGGGGTTGTGGGGTATGGCTTCTGCATTGGGAGAGAAAGCAGCAACTTGGAGTGAGGCAGCGAAAAAAATTACGCCATCAGGCCATCATGAGCAGCCCCAGCAGCAACAAGCAAAGGAAGTAGCGCCACCACCTCAGCATCCCGCGCTGGCAGCTTCAAGTCAGCAGAGACCGATGGCGGAGAAATCAGAAACAGGAAGGAGACTACCTCCTCACCCTCCGACGCATCCCCTCAGCGCTGCTACTCACGCCTCTGCTGCTCCAATGCCTCCACCGCGCGCAGCACACCATCACGTTAGTCCAACGTTGCCACCTCCGACTACAGTCCATCCGGCAAAGCCAGACCCAGCCTCGCTCTCCAACCAGGCTGAGGCCCAACCCTCACTCCAAGTGCCCCCTCCTCTTCCAAGGCGTAACGAAGGCCGTCGGATAGTTAAGAGTCCATCTCCTGCTCCACCAAGCGATACTGCTACTGCCACTGTCCCCAGCCTTTCTGATCCGGTGTCCTCTTCCGAATCTGCGATCACGGCTGTTCATCCGTCTAATGAAGAGCCCTCTCAAGCCGGCAGTGTTCCGAACGCCACCCAACCTTCGTCTCCGCTGATTCCTTCGCGAGCACCAACGCACAAGCGGATATCATCAATTCTACCGGAACGGATACCACTCCCTGAATCGCGTCCTGGGACGCCCTCGAATGCTGGACCTTCTCGTACGACGTCCCCCGCGCCGATTAGCACGAGCGGTACACCACCACCGTTGCCAAGGCGTGCTGCCGCGAGAGGATCGAGATTATTTAATACGGGTGAGCCTGGTATGGGCTCACGACCAGGTACACCACCTGTAGTGAGCGTGTCTCCCCCGCCAGTTGCGCCTGTACATGAGTCAGTACCTGTGCCCCCAGCGGAGGCGGAAACGGAGACAGGTACTTCTCCTGTGGGTGCGAAAGACCCTGGGGAAAGCCCGTCGGAGACGACAGCCACACCAGATACCGAGGCTCAAGCCAAAGAAGAGGGTTCCGTTGATCATCAGCTGTCTGAGGAGTTCCAGAGTGCGACTAGCAGTCCTGGGGCAATGACTCCTGCGGGTACAGAGGGAACAGATGCCAACGGAGCGCAGGAGGCGACAGCATTGGCCGGAAAGGCCGAAGAGACCCCTGCGCCTTCCGCAGAGGCAATCGTGTCAAGTCTGGAATCAAAGGAAGCCTCATCCGAGATTGGCAATGGGAGTCAGGAACCCGAGGAGAGCGTGTCTTCCAACAAGTCCGTGTTTGGCAGCAGCACAGGGGGATCACCGGGCAGTGACTCTTCATCCAATGGAATTCAAGACGAAAAATCTACCGTTGTATTCCAAGGCCCTGGCTCTGAGGCGGAGGCAAAGAATGAAGAAGAAGATAAAGAACAAGAGGGCAGGGAAGATGAGAAGGAAGTGTATGTTGGAGAAGCGACTTGGGAAGAGCGTACGTGGAAAGAGTTGGTTAGACTGAGAGAGGATATGTTCTGGGCGCGTATTGGGGCCCTGCGATGATTCATTCATTCTAGTAATTTGATTGTATTATGTGCATAGTGATATTAACAGAACTATTTTCTTATTTTCTTCCTTCTGTGTCATTGCGTTGGTCAAGTCGTGCAACACATACTGCATGTTGCGTGAACCAACGAGATCCGATTTAGGTATCCTTTATATCCTTTGCATTGCCCTCAACTCTAGCCTCGCCATTTCTATGACTGTTTTCAATCCACTGGCCGTGTCGCCTGACCAACTCTGCCACGATATCTTCCTCAATCTCCTTGACATGGTTAACATGCGAGCTCGAATGACTCGCGGGCGGTGGATCGATGCGCAACCACGACTCGTCGAACACCGGCTTTGAGGCGGCAACAAACCTGCGCGAGACGAAGACGACCTCAAACTTGCGCCGGTGAAGGTCGTTCCCGATCACGACCTGATGGCCGTATCGTTCCAGCGCCACACGTGCCTTGGGCAACAAGAGCGTTCGATCTGTTTCAAGCTTTCTCCGGAGGTGAGGTAAAGACTTGGAGAGCAGAAAGAAAGGAGAAAGAACCTTGAATGAGATGATGAACCCGTCCTTTGTCCATTCATCCACCATGGGTTTGAGAATCTTGGGCACCTGATCCATTTCGATGCTCAGGCTGCCTTTTCCCGATTGAATCTTGTGCACCGACTGTCCAAATCCGACTTGTCAGACTGGCAATGATCATTCACAAAAAACACAGCTTTTTTTCAGACGCCATACCATCTTTTGCGTAGGCAAAAAGAAATCACTAACGGCGGCCGCCAGATAATACATCGCTTTCTTCCCCAGCACCGACAGCTCATGACTGATCGCTCGGAGAAGCCACAGGTAGTCGTTCACCGTGACGAACGTGAGGGTATGCAACAATCCAGCGGTATGCACCGACTTGTACGCCGTCAGCACCCCCAAGAGGTCTCTTCGCTTATCAGGTGCGACGGTTATCTCAGGGAGGTCGTTGCCGTTATGGATCTCGAGAAAATCGAGGAAAGGGTTGGTGGAATGTGAGTAGTGCCGGCTGAAGGGCTGCAGGCTGAATTGACGGTGCATGAATATGACCGCATAGCCTGCTTTGAGAAAGTACTCTGCCGAGGTTGCACCTCTGGTTCCTGATAGATGTCAGTAGGTGATAGCTAGGGATGAAGAGGAGGAGGAAAGTGGGTAAGACGGAGTACCTGCGCTGAAATTGTCCAGGAAACGGACGCTGAATTAAACGGAGTAGATTACCGTCGATAGCTGAGCTTTGTCTCTCGAGGAGATTCGGGAGAAGGGGGGGCTCACACATTGAGCTCGAGAGGCACGGTAGTCCCGCCGCTCTGTGCTACGACGTTGTAATCGATGTCGGAGACGAGTCAGTTCTGCTTGGGCTCACCGTCACCAGCACCACCCTTTTGCCTGCTTTCACCTGTCTAACAACAAACTCTCTCACTCTGGATATGTCATGCTCAAGCGTTGGAGGCGGCAGCTGCGTTGCAAAATATTCCTCAGCGGAAAAGGAGGTTTGTTCTGTCGACATGGGGAGCACGGCGAGTGTGTTTGCCGTAGAGGGTATATGGTTACAACACGCGACATATCGCATCTTTTTGTATTTTTCGACCAGTACAGCGTAGCAAATCAGGAAACAAGTACAACCGTGCAACCCTTGATAACACATCAGGAGAAAGCAACGAGAACGAGTGAAATAAAACATGATAACACAACAGTAAATGTCAATGCGGTTTAGAAAACACATAAGATATGACAGTGAGAGCGTGGGGTGAGGATGGTGAAAAGCGAAAGGAGAGAAAAAAACATCGTTATGGACCAGTACTAGAACTGTTCTGATCAAAGGTGGAGAAGGGGGCACCATTGACACCGTTGTAATTGAAGCACTGGGAGAAAAAGTCCATGTCATTAAGGACGAAAGGATCGCAATAAGCATCCAGAGTCGTCTGGAAGGAATGCCAACCCGCGTCCACTCCAACATCGCGCGGAACGTCAAATGAATGATTGCTCGTGTCCAAGCCAGCAAGCGCCGTACATGACAAGGCAGGCGATGTCATGTCCCATGACATGAATGGCGTCACGTCAAATGGCACTTCGGTACGGGGCAAAGGTGGAAGGGAAATGTGGCTCAGTTCGGGTCTGAAACCAAACTGAGGATCGATACGATCGTAGCTGGGAGGGCGCAGTGAAAGGTCGAGATGTTCGAATTTTGGAGCCTGTACAACCATGGTTGTCAGTCGAAAGGATGAATCACGCAATTCACTAGTTCAAAGCGCACCTGTTCGACCAAAGACATGTCCAAACTGGGAATCTCGTTGAATGGGACAAAGCTTGGCAAAAGCTCGCTTGGAAGGTTGGTGAACGCGTCATGAGAAACAATGGTGGGGAATGCCTGCTGTTCCGTGACTGTCGGCTTTGGCGCATGACTCTCCAGCTTGATGCTTTGAATGAGTGCCTGCCGTGACAATGAAGAACGCTTTTTGGACTCTGATGGCTTTTTCGAAATGGCGCCTTCTTTCACCGTCTTCTTCTTTTGTGCCCGCTTTGTCGCTTTGTCTGTAGGACTATATCTATAGTCGGGATGCAGCACGTAATGTAGGTCCTTCTCCTTCTCTGCCTGTTTCCTGTAAGGCCTTTGCGCCTCTTCCGACATCGACTTCCACGCCGTTGCAGCCAGGCAGCTGATGGCGTTCTGGCTCACATCAGTCTGGCGAGCCTTCATCTCCCTGTAAAAGTGTGACCGGAAGATGAAGAAGGCGTTTCGCGGCCTTGGAATATGTCCCTGCCGCTTTTCCACAGGGTGTGACGGGGGCGACAGGGACTCGGCCGCGCGAGGTGTGTCGGGAAAGGTTGGGGGACTGGTTGAGGAGCTCGCCAGCGAGCTCGCATCAGCCTGAACGTGACGAGGTACGGGCCAGCCCTCGACTACGCGACAGAGAGAGAGAGAGAGTTGTTAACGATAAATGCCACAGATACATGAAACGAAAGACGCGTACGGTCGTGTGCCACAGGCTCGTGGTCTTCCATTCTGCCGGAGCGACGGTAGGACACAGCGAGGGCAGATGAAGAATGCATCACGAAGCACGTGGGGTTATGAGGCGGGGAGTGGAGGTGGAAGTTGGGGATAGAACATTGTGAAAACGGGCGGTCTTTTATAGGCAGACCTGGCGAGGAATACGAGATTGTGCTTGCTTGGGAGATTGTGCCCGGGCCGGATGCTGTCCTCCTCCTTGGATCGACCCTTGCTGTGCAGTACTCCCGATTCAATTTACAGTGCAATCCCTATCAAGACAATCGGTCAGATATGAGCAAGATGTGGAATTAATGAAAACCTTTGAATCTCTGCCCAACAGATAAGCTGATTTGCAGTGAAGTCGAGGATGAGGATGAGGATGAGGAATGAGTGAGTTGCTGCCAGATTTGTGTACTAATCTTATCAAAAAAAACGTGTTCAAGGAGAATGCCGTGCATGACGTCAGGAGGTGAGCACGTTGACGGCGACTTGCACGACTGCCAGATCCAGCCATAGATATGCATCAATGTCATATACCAATAACGTGTGATGGTGGCATTCCAAATAACAATACTATATATCCCATAAGAGTGACAGACTACGAAATGCCGTTAAATCGTGCGTGGGTAGTAATAGTCCATGATAGAATGGTTCGCATCAATATACGACCAGATAGGTGAAAACATCAATCGCCAACGGGCAGAGTACGACTCACAGATGGCAATCTATGCAACAGATACAGGTGCCAACGTGTCTCGCTGTTCTCTCTTCCTCACTCCGCGAAGAAGGACGCTCGTCGACAAGGTCGACATCGACACCCTCTTTGTCATGCTCTTGAACCCATGACCAATTCTACCCGCCAACGTCCCCGTCCTCGGCGCACCCTCAGCCTTGACCTCTTCCACCAACACTTCCTCTCCCCTTCCGAATATAGATCCCTTGTCTCCCTCGTCCACACTACTGCAGTTTTGGTAAAGTGTTTCGGCGCGGAAGACATCATTAGCTTCCTCCTCAATCGCGATGGCAGTCCTCGAACGCGAACCGGGATCATTGACGGCATATTGGGTGTCCTCCATACCAGACTCACACACAACCACTTCCGACGTTCCCTCCAGACTAGAAGTACTCTTGGGAGGCGTGGGTAGCCCTCCATCTATTCTCCCCTTCCACGCGTCTTCACTCGTAGCCCCAGCATGTGGATCCGCAACCATCGGCGGCGGCGAACTCGAGCATACAGCTGCAGGCTCAGGTGGGGCAGGCTCGTCTAGTTGAATCAAAAGAACGCTGGATATACTCGTTCCATCCTGCAGATCCTCAACCTCTGGCTGCCTCGGATCTGACAATGGGGACGGCTCCTCTCGGACGATCAGCACCTCCTCCATCTCTCTTTCTTGCACGCTGGAAGCCGACGCGAGTGCATCTGTAACCATCAGTAACGACGAGCTCGAGCATATGCTTGGAACCACAGCTGCAGGTTCAGGTAGGGAAGGCTCGTCCAGTTGAATCACAGGAACGCTAAAGATACTCGCTCCGTCCTGCACCTCTTCAACCTCTGGCTGCCTCGGACTCGACAATGGGGATGACTCCTCTTGGACAATTGGCGCCTCCGTTTCTACCTCTCTTTCTTGCACGCTGGGCGCGAGTGCATCTGTAACCACTGGTGGCGGCGAGCTCGAGCGTATGCTTGGAACCACAGATGCAAGCTCAGGCAGGGAAAGCTCGTCCAGTTGAATCAGAGGTGCGCTGGATATACTCACTCCATCCTGCGGATCTTCAAGCCCTGGCTGCATCGGACTCGGCAATGGGGGCGGCTCTTCTTGGACGATCAGCGCCTCCTTCTCAATTTCTCTTCCTTGCACGCTGGAAGCGGGCGCATGTGCATCCATAACCAATGGTAATGACGAATTCGAGTATATCCTTGGAACCACAGCTGCAGGCTCAGGTAGGGCAGGCTCATCCAGATGAATCATAGGAACGTTAGGTATGCCCACTCCATGCCACACATCTTCAACCCCTGTCTGCCTCGGACTCGACAACGGGGACGGCTCCTCGCGGACAATCGGCGCCTCCTTCTCCATCTCTCTTCCTTGCACGCTGCAAGCGGGCGCTGGCATAGCAACATCGACATATGCCATGACATCTGCAACTGGCAAGCTACCCTTTGGTGCCAACACAACCTGTTGCGCGTTTCCAATCCAGGCTCTGCTAGCCAGTCCAGCAACGCTTTTCATGTTCTTCCCAATGTCTTCGCCTTTTGCACATGGATCCAATAGACCCAACACAATGGCCACTCCTACAGTCAGCTTGCCTTCACTCGCCAGACTCTCAATCTCGCTTCGTGACATGTCCTGCTGCTCGATCTCCTGTTGTCGATGACAGACAACGCTGTTGAGGACGCCAGGCGCAAGTAGGTAAGGCACTGACCGACTCGGTACTCCAGACATGCCTCTGGCAGGGTGAGAGTAGGCAAATGACAAGAGAAACTGCTCAATCGTTTGCGCAAGCTTTGGTTTTCTACCCGTCATTGTCATGGAATCAATAGATTGCATGCTTAATGGACGTTCTGATTCCAACACCGTCGTGGGGGAGGGCTGACGGTGAGGATGCATATGGATAGAAGATGAAGCAGCTGAATGAGGGGGTGAGATGCAGAGAGTGACGGTAGATGACGTGGAGTTCACAGACGAGGGTCGCGAGTTAGATCTTGATAGTGAGTGAGAGTTAGGAGAATTACTTCTTGGCAAGCGCAGATAGGAAGATCTGCATGATTGAGCAGGAGAAGCAGACACCGAGGAAGCCGATGAATGCAATGAACTTGAAAATTGTAACGATGTCAAAGATGCAGCGAACGAAGGGGTTGTTGGCCCCACTGATGATAGGATGTGCACAAGATGAGCAGTGCCTGGCGATGTCTGAGGAGCAACGGCAACTTCATTTTGAATAGGTCGTGAGCGTAATAGGGATGAGAGGCGCCGTTTTGAAGAATTGATAGATGATGACTGAGATGCTGGGATGGGATGCGGTATTGTACAGGTGAGGAAGGATACCGACAGGGTGGTGACAAGAATAGCGTGTTTGAGAATGTCCTTTTCTAGTAGTGATGAAGGAAGAAAGTTTAATATGGCATCAAAGGGTCTTTGACCTAGGAGGAATTTGTCTTTTGCATGAAAGGGGGATTGTGGGAGGGAACGCGCAGAGGAGGTGGGCGAGTGGGATGACTGGTTTTGCCTGCGCTTAAACATGGAGCGCGCATTGCTGATAGATGAGAAAGAGGGTGCTGGCGAAGGGTAAGCCGCAGCATCAGCCTCTCCCACGCGTGGTGTCCTATACTCTTCGGCCACGGTAAAATCGCCACCGGGTGTTCCCTCAGCCAGCTGGAGGATTTTCTGGTCACCAAGAGAGCTTTTGTGTCTCCGCCACCTGTTCGCTACGCGCTCTGCACGCTCGAGGACGCCGACAAGATGCAGGGCTCCGGAATCTTGCACATCAGCATTTGATGGGAGGCGCAGGATCCGGACTGTCGGCTGTACCTGACCGCTTAATGGCGGCGGGTTGTGGGTGGCCATCAACACGAGACTGGTAGACAAGGAGTGCGAGGAAAGCAGAGGTTCGATGTCTGCCTGAGCAGGAGCTACATTAAAGAGAACAGGTAAAAGATGAGGAGAATGAGTGAGCTAGACGGAAGCAAACCTCCTAGCACGAGGACGACACGGGGAACGTTGCTGAGGAGAGATTCGTTGGCATCGGGTTGAATGAGCCATGGCTGGTCGACGTCCAAGTCGACGAAAGGGTCGAGGGGAAGTTTTGGACGAAAGACATCGGATTGAGGCTTCATGGAATGAGAAGAAGAGCAGGTGCTCACTTGGATCCATGTCATCATACTGCGCTCTATTTATTTCATTCTATTTTGCGCCGTCAGCCCCGGACCGGAGTTGGGCGGCGGACTTGCCATTGGCCGAGAGGCTTCGGGCCGTCCGAAAGGGATAACATCGGCCCTCGGCATCGCATCACCAGGTAACTGCTGCACTGCGGCTGCTACCTACGCGCACTGCCCGCATCCACAGACATTCATTTTTGCATATTCACGTTGTATTCTCCTCCCTCCTGTCCCTCCTTCTAGTCTCCTTTGTCTCCATGTGGCACCTACTTCTGACTCGGATTTTTACTTGGCATGCGCTTGCTGAGCGTCAATTCCCATCGCTCCTGCCCAATATTCCATACTCTGCTCTGCTTCCACAGATGCTCCAATGCATCCTGAACTTGCCACTCCCCTATAAACCTCCACCTATCATCCTTGTGAAGCCGTCTAAGAATATCCTCCTTTGTGACACCATCCAACGCAGGAGGCATGCGACCCCTTGCTGACACTTTTGAGACAGGTCTCTCCACAGCATCTCGCAATTTCGACTCCTCCATCGCCTTCTCAACATGGTCTGCCAAGAACTCTGGCGTAACCGGCATATAACCTTCCTCATCTGGTTCCGCATCTGACAGTCCATCCTCCGAGACTCTGTCACCTTCAGAAACTCGGCTGACCCTACTTGACGTGCTGAAAACGGTGCTGTCGGCCCCGACGTCGGGTACAATCAAACTAGATCCCGACTTCCATAGTCTGCTCATTGAAATACAACCATCGCTGCTGCCACTGGCGCGCATAGGACCATCCCACAACACGATGCTCCCCTCTTGAAGTAGCTGGACGATGACCCACTTGAATAACCTCTTCATCTTGGATTTTACCTTATCCTTCGCAATAACGTGGGAACCAGCGGAAAAAGAAGACGTCCGTGTTGTGCCGGAATGGCTTCTTCCCTCATTCTCTTTCTTTCCTTGTTCCCTCACCCTCCTCTTGGCTTCCGCTACAACAACACGTTGTGCCATGTCTGCAAGTTCTGGTACATGACGGAGATACGATAATGTAAAACCGCGCTTGCAGGATTGCTCTTCGTAACCGGCTTTCAGGGGAACAGAGTCACGTAGGCCAATTGGTCGAACGCGCGGTCGCGGTGTCTCCTCAGTTGTGGCTGTCTTATTTTTCATCTGCCTAGGTGTAAGAAGGCGATCTTTGCTTGTCTGCCGAGGTTTTGTTGGCGTGGCAGGGGCACCATTATAAGCGTCCGACTCAAAACCACTATCAGAATCGCCATAAATGGGTGTGATATCAGGTGCATAGATCATGTAGTGTTTGACATAGATTCGGAATGTGTTGCCAGTAAGATCCCTGGAATGAAGTCTGGAAGGATGGCGAAGCTTAGGTGGGGACTAGTAGCAGAGGTTAAAACCTGGATGTACATATAAACCAGTCGAAATACCAATTTATTTGCCGCCGGTTTTGCAGGACTGCTCGCCACAGATCTCCCAGGTGTTGATGTGACTGTTGATGGTGACGATGGTTCAACCGGCTCAGACGCGTTAGGCGCCAATGCTGCGGGTGTGGGTGGTATAATAAATGGTTCTGAGAGCGAATAATTCTCCTTATGAAGCTCTCGCACTCTTCTCCAATGTTTGGGTTCATCATTCGAGGTCTTGCATGGCTCTGTGAACAAGGTTGAGGACACCAGGCAGTTAGATTCGTAGGTCAGCGAACCTATTTCATCGACCACTATCTGTCGTACGCCAAATCCACGATGGATTTTTCCGACCACCTTCACAGGGACACCAATACGAACAATAGGTTTAGGCATTTCTTGTGGTTTCCTTATGGTGATATCGGTGCCGGCACGAGTTGAAGTAGGTTTTTGTTTCTTGTTCGGCGTTTGTGGCGGTAGCCGCACGCGATGCGCGCAGTCAATCACAGCGGTCCCATCGTCAACTATATGCGTCGATACTTTGAGTACAGAACGAGTATTCAACTATAACATACTTACTTGAATAAAGGATTCTACTCTCATATACTTGCAAACCCACTACCAATCCGATAACTTGTACAGTTCGACAAGGTACACGACCCAACCAGTAAAAGTCCGCGTCTAAAGAGATCATCTGAGGTCAATAGCACATTCATTGTCGCGTCACACGTGCCTCCAAGAAGGTTCTCCTTCATATCAAACACGTCCCGAATAAAACAGGTTGCAACGGCGTCGGCGGTCATCGTCCACTTCCATATCTCCTCAACGTTAGAGGGCCCGCTTTCCGGTTCATGATATTTTGCTATTCCTAGCCGAGATCCTGGTTTTCCATTCCCATGCCTCTCTTCCCTTGGTTTATGTGTATGGTTGCCCTTTGGCCGCTTCGAAGGTGACAGTAAGATTCTAGTTGTCTGAGTCTCAGTATTTGAGATGTTCGTAAAGCTCATTGCCAAAGATCAGCAGAAAGATTGGTCGTAATATAAAGCCTTTGATATTGTGGATGATAGCGGACACAAGTAAACTTTGGACTCGGCATCAAGTCCACACATCACTCGAGTAACAACATAAACGTGACTGAAACAACGTGACTCGGTAACAAACGTGATGTCACGGGGAGCCGATTGTGTTTTACACTAGTCCTGTACAGTATCATACATGGAATGGGGAGCCATTGTGAGCATACTCATCAAGTCTTGTTGTCATCTTTTTATCCGCTTGACATCTCCACCTTCATCAAGCTCGAGTTGTCCGAGGATCTCTCTCCCTCCGCTTCTACTACCAATGGAACAGGCATTTTGAATAGCGCGGCCTGACGTGTACCTGCATGAACCCACCAAAATAAGCATCTATGTAGGAAACGAAGTGACGCATACAAACCCTGTCGATAATGCTTCAGCAGGTCTCTTCACTCCGATTCTTGGATCAAGATCCCGGTTTATTCGTTGAAAAGGATTCTGATCAGAAAACGATGAAAAAATGTGGCAGTCCAAACAAATGAAAAAGAGCGCACCATGCCAGGTGGAAACTGAAATCCTCCTACTGATGGTTTCGCCTTTCGACTGTCCCCAGAATCTCGCCCGTCCAGCCTTGGTGGAGGCATATTTTCGTCTTGCCGAGAAATACTGTTATATGCGGTCATCGGATTACCTGCCTGCGGCCGTTGTCGTTTCTCTTGTTGTTGTGCAGGACCCGGTTTCTGAGGTGCCGCAGAGCTGGGATTCGTCGTTGTTCGGGTATCCCCAGGGGCTAGTGATGTGATATTTGACATTGGAGCGGAATCAGTGCTTAATCCGTCCTCAAAGTCAATGGACCAGCCCATATCGTCCTCTATTGGTCTACCCAGATCGATATCTCCGAGATCGACCGAGGCAAAAAAGGCATCGTCTTGGGAGCAACCGAACATTTCGTCCTCTAGCGAATCGCTGGGCTCAGACTTAGCGAAACTGTTACTAGAATTCTTTGGGAGTGGTTGGACCCCCCCAGGCTTGCGGTTGTTAACATTTGGGTTTGCGTTAACAGTATTAGAGAAAGTGACCACCCGTTCCCTCTGTGCTGCTGGAGGTCGATTAGCTTGTTGCTGTGCTTTGTTATCCTTTACTCCTTGTAGAGCCTTATTGTCCATAGATACTGTAGCCATCGGAACATGTTGATTCGATACGGGTGCTCGCGATGCGCTTGTTGTGTTAGTAACTGTTGGGTTGTTGCCTGTAGAGCGTGCTTCTTTTTGCATGTGAAGTGGAGGTGACGATGGGGCTTTCATTTGATTCTGTTGAGGGGCGTACGAGGGGGAGGATACGCTTCTGATCATATTAGGTCTCGCGTCGTTCTGTTTTGCGTTTGGAGGACAAATAATGTTCGATGTCAAAATCACGTTCGGTTTCACATCTTCACATTCGGGCCTTCTGTGTAGTCCACTAACATCGAATTTTGGCTTCATTTACGTGTCAGCATATGCTCATAGAAGTTAGCAAAAGTACACCTACAGGAGTCACTTTCATCTTGACTACTTCCTGTGTGTATGCTTTGTCATATAAACAATTCCCAAGTAGATTTCCAAAGTTCCTAAGAGCACGTTTCAGGCCATCTGTGACAGCTTCTTTCTTGCACTACACATACGGTTAATAAAGTAACGACATGGTCATGAAGCCATACCTTATCCAACGCTGCACCTTTGCTTTTGGAGTTCTCTAACATTCCATATCCAATATCTTCATGAGATACACCATCTCTCAATGTAACTCTGACGATGGCTGTCACGCCAACCGTATATCGTCTCGACTCTTCGTTGTAGTCAATAAAATCTGTCGTGACACCTACAAGACTCGAGCTCCATCCATTAAATCCAAAAACTTCGTTGGCAAGATTGATGATTTTCCAGCCCTCAGCATACGTTAGCTTCGGTCCACCTCCAGGCCCAGGTCGTTGCGAAATATACTCAGGCCCAAGCTTTTGATTAAGTTTGACTTGTAGCGCTGCAATCTTTTTGGCAGTTGACTCTGACATGTCTTCAGACATGAAAGAGTTTTGCGTGCCAAAAGCATATGAGGCGAATGGAACCTGAAACGGCTGCGCTCCGTGGTTGCTTGGATTGAAAGACATTGGCCCAGAAGTTACAATGTTCATTGATTGATTTGCGTTGAAGGTGTCCAGTATATGCCCACTTAATGCACCTGCCATTGGCGTCGATGCAGGGTACAAGAATAATCCAGGCGATAAGCAAGAAAAGGCGTACGTGGTATGAGTCTACAAAGCGTAAATTCCGGATTCGGCGCCGACGCGCGACCGCGCCTAATCACGTGATCGCGTTGGGTCTCGATCAATTCGAGCTTGACTAGTAATTTGCCAAATGCCATACCTTTCTTCCTGGTGTTGCCGTAAGTCTCCCAGGTGTTATGTTCAGAACTGAAGAAATGCGAGTTACTCCCATCGTTTCGGCTGATATTTGAAACCTTCAATTCAAGAAGCATTGCAGCGCTTTAGCTGCGTACATGCTCCCACTTGGACCCCTCGCTTCCCTAGGACACCCTGAGCATGGGCTGTTGAGGGGCCGTCCGCCAGGGATGTGTTAATTCAAAAGAGGCAACTGAAGTCTGAGAGTTTTGATTGGATCACTTGCCTGCCGTCGCCTTTGACCAAATCCATCAGACTCGTCTGCATTTGAGCAGCTGTCGCTTTCCTCTATGTATCGAGTTTAATCGTGCCATGCGCGGGCCAAATACACATAAACGTCTACAGTATCAGTCGCGGCAGTGAGGCCGCCTGAGTTGCAGGTGTGAGACAAGGGCCTCACTGTTCGGCTACCACACGCGGGACTAACTCTCTGAACAGGCCCGCTTGTCTCGCACACAACCCCATCATAATGCTCGGCCGAATCGCATCTCCTAGTACTGACATGAATCGGGAGCGAATAAGTCTCCTGGCGTCAAAGTATTCACCCCGCATCTTTTCTGCCATTACTGGTTGATGAGTTCGATCTCTAGGACCATTTCTTATTTGCTGATTGGGGGGAAGGATAATGAAATACCATACACTCTGGTGGGTGACGTTATTTGGTGAACCGATGATCCCTCCGCCAGAGCTTGCACGTTGGCTGTGAACCTACTGCTTGCTGAGTCGTGCATCATGCAACATACACAAGCCGGACTAACACCTGATTCTAACGGAAAGCTCGGGGACGAAGTCGTTGAACAACAAATCCAAGATGAGGACGCATCTCTTACGGACGATTCCAGGTTGGAGGAGGAGAATCGCTTAGTCCATAAACTTGATAGACGCATACTACCACTGACCTGTCTGCTCTACCTCTTTGCATGTCGGTCTGTTCATTCACATTGTGAAACCAAAATACTAATCCACCCCAGACCTCGACCGCTCTAATCTTGGCAATGCACGGTTGCAAGGTCTAGAGGACTTCCTCAAAGGTGATCCAACCGGTTACCTCTTTGACTGGCTTAACTCTGCCTTCTTCTTCTCATATGTAAGGCTGGAAAACACTGCTGCTTTCACCGGATCATGACTTTATTAGATTCTGTGTCAAGTACCAGCAACAATTCTCTCCAAACTATTCTCTCCACGCATCTGGATAGCTTGCGCCGCGTTAGGCTGGGGTCTATCCTCCACCCTCATGGTAAATTCAGGCCTCGTCGCATATAAGATAATATCTCATCGGATTTGCAGGCCAGCGGATTCAGCTTCGGCGGGTTGATTGTTTGCAGAGTTCTCCTCGGGATTTTCGAGGCTGGATTTGGACCTGGAATCCCGTTGTACTTTTGTGAGTTGGTTCAATAAATCATTTATGTTCAGCTAATAGTTTGTTATACAGCACTGTTCTACACAAAAGCCGAGATGGGTTTACGAGTCAGTATATGCGTGCAAGTCTGGGAACAGAAGCATCCTGATACACTATAGATGGCTTATTGGTTCGGATTTGCTGCAGTAGCAGGAGCATTCGGTGGTCTGATCGCTTTCGGAATTCAACATATAAAGTCTTCCGTACCCAGCTGGAAACTGCTATTCATCTTCGAGGTATTCATCGGAATTTACTAGCGAACTATGATGGGTTCCTTACGCAATATAGGGTATCCCATCTATGTTGCTTGGCTTGATCTGCTTCGCCCTTTTGCCAGACCGTCCTGAATCTACAACGTATCTCAATAAGCGAGAGCGAGAGCTGGCTATTGAGAGGATGAACAGAGCCACGAGCGGTGATACTGGGGCCGTCGTCCAGAAAGGTCATCTTCGTTTCAGTCTCATCCAAAATCTATCTGACTTGTCTGATAGATCATATTCTCATGGCATTCCGTGACTGGAGAGTAAGTTTTCAATTATCCTGTGACAGCATGCGCTAATTTGGAACGCAGGTTCACATCGCGGGCGTCATATATTTCGGTTTGAATTGTGCTTTAGCATCCATCTCTGCGTTCTTACCAACTATTGTCAAATCCTTCGGATACAGTGAGCTAATCATGCTTTACCTCACAAGTCATGGCCTAACTCACCTGGTTAGGCAATGCACGTGCACAACTATTCACCGTACCGCCTTATGCTGTGACTGCTGTTGTGCTCATCATGGTCTCTTTTGTTTCCGATAGACTTCAGTCTCGTGGCGTGTTCATATCCGCCGCTGGTTTAGTGGGATCTATTGGTTATTTGTATGTATGCGAGCACATTGTGGATCGATCAGAGATAGATAACTTACTCTCGTTCAGGATATTGCTTCTCGTTCCTGACAGCAAACACGTCCGATTCTTCGCCTTGTTCTGTATTACCAGTGGAACATATACGTGCATCGCTATCATTATTACTTGGTGTAAGTTGCATTGCGTATCATATCGAAGTAGGACCTTGACTGTCTGCAGTTGCACACAATTTGGGATCGGAAACGAAGAAAGCGACAGGTATACCCTTGTTCATGGCTATCGGCCAATGCGGTAGCATCCTTGGATCCCACATATATCCGAAGACAGATGGTCCTCGTTACATGTAAGATTCCATGAAATCTGTGGTCAATGGTAACTAAGTACGTCGTCTGTAGCAAAGGATTCGCCGGTACGTTGACATTTCTTGCATGTAAAAGTCTCTAATTTTCTGTAGTGTCCTGCGCATTGGAGTTCCTAGTTGTCATCTGCTCCCTTGTCTTGACTGTAAGTAGGCATCTATTTTGGTCCTGTCGCGGCTCATCGAGACCCCAGATATCGTACCGACGGGATAACGCTCGAAGAGACAAACTCTACGGGAAACCAGAGCCTGATGCGAGAGTTGACACGAGCGAACTCGCCGATAAGGTGAGCTTGATGCCCACAATCTATTGCGTTCTCCGTCGTGACATGGACTTTGTAGGCGCCAAATTTCCGCTACGTACCCTGATTTGATCTGCACTTGTATATATATCCGCTTTGGCATAATACCAGCTGTCTAACTCAACAATTTGAATGACGTTGTTAATCTGGCACTAATCCCGAAGTTGGAGCAGTGAGAGTATGCCAAAAGTTCAACAAGCTAAGGGTGTTGCGACCCGTAAATGGGTGGTGCAATTATCTTCTAGCCTCGGGATGAGGAGACATGTCGAGATGGCCGAGTGTTTCTTATGAATGCCTGGACAGAGTCAGTACAAGTTACCGGCAGCCATACACCAAATTGTCGCACGCGGTCACGTGAAGATTAGTGAATTAGGGTGCTTTATCCTTTGCAATGGACTTTACAGCTGCAAGTCGAGCAGGACCAGTTGCATCCTCAGTTGACAGACATGGAGACGCAAGACGATGTTTTTTCAGATTCACCACCTGAAATTGTAGACTTTGATCTCCTTGAAGCTGCAAAGGAGAATGTTCAACCTCTTGCTACTGGTCGTCGAGTAACTGCCCTTTCGGTTCTTCTTGCGACCCCTCATGCAGAGCGGGAAGCAAAGCTTTCTGCCACCCGCAACCGGCTACGAATTAATGTTGAGCTTGCGCTCGAAGATGAAGACGGTGATCCACTCGATGCATACTGCCGGCTTGTGAATTGGACGCTCGAAAACTATCCGCAGGGTCATACCGCTGAATCAGGGTTACTGGAGCTCCTAGAAGAAGCCACAAGAGTGTTGAAAGATGACAGAGGTGGAAAGTGGAGACAAGAAATGAAATATCTCAAATTGTGGTTACTCTACGCAAGCTACGTGGAGAAACCGACGGTGATATACAGATTCTTGATCGCTAATGAAATCGGTACAAATTTTGCTTTGTTGTATGAAGAGTGTGCTGCTGTACTCGAGCGTGACGGTAGGTGAGTGCGTGAGTTTATCCCTCACCTCCCATACTTTTCTGATCGCAGGTGGCAGGAAAAAGGAGGCGGATGATACCTACAATCTCGGGATCGCGAGAAAGGCCACGCCACTTGATCACCTGCAGAATAGATATGGTGAATTCCAGAAACGCATGTTGAGCGGTGCAGTTGCGCCATCCCCCACTGCCCCACCGACTACGATGGCATCAACGAGTTCTACATCAGAAACCAGATCTTCGAGACCGCCGAGAACCGCTTTGGCTACATCGAGGTCGGCATCTACTTCACTCACCGCGGGCTCCTCGCGCGTTGCACCAGCTTCGTCGGCATCCAACTCTCGTCTCCAGATTTTCGTGGATCCATCAGGCGCAGAAGCAGAACTCGCAACCAATGCGTGGCCAGACCTTGGCACACGCAAGTCGCGGATCAAGGAGAATATTCCCGAGGTGAAAAAGCTCGCTGGGACGACACTCAAGCAAGCTGGGCGGTCCAAGAGAGTTGCCTCCTCGGGAAGCAGTAGCACTTCCGCTGGGGCGTCAAGTTCAAGGATCGTTCCGTACCGAGATCCAGGCCCCGCAGAGATGCCACCGCCTGCGGCTCCCGCGTCAAAGAAGAAAGCGGGATCTGTTCCGTTCGTGGACAACGGAGAGGCGGCGGTGGCGACGCCAGGAACTCCTGCTACCCCGAGGTTTACGCCGTTCAGAGACGATGTAAGTGTCTTATGTTGCGAGTCTGTAGACAGTGGTAGCGTTGGTTGACGTGCGTTTCTAGGATACCACTGCCACGCCCAATGCCATGACAGATGCAGAGTCTGTCATTAAAGTGAAGAAGTCCAGCATGAAAGCACCGATGCCGACGACTGAAGCCGAAGCTTTGCGTAAGGATCCATTGAAAAATTATGGTCCAGAGGCAGGATTTGACGATGGCTAAACGTTGAAACAAACATCCAATACAGTAAACTATACGTTACTGGATGTGTGGGGATGAGATTACTGATAAGCTTCGTTTCTGCACTTGGATTTAGTTAAGTTACGAGATATATCTTGTAAGATTTGATGGTTTTAGTTGCTGCGCTTATTGGTATCCTAGGCGTTGTGTTCTTTAAGCCTGTTTGCCAGTGATTAGCCAGACCGTGGAGTTTCCATTACCATATGAATACTTGTGCTGTTATTAATGGAGTGGTTGGAGTGGCTGGAGCATTCTCGATAGCGAGGAGCGCAGGAAGTCATATGCTCGGACCGAGCAATGAAAAGTGGGTACCACCTACGTATGCCCATGCGCTAGGAGAAGCCATTGACGCGGGACGACGTTCTCGTCCGCTGGAATGGGATACTCAGGTCCTCGTAGCATAGTAGCTCGCCCTTGCGTAATTTATTAGCAGACGCGGGTCCAAGGAAAGCTACCCAGTGTGAGATTCGCATACTACCGCGGGATTACGTTTGGTTGCAATATCTATAATCACCTCCCGAGTTAAAAATCTGAATGCCCCTTTTTCCCCCTTACGGTCAGGTAAGAAGCTCAAAAAATGGCATCCAGATTTATCTGCCCGCGGTTGGTGGGAAAACACTGGATTAGGTAGCTATTGCGGACGTTCTGACAAGAATAGGCATGGTGGAGGATACAAAAGGGCCATAGGCTGTGGTCATAACGGCCTCGAGTGGCCACATCTTCTCCCACCCCACTGACAGAGGCGACCAACTGAAACCCTCCCGCTCGACCAAGATGATGCACTATCGCCTCACAGTGTTGTTCATGTTCATGACTCTCTTTGGGTTGCTTGTCAATGTCGCCGCTGTACCCCTAGACATGAGACACAGTAATGAAGTTCATCTAGTGGCCAAGGATTTTCCAAGGGCAGAGAGTTCGCAGGGTGGAGTTGTGTTTTCTGAACCGTCGGTCGGCAAGCGGTAAGGGGGGCAGTTTATTGTACTCGGTTCATCGGAGTGAACGTTACCGGCGTAGAGACAGCCTCGCATTCAGTAAACCACGGTTATCTCGAGCGCGATTCCGTCGGTAAGCAGAGTATTTTGACTACGTTTACTAACACTTGTCTGACACTGTGTTGGTTGGACAGTCGACATCCGGTAAGCGGACGTTTTTTTTGACTTGCAAGAATATTTGCATTGAAACGCTTATCAGTGATTTTTGTTGCCATTTAATTGGGCGTGGCAGATGGTTACGACAAAGCCTGCAGTTTGCAGAGGCATGTCACGGTCAGTGTATTGCCCACTGGATTCTCTGCACACACACTCAACACGCCTACAGACGATATAACGACGACTGGTTAGATACTGCGATGATGGATGAGGCTCAGGAGACAGTAGCTACTACTAAGACCTGGTCTGATACGGAGACTTATTACATAAGCAGAGTAGGCGGTGGTTGGTCCTGCTG
The DNA here is from genome assembly GCA_001691775.3 of Amanita inopinata Kibby_2008. Classification (NCBI taxonomy): domain Eukaryota; kingdom Fungi; phylum Basidiomycota; class Agaricomycetes; order Agaricales; family Amanitaceae; genus Amanita; species Amanita inopinata. The sequence goes on from JNHW02000020.1 coordinate 81,086, forward strand.
CCTTGCGCTCAGTGACGTTGTGCTCTTTCTAGACTTTTTACCTCTTTTTTCAATAAACTCTTCTCTTTTACCACCATCATGGATCCACAGTTCGATCCTCAGCCAGGCCCTCACCCTCATCCTTACCTCCGTGACCCTCTCTTGTATATCACCAACCTTCCTCATTATGTCACAGACGAAAACATCGCAATGGCCTTCATCAACTGTGGCCCTTTCAGACCAAAGATACCGCGAGATGGCCCCACTACCGTTCTCTCTGGAACAATCGAGTTCAAATTTCTAGAAAAAGGTCTGCCTCCTCCCTCTCTCAGCGATCACTACTCCTGCTGACAGCTTCACATAGCTGAAAAGGCCCTTGCCACGCTTCAGTCTCGTTTCATTCCTGGCCTCACACCGCCTGTCTCCCTGGTACTCTCCCCATACCCACCCACCGTCCCTCCAAAACAGATACCTCCTCCATCGGCACATCCACGACTCGTCAAACATCTTCCTCCAGGATTTACGGATTCTCAACTATATGACCTCTTCCGGCCTTTTGGAGCTCTTGCCTCGGCACGCACGCAGACACACTTTGGACCGGACACAGGTATGATCGAATTTTGGCATGAGGAAGACGGGCGGCGCGCGGAAGAGGCAATGCACTGTGCCGAAATCGAAGGCCAAAATATCGCTGTACAAATTTATCAACCAAGACGATCCGCTAGCGGTTCCATCCCAGAATTTAGCCCGGCAGCCCCCGCCTTTGTACCCGCTGCCTCAGTATATAGTCCTTATCCTACACACGTACGTCTTTGAGTGTCTATATTGGTCGTCTAGCGGCTTAACTGGCAGCCTCAAGTATTCACCTCCTCGGACAGCTCCATACCCCATTCGATCACCACAGGCTGCACATTTCATTCATGGGCCTGGTCAACAAGTACAACTAGCTCCTATCTCAGGCCCTGGCGCAAATAGCCATAGTGGCTTAATTGATCCATGCAATCTATTCTGTAAAGTTGGTCATGGCCCCGTTTTTAGAAGGCACAAGCTCATGAGGCTACAGAATCTAGATCCTGAAATTGACTCAAATGGCATGTTTACGCACTTCCGCCGGGTAAGAGACAATCAATAAGCTTTCTGGGTTATTGACTGACTCTCGCATGGAAAGTTTGGGTCGATTGTGAGGTAGGATACGCGCATGCATCTCCGTCACAATCATTAATCAGTCCATCAGTGCGCGAGTCATGCGCAATGAGAGTGGCGAAAGCAGAGGGTTCGGATTTGTTTCATATCAAACTCCAGAACAAGGCAAGCCTCTACCGCGAGTCACCATTCAATGCCCTGACTGTGAGACTGTAGCTGCTGCCGCGATGCATGCTATGAATGGTATTCAGCTTGGTTCTAAGCAAATCGTCGTCCGCTTGCACGAACCAAAGCAGTTGCGCCAGGAGAAACTTGCGCAGAGGTTTGGTCACAACGGTCACCCTAGGACCTCCAGTGGTGCGACTAGCCCTACAGCCAGCGAAGCTGGTGAAAGCTATGCTGGCTGGCCGAGTCCTTGTGGACATCATACTCCCTTGGCCACTTCACATGACCGTCAAGAACGCGGTAGAAGAGGTTCTGGTAGTTACTACAATGTAAGTGCTGGCCACATGTGGTATATTTCTTGCTTAGCGCATTTTCGGTTCACAGGCGGCTCTTTCTGGCACTCTCAATCTTCCTATGCGTTATGATGATCTGGCTGCCCTGTCCCCTGTTGTGAGAAAAGAAGTGTTGACAGGGGAGCTGAGCCGAAGAGTCAAGACGATGGACGTTGTCCCTGCTCAGGACATCGACAACATTGTTCGATCCTTGGTCACCGTATCGCTGAGTGAAGTGATGAAATATATTGAAGATCCTACCAAATTAAAAGATCAAGTGCTCAGCATCGAGAAAAATTTCAAAGTGAAAGAGCCAGCTCCAGAGAAGGCGACTGGAAAAGTACCCGAAAAGTCGCCCTCCCCTGCAAATTCTGCTTCAAATGACTCAATAGATCCCAACATACACAACGCCACCGCAAGCGCGCCAGAACATCCTTCGACTCCTGTATCAATCAGCGCTTCGCTTTCTACGCCACCAAGAACTTCGTCGCCTTCTGGTTCCGTGCCACCCGTCTCAGAGCGCGATCGCATGCTAGCTGCAATCAGCAAAATTGAATCGTCTCGTTTAACAGAGTTGACTGATTTGTTAATGAGTTTGCCCAAGCGAGAGCGCGCCATGTGCCTCTTCAACGGAGAAGTTCTTCGTGCCAAACTCGTCGACGCCAAGATGGTGTTGGATAGCGAAGATGATCATGAAGAACAGAAATCCACGCCTGTTAGGTCTGCTCCTCCAATCACGCCCGTCACACCCCAGTCAAAGAAGCTGGCGACACGTGTAGAGGAAACAACACCGCGAACACCAGACCTTTCTTCCAGAGGGCCTTCTGCAACATCGTCCCCACTTCCTGCCACTCCTGGTATGGGAAATACAGGAAGTGCAGGTTACACGATTGCCTCGTTGGCGAAACTGCCAGCTGCCGAAGTCGTCAGACTTGCCAACCTACCTACCGCAAGCGGCTTGCCACTTCCCAAGCCTGACCCCTTGGTGGTGCAGGCTACGGATGCATTCATTGACGATCTTCTAGACAAACCGGTTCAATTTCAGAAGCAACAACTTGGTGACAAATTGTACGTCTGTTGTATTTATGTGCCGTACGGTTCTGATGCCGGTGACTTTTCACGACAGGTTCCGAGTCATAAAATCATTCGGGATTAAAAGTGCTGTACGTGTTATTATCTCTATTATATCAGAATGTGGGGAATAACGTGTAATGGATGACTGATAGCCCAAGATTACGATTTCTCTTCTGGACCAGGAGGACCTTCGGGCCCTCGCCCATCTCATGAACAGCTACCCAGCGGTTCTGAAAGACAAGGCAATGTCCGTGATTGCAAATAAGTAAATGTTTGCCTGATACCACAAAGCTTCCCCAATATTCCCACCTTGCTAGCTTTTTTTTTTTGAATATATATCTGCTGCACAACTTCCTTCTAGTGTTTCCTATACAAACTGCTCCCAGCTAAAATTTCCGCATTTGTTTTGATCACGACCATTAACGACTTTGACGCTGTCTTATCAAAATAAAACTTGCATGATTTATTGTAATTCACGTCACGTGAACAAAACCTGAAAATAGAATGACCTGATTTCTTTCCTCAGGTTGACTTTCTATAAGTCGTCCAGACTTGTCAGCTCTTTTTTTTTTTTTCCAGTTCTCTCCTTACCTCGTTGAGAACCTCTATCCACTCAGTAAGTCACCTCCAACTTGTGTGCTTGTTTTCATGATTGCATGTAATGACAGCTGGCTTTACAACAGTTCATCCCCAAAATGTCCACTACTGCCCGTGCTGACGGCCGCGTTGAGAACCGCGTCGAAAACTATACCAAGTTTTGGCAGAAGGACCCCAACCAGGAGAGAGACAATGATAATGAAAAGCGACTGGAAAGTTATACAGACGTCGTCAATGGTGGATGCGTTTTCCCCAATGGCAAATTTTTTGTTGACATACTGAATAAACGTTGACAGGATACTATGACGGTGCGACAGAGCTGTATGAATACGGCTGGGGCCAGTCATTCCACTTTTCTCGATTCTACAAGGGCGAAGCGTTCCTTGCTTCCCTTGCACGGCATGAACACTACCTTGCTGCACAAATGGTTCTCCGTCCTGGAATGCGGGTTCTCGATGTCGGTTGCGGTGTTGGAGGCCCAGCCCGGGAGATTGCGCGGTTTTCGGATGCTCAAGTGATTGGCCTGAACAACAATGATTTCCAAATTCAACGGGCAAGGAAGTATACCAAGAAGGCTGGCTTGGAGGACCAGGTTACCTTTGTCAAAGGTGACTTTATGAAGTTGTCGGAGCAGTTTGGTGAAAACTCGTTCGATGCTGGTGAGTCCACAGAGCTTTGTTAGCAGGCTGTCCTTGACCTCTCTTCAGTATATGCTATTGAGGCCACCGTACACGCCCCATCGTGGGAAGGCGTTTACTCTGAAATTTTCAAGGTTCTGAAGCCCGGTGGAGTGGTATGTTAGCCCCACTCGGGAGTAAGGAGAAACACTGATGGTTTCATTAGTTTGGAGTTTATGAGTGGTGCATGACGGATGACTGGGACCCGTCTATTCCTGACCACAAGGCTCTTGCTCATCAGATTGAACTCGGTAACGGTATCCCTGAAATGCGACCTTTGAGCATGTCTCGCGAGGCTCTGAAGACAGTCGGCTTTGTCATCGAACATGAAGAAGATTTAGCTGAGCGGCCGGACGAAGTTCCCTGGTACTATCCTTTGGAGGGTGACATCAGCAAGGCACAAACGTTCTGGGATTACCTTACAGTGTGGCGTATGAGCTGGAGTGGACAATTAGTTAGTCACAACGCCATGCGGCTCATGGAATTGGTAGGCCTACTGCCCAAAGGTACATATGAAGTCGGCGAGTCGTTAAAGGTTGCTGCTGCCGCTCTTGTCAAGGGTGGTCAAACAAAGGTAAGATCTGATGCTTGACTGCTGAATCTTTCGAGTCAATCTGACCATTAATCACATAGCTTTTTACACCCATGTACCTTGTGGTCAGTCGGAAACCCAAAAACTGATGGACAATCCAGGCGTTAGTTATGTGTAGATATACTAATATACCCTAATGCTACAGACTTACCACTTCGCACGTCCTGCCAATATAATCGGATAGCATGGTTCAAGTTTGTGTGACCATTACCGTAGAGCAACCGCAGTCCGCAGATGCATCAAAAGAGAAATATGATTAGATCGTGCCACTTGCGCACACTTTCATTTTACTTCAATGTCCTTCAAATCTATTGGACTTTTACCTGTTAATCCAGCAACCACACGAGGTGCCGCTACCAAACTAAGTGCATCTTCAAATGGCAGGATCGTTTATACCAACGGAAAGACTGTCATTGTGGGTGTTCCCAGGTTTCACCATCATCACATCATACGAGCACCTGTACTGATATTGTGTCCCGGTAGATTCGCGATCTAAAGGCGAGTTTTGCGTGTTCTCGAATTTCAGACTGCAGCTCAATGTCGCCTTGCATTCAACCAACTTCATCCAACTCAGAATGCATCCCCCGCAGTAGCATATTCTGAACATGCGCATCCGACAACCGTAGCGCGCGTCTCACCCTCGGGATACTACTGCGCCTCTGCTGATTCTTCTGGGACAGGTAAGAGTCCATCGTCAAACACGCCATCTCGTTCAGAGTACGCTGAGTTTTTGATTTCATAGTGCGAATCTGGGACACAGTAGGCCAGGATAACGTATTGAAGGGAGAATACAAGGTCATCTCTGGACGGATGTACGTCACTATTTCTTTAGTCAATAAAAGCGCCCAATCTCACGTCCGCTCTCTCTGTCAGTAATGATCTCGCCTGGGATGGGGAGAGTAAACGGATTATAGCCGTTGGTGAAGGGCGCGAAAAGTGTGTATGCGGCGTCTGATAGTCTCGTTTTATGTCTAACTATCATCTAGATTTGGACATGCATTCATGATGGATACAGGGTCGTCGGTGGGAGAGATCATTGGCCATAACAAGGTAATGTGCGAGTTGTTCATCGCGCAAGCGTGCACTCCTTAGGTGTCATCGTCCCAGCCGATCAATGCGGTATCTATGCGTTCAGATCGTCCATTCAGAGCAGTGACAGGCGGCGATGATGGACTGATTATATTTTATCACGGTAGGTAGAGTCTCACTTGTCATATTAAGTTGCACAGGTTTACGGGGAAATACTGACAGGGGCACCGTACAAGTATGAAAAGGTCTTTTTAAAAACCTTCTTTCCTTCTTGTACTCGTACCGACTACTTTGAAATAATTTGACTTTGTGCAGACTATCAAGACCCATACAAAGTTCGTGCAAGATGTTCGCTATGCACCGTCCGGAAATATGTTCGCTAGCGTCGGTTCTGACGCCAAGATCTTCCTGTATGACGGGAAGACGGGAGATACCATACATGAACTAAAGGACAGCCCGCACAAAGGGAGCATAGTACGTTGGTGTTGTCAAGAGTACTGAGAATGCAGAGTGCTTAAGCTCTTGCAGATGGCGTGCACATGGAACGCAGATAGCAAATTCTTGGTCACCTCCTCGGCAGATTGTACGGTTAAACTATGTATGTATACTAAGCAATGCCGCTTTAGGAGATGGGCTCACGCACACACCGACAAGGGGACGTCGAAACTCAAAGTAACACTACTACCTGGTCGCTCGGAGCAGGAGTGGGTAACCAACAAGTCGGCAATGTCTGGAGTGGAGAAAACGACATTGTCTCTCTGTCCGTAAATGGGGATCTCAATGTGTTTGACCGTAGGACTGGCGATAAACCTGTTCAAGTATTAGTAGTATGTGCCTCACTCCACATCCAAGGCCCCGAGGCTTGACAATCGGGAATAGGCACCCCAGAAGGCAATTACTGCTGCGGTATCCATTAACTCTGAAACCTTCATCGGTGGTTGCGCAGACGGCCGCGTTCTCTCGTTCACGGGTGCCGAAGCAAAGTATTTGGAGGGACAGGGACACACCAACTTGGTAGCGGGCATGGCAACGTCTGCAGCGACTGGCGCGATTTACAGCGTTGGCTACGATGATCATGTGCGCGAGATTGCTGGGAAAGGGGAGGGCTTCTTGTAAGTCTGCATGTTAAACGTTCGCGAAAAGTGGTAAGCTGTCCGATTTGACCACTGGGGTTAGGCCCGCAGCAACAGCAACGGCGTCGCAACCAAAGTCAGTCGCCGTTGGAGGCGATAACACTGTGTTCGTAGCGGAAGCGAATGGTTTGGAGGCCTTTAGATCGAACCAAAAGGTTTACGAAGAGAAGACGTCATACAGTCCTTCCGCTGTCGCTGCATCCGGGAACCTCGTCGCGGTCGGAGATGTATGGTTTCCATCTATATCATAAGACCATCTTCCTGACCACTGTCAACTGTATATCAGGACTGTATTGTGCGCCTGTACGACTGGGATGGAAAGGCTCTTAAAGCGGCTGGAACTCTGGAAGGCAATAATGGATCAATTTCAGCGCTTGCCTTCTCTCCTGATGGTAAGCTGATAGCTTCAGGCGACGTACGTCTTGTTATCTTCGTAAATGAGGGTAGCAATCTCACCGAGCTCGTTCAACAGTCTAGCGGGCGTATCGTATTATTCGATGCCATTGAGAAAAAGGTATTGCAATTCCTACTATCCCGAATATTGTCGCATTCTCAACGAGTTCGTGCAGCTCGTGACTACGCGGTGGTCATTCCATTCGGGCCGCATCCTTTCGTTTGCGTGGACCGCAGATTCGTTACATTGCGCGTCTGGGTCGCTGGACACGCACGTCTGTGTATGGAGTGTCGCCAAGCCATTGAAGAACATCGCTATTAGGAATGCAGGCCCAGGAGGCATTAATGTTGTCTTTTGGCTTGGTGAGTCGGGTGGCAAGACAGCGAAGCTTGCGAGTACCGGAGCAGATGGGTGTGTCAGGACTTGGGATGTTACATTCTATGCATAGCATTACAGCGGCAAACACAAATCAGATTGTATTATATTCAATGACCCACCTAGCTGCAATTGATATGGAAGGAAAAAAAAGACAATAATAAACATCGTAGCCCACAAAGAGCATTGGTTCCAAAGATTGTAAGGCAACATTGGATGTCGAGCCACCACGGAATCCCCTAGTAAAAGGCGAGGGGATTGTCTTATTGTTGATTCGACTGTTGCCACTTGGTATTGTGTGGCGATTCACCCCACCAACAGAGTTTTGATTTTTGTTCAGTCGGCGGGGTAGATTCCCACGACCATATATGGAAGGCGTGGTACCTCGCATGAAGTGACGCTGAGATAAAGATGCGATAAAGATGCACTGCACTACAATTCTCGTCTTAGTGGCGATTGTACATGCTTTCCTACTTTCTTTCCTCTCTAATGATACCATCCGGCGTGACAATAAGGTCTACTCTCCAATCCGTTTCTCCCATTGGGATTTCACCCGCCTCTAGCAGTTGTTCTCTCAACGCAAGTCCGACTGGGGTAAAACGGGAATCAGCACAGGTTTGATAACCTGTTTATTCATCGTATGGACAAACCTAGCAAAGGTCTCTGTCGTCCACTCGAGACGTAGGACTGGATGAATCGGTCATAGTATCCTTTACCATGTCCAAGGCGCGAGAGGCTGCGGTCAAAGGCGACACCTGCAGAGGTTCAAGGTCCGTTCAACGCGAATCAACTCACGGCGGGATGGCGCCTTTTTAGTTTGTTCATACCAGGTAATAATATCAAGTCCAACGTCTCGCAGGTCTCGCCCATAGCTTTCCGTGTGGTCACATAGAGCTTCAACGTCGGACAGAAACGCGCACGTACCATTCAGACGATCGGTGCCCATCCATTGACGACTCGGTTCTTTGATTCCCCATAGTCCACTTGGCATCGATGACAAGTCGTCCTGGCCATACAACTGCACAAAGTCCATCCGTCCTTCACTGGATTCGATCCTTGGCACGAAGATCATCTTGTCTTTTTACGGGGTTCAAGGATTATTATCGTCTGCACAGGCATAACTTGGCATCCTGTTCCACTCACCAGATTGCAGGATCGTCGACACCAGTGAACTGGTACTGAGCTCCCCCGTTGGCATGCTCAGATAGCAACTTAACACCTTGGACCGAGTGAAGAACGGCGAGGAAATTATTTGATCTGTTACGGCTCTTGCTACATGATTGTAGTGTAGTTGCAGTTTGTTTTCAGTTCATATGTATGGAGGTCAGATACTTGGAAATCTTAACATTGTTCTTCAATCAACGATGGAGGTAGTGCCCGCAGAGTTGCATTGGCGGCCTTCCGAAGGGCTTTCTTTTGAGCTCTCAACGTCGTTTGTATCGTGGACATGAATGTGACAGTGTGACGAGTTGTATATCAAGAGATACATCAGCGAAGTGTAACCAACTAATCATTACTATACAGCTAAAATATGGACGGAGACATGGGCCTCATCCACCCAATCCATCAAGACATATCAACATCTTCTTGGGTGGTCGCAGCTTGCACAGCAGCAGTGCCCGACTGTGATACAGGCTCAGAATCACCCATAAATGCATCGAGCTCCTTATCCAACTCTTCAGCAGTCTTATTTTTTTTAGGTTCCCGCTTGCCCTTGATGTCTCGAGTTCTTGTGCGAACAGGACCAACGGTGCCTCGTCTGGAATAAACGTTTGTATCCGATAAATTGCGTGTTTGAGAGAGAGAACATACGAAACGGGTGCGGCCTTGGCTGCAGTGTCATCGCGACTGAGTCTGTCCAGCAAAGGTGGCTTTTGGATTCTGTTTAAGAGCGACTGGTTCGGGGCGCTTGCAGAGCGTCTTGCTGGCCGCGGAGGTGCAGTGTCGAAAGTGATAGACATAGGCTGTCCTAATGCATACAAAGTCAAATTAGTATACACTCCCTGTGCCCAGTATCAAAACAGCCCTAGGCTCGCGGCGGGCGGTATGATGAGTTTAGGTGGAGAAGTGGTATTACCCTTTGCCAAGATCCCATCAAATTGCTTCTTCGCCCTTGTGGCCTCCGCAGCAGTTTCGAATGAGATGATCGCCGTACCCGATGAGCGGCCGCTGCGGTCGTACTTTTATAACACCAAAGACGAATGAATAGGAGTCGACAATTGGCATTTGTTCTCTTTCATTGAAGCTCAAGGGTTGTCATACCCTGATTAGTGGCTCACGGACGAGCGTCCCTATCTGGCCAAATATAGCCTACGGAGAGAGAGTTAGCTGAGAACCAGCGGAAAGACTGTATACTCGTAAGAAGGAAACGCACCGCTAAATCTTTTGGGGTAATTTCATAGTGGAGGTTTGATACAACGATTTTGCGGTTGACGGCGGCGGTAGGAGGCGGTCTTGATGCCCCATTCGAGGGGTCTGCGGGAGCCTTGTCATGCAACCATTTGCCATCTACACCACGAGACGCAGGACGCTGGAACAGACGAGTCATTCGATTTTTTTTCCTATTCCAACGTTGCAACGAGACAAACGCTATATGGTTTCCTAGCTCCTCTTTCTGTACGGAATGCGGCCATTATAAGAAGAAAGCAGATGGAAGAGAGAGAGAGAGGTAGCTGGTGTAAAATTAAAAGCAGCCGTGTAGCAGAACCAAGACCAACAATGGGCGGAGATTGAACTTTTGATTCGGAGTTGAATTATACCAAGGGATAGCACGTCTACGATGTACGCTACTACTCATGCTGGCTCTAGAACGGTAACTTGGCTGCCTTTGCTGTGCGAGGAGGCTTGAGAGGGTGTGGTCTTCTTCTCTTGTAATACTGGCGGTCGACGTCAATATACGGCTGCGACATGCAATTATCCAATTGAAACCCACATTTTTGTAATTGAAAACGCGACGGTCCATGTCGCGTAATAAAATGCGTTTCCTCGTTTCTCTCTTCTGCTTGACACGTTCCCATTTGTGTCCCTTGAACATGCGCTTTCTGGCAGCATAGAGGCGTGCGCCTATCTCCGCACCAGCAACGGGCATGTGTTTCCGTGAACCCTCCCAATCTACGTGTGCAGCCCACATCTCCTGCAACGGTCCATCTTCCTCTGTTTTCTCGCACTCCTGTGAAATCTGCACAGCAGCTCCTCCCTTGGCAGGCTCGATGGCAGACTGTGACGAGGCAGGTGTTGCACCCGTTCGGATATCCGCAGAGAGTTGAGGATTCTTGGAACCAGGAGGGAGTAAATGGAGTAGACCAGCCGCCTTGGCCTTCTTTACGAGTTCCGCCTGCCTACGCAGCGAGTACTTTGGTTCGATCCATTTCCCGGTTTTTGGATTCTTTCTTGGAACGAACGGATTCGGCAGTCTTATTGCAGGGGAGGCATTACTGGCGACCTGAGACGGTGGCAATGGACCGAAACGAAGGATGTGCTCCTGTAGGCCCTTGAACTCGTGCAAGCGAAATTTCTTGACGGCCCGTAAGGCAGCCGTGGAGGCAGACATGAACGGTTGGCTGGAATGTTTTTGGAATTGGTGAGACTTGGGGGTGCCATTGTTTGGCAACAGCTTCTGTGACAAATTCAGATGGAATCAGTATAAAAAGTCATCGCCCAGACATGGCCAGCTCCAACTCGCCCAAATGACTTCTCTCACTCAACACCTCACCTCTCTGTCAACCAGCACCCCTTATTCGGTCGCTGTAGCCCATCCTTTCCTCAAGGCGGCCGGGGAGGGCAAGCTTGACTCTTCCTTGCTTGCTTTGTGGCTCTCTCAGGATCGCATCTATGCTTCTCACGCTTATCCCCGTTTCGTGGGCGCACTCATTGCAAACATCAAATTTGATGCTGCCCATGGCTTGACCTCACGTGAAGAGGCCCTCAACCAACGTATTCTTAAGCAGTTGCTCGTCTGCTTGGAGTGTGTGATTAAGGAAGCAGAATTCTTCAAAGACACCGCCCAGAAATGCAGCCTCCCCGTGGAAGGTTGGAAGGAAAGAAAGGCAACCAGACACTATACAGCTGAAATGGCGCGCGTTTCTGGAGACGGGCGAATCGAAGATGGACTGGTTTTCCTATGGGCCATGGAGAAAGTAAACTCTGCTTGACATCTAGCACTGCGTGATTCTAACTGCAGATGTGCGGCAGGTATACTTGGATGCGTGGGCTTCCGTTCGCAAGAGCTTGTCATCCAAGTCTGGCGGTACCAATTCTGCTGTAGCTGCTTTTGCGGACAACTGGAGTTCACCGCAGTTTGTCAAGTTTGTTGACGACCTCGCTGCTCTCGTCAACGACCTTGGCATTCAGCCCGGCACGGAAACCTGGAAGAGAGCCGAACATATTTGGAACAGAGTTGTTGAACTTGAAGCAGAATTTTGGCCCGAAGTTGGAGAAGAATCGACTCATCGCATCGCAAGAGGTGCCTGATGATGAAAACGAGCATTGATGTAAGCTTGGGTACAATACATGGTTTCTTGGACTAATTGTATAAAGGTCAAAGTTTCTAATTCATTGTACAGTTATGGAATCATCGGGACTCGTCAATTGTATTATGTCCGTATTATTGTACTCTTATGTGGTTTGTGACGGTAAATGTGTCTGTGTCTTTTATCGAATGAAGGGCCATTTCTCTTCGTGACTCTGATTTTGAGATGGACGCCAGTTCGGATTCTGTCAATGCACACGAGAACTTAACATTTCAGTACCAGCTACATTTGCGGTCCTCGGAACGTTACACTTCAGTTCGCAGGAGGCTGATATTCTTCTATTTTCGTAGCAACTGCCTACTGGTTGATTCGTTTTATTCTAACGGACACGTGGGGAGACCCCTGATGAAACCATCGGTGAGATTCTAGTCCGGCTTTGTCCCAGAACATGATATTGAACATGTCTTAGACAAGAGCCTATTATGCATTGACACTTAGTTCCAGATCCGGGCGCGGCTGCTCGGGTGTTCATCAGGATGCCATGGTTCACATCGCGGCTCGTGCGGGAAACAAACACACTTGCCCTCTTCAGAGTCAACGGTACGCTCACGGTCTCTCTCTCTCAGATCGCGACGGTAGGCAATTCACATCATATAGCATTCTAAAGGAGAGCACGTGTATGAACTTTGTCCAAAGGGCCGAAAGAAACGTTAAACTATGAAACTCAATCATCTGTCTCCAAGTTGATGCCCAAAACACCCCATTGAGGCGTCTTCACGAGTCTAGAGGTTCACGTTGAGGGGGCTGCAACCGAGGTTGATGAGACCGTTCTACAGCCATATTCAGTAAAAGGAATTATAAAAGTGCTCGACGCCGAAGTATAATCTTACGAAGCTGGTGTTGGTACAGCAAACGGGTTGGCTGGCACTATTATTCAAGAAAAATCGTATTGAATGCCAATGGCTCCTGACGGGCAGATTGAAACGTACCAGTTATTGCCACCGACACCAAGGGCCGAGATGGGGTTACAGGTGACTAAACGCAGTTTTATCAAAAGTTGTATTGCCCATAGCAAAGGTTTGGGTGCTCCCTGCTACTCACGGCCGACTTGTCCAGTAATAGGGCCAAGAATGAGTCCGAGGAGGCCAAGAGCTGAAGCTACCTGCGGGTCCGTGGCCTACGCGACAGTTAACCCATTTTATGGTCATTGCCAGCATTGTACACGCATATACTCACATCTTGAAGAGAGTTGCAGCATTGAACTGGACCAGTATCACACTGGCTGACGCTCTGGCCGCCACCGCGGGGAATGGCAGTAGCGGAGACGAGAAGAGGAACAACGAGGAGGATAGCAGAGAGACGAGAGAACATGATGTGCTGAGAAGGAGAGCTGAACTACGAGTGAGTGTGCGATTGAGCTGTTGACTGGGGATTCTGTTAGATTCTAGTCTCCCATTTATATGCAGTGGGCCGGGTCTGCCTATGGCATTCGCAGGTACGTCTCTGTCAATCACGGTGGTGGCACTTTACCTTCTTACACGATGTCTGCCGCAATTAAAATCGAGAACCTGACAGACAGGGTGAAAAGGTGTCGCCTTGTTCCAGCGATTTCGGAGCTTCTGACGCTAGCAGCACCGAGCCGTGCTTCTTTCTGCCTTTTGGTATGATGTTGACCTTCCGAGGGGCTACTTACATGCCGTATCGACTTTGGCGGGGCTTCTGTTGTGAAATAAACATGTTCAACTCGGGACATCCCCTAGGTGGCATTTACCCATACTTGGCTTCAAACTGATGTTTCCTCGTCTCTCTGAGCGGGGAGTCGAGAGCTGAGCCAAAAGACTAATGCTACTCTATGCTCCTTGGCAATATACGGATCGGATAGCCAACAGTGCCTCTCTAGAGAATGCATCTTCATCCCTATTTTGAGAACCTCGTTGTGATCCATTTCGCTGAAAAAGGGAACGCGGTGTCTATTGGCAACGAACTTCGACAACTTTCAGGATATTTGCTTCCGGCTCACCAGTGAAGAAACATAATTCAAAGCAAGGACCGTCAATTTGTCATTGTTATCTATATTGCCGTTAACCTGACATGTCCAACCGATCACTTATTCGGAAGTTGGACGGGAGAAACCTAGCGCCTAGAATGCCTCAACAACTGCCTCTTTGACCGTATTACCTCGGGGTTTGGGAGTCTGAGCCTCAAGTTGTGGTTATCGCACCACAGTACACTCCACTTTCACCGGAACGCCATTTCCTGAGGCAATGCGCGCTTCCAATTGTTGCCTCTCGTAAAATCCACCGTATCCTCCGCCCCAAGCATTTTAATAAACTCTGGTCAAAGTCATGCGACCTTGGTCTCGTTGCCCAAGTAGTATGGTGTGGCTTTTGTACAATACAGGAGCTCACTGATCCATTTCAAGGGATGGCCAGCACGCTTGAACAACGGTTCATCAATGACTATACGCTGATAAGCAAATTGAAACGAGGGAGTGGAGCGATTGACTAGAATGCGCTCCATGAATCTGATTTCCCGGAAGGTAGGTACCGCCAAGAACGGCGGCAAGCGGCAGCGCGGGCTATTCAGCCCGCCATGCCATCTACGGAGGATTGGCACACAATTGTATAGAGCAATGAAAAGTCAAAATTGGTTAATTTCATGTCAATTTTTTGACTCTGCACGTTTTCCGTTGTGACAGAATTTGACCTTGCTTAAAACGCCTTTTCTTGTCTGATTGGATACGTCACAAGAAACTCGTAGGTGGGATGGCTGCCGCACACCTCCACGACATCCCACAGCTACATCGTACGCACTACTCAGAGGCACATCAGAGCGCAATGATTTTGATTGAATTGCCAGCGCGGTCCGTTCGTAGCGCCGCGCCACGAAACAACACATGATGTCGTATTTCCGCCCTAGTCGCGCCAGGAGACAGAAAGTGGCGTATCAGCTATTTTGCACTCCTTCAAAGCCTTACTGAGCATTACCTCACATCCCAAAGATCTGGCTTGAAACGATCGGTCTAATACAGAACCAGATGCTTGCGGACGAACCTTGCAGTGACATTATTTGTCATTCCGCCACATCTTCCAAGAGACACGGAAAAATAAAAAAAAAACGAAGTTGTTGGGTAATACAGCTTCTCCCATTGCATTCATTCCACATGATTCTGGCCACTAGAAGGCAAATATATCGCGTGATTGCGGAAAGGCGCATAGCGTAACAACGGCGAATCTGTCGCAGAATACGCGCACACGCTTGTTATCGTCTCCTTCACCGGTCCAATGGTCATGTCATTCTTGATGAAGTGGGCGCAGGGTGAAAATAATTGTGGGCATGTACAGTTTGTCCAGTTCCGCCCATAGCGACGCCTTGCATCGGATCGCAACTTGGCCACTATGCGTCTGCCAGCACATTTCTGGTCAGCTTGCATTTTTTTCAATTGCCCCACATATCCTCAGATCGCAGTTCACGAGTGGCATATGATCAAGTACTTGGAGAGAGATCCCCTACAAGCCACTGAGCATTTCTAGCGGGAGAGTAGTCCATTGTAAACGGTGGGGTGGCGGAAGCATTCGGTCGGTCAATGATGAAGATGCGAAGCCGCGTATGGAGAGTGTCCCGGCACAAGCGAACACGGCTCTGATAAAGTCAAGCACAGGAGTTGAGCGCTGAGCGCATCGGACTGTTGATGATTTCGAGTTCGAGTGGAGTTATGCACACCCAGTCTTTAACCAAGGCGCTGGCCCAACTGTGGCAAAATCTTATTCCTCTTGCTTTGAAAGCGATTAATGCATTAAATTCAATTCCAATTTCCAAAAAATTCCCGTACAAGTCCATGCCCATGAACGTGCCCCCTCTGGCTACGATGATGCAAGGGGTAACAAACTACCAATGGAGAGTAGGATATCTATGTTAACAAAAGCCATTCGGAGAAAGATAGAAGTGCCCGTGATGAATAGTCCATGTACAAATACACTCTGTAAATGCAGTCAAGCGTCTATTCCACGGTTACTGATTTTGCTCTGTCACGGAAGGGTAAGCCGGATTAATGCGCATGCAAATTGAATAAGACATACAGGTTGCGGGGGAAGTCAACGTCACATCCATTTTTGACAGCCAAGTGGTAACTGAGCAGTTGAAGGGGTATAATGTTCAACAAACCCTGGAGACAATCAACGGTCTTCGGGACACGGATGGTCTTTGCGCCTGCTGGGATGCCTGCGTCACCTTCGTTGCAGAGGACAATGGGCTGTGCCTTGCGTGCTGTAATTTGTGCAAACGCAGACTGGACCTTCGGGTATAAAGAGTCCTGTGTCATAATGATAATGACCGGCATGTTTTCGTCAATGAGAGCGAGGGGTCCGTGCTTCAGCTCTCCTGCCAGAATGCCTGAAAATACACGTTAGACTTGTGAACACATGTAGCACCATTGTTCTACCTTCGGAATGCATGTAACTGATTTCCTTGATTTTCAAAGCACCCTCAAGGCACGTAGCATGTCTATCACACGGTTATCGACGGAGTAACCCAATGGTTGGATACATACTGATAACCACGACCCATCAGCAAGAGACTCTTATTGCTGGATATAACGCTGGCGAGCTGCTGCAAGGAAGTATCTTGTTGAAGTACCTTCTTGATCATACCAGGTAAAGCATGAAGGCCGTCGATGATTTGATTACGACGTTCCGTGAATGAAATCCGATCCTCGGATAATTGAAGGGCAATCATCAAGAGGGCAACGTATTGGGAAGTATAAGCCTTTCGTTGATCGTTAGCGAACATAAGCAATTCAATTATCAAGCACAGACCTTGGTAGACGCAACCCCAACTTCCGGTCCAGCATTAATATGCACACCACAGTGGGTCTCCCTGGAAATCGTTGAGCCGACGTTGTTGACGACACCAACGCATAGTGCACCCCTCTCCAGGCAGTACCGCAGTGCCAAGATTGTGTCCGCTGTCTCACCACTCTGACTGACGAAGATGCAAACGTCATCACGGAAGATGGGTGTCTTCCTGTCAAGGAAGTCGCTCGCTAATTCAACGCTGACAGGTATTTCGGTCAATTCTTCAAAAATGGCACGGGTGGCCAGGCACGAGTGGTAGCTAGTACCACACGCAATAAAGACGATCCTTCTTCCACGACGAATGATAGGAAGATACGCCCGTAAACCACCAAGCGTTATCTTATTCTCGTCGAAATTAACGCGGCCACGCATCGTATTGACAACAGATTCGGGTTGCTCGTATATTTCTTTCTGCATGAAGGTGTCGAATTTGCCTTTCATAATAGCTGCGATCTCCAACTCGAGTGTTTCGATCATCCGGGTAGTAGCAATTTGGCTCGGTGATTGGTTGCCTTCTACTTGACGTCGCAGACGATGTATGTGAAGCTCACCATCAGAGATATGTGCAATATCGTCATCTTCGAGATACAGTACGCGTTTTGTATGTTCAACAACGGCAGAAGCATCTGACGCAATGAAAAATTCAATCGGCTGTGGGAGACCGTCTTCAGACATGAAGGCCCGAGACTGAGTACGAAGGACTTTGGGCTTCGCGGGAGGTGGGGCAAGCTTCGCTGTCGGTGATGCTGGTTGCACTGTATAATTTGTCAAATCAGACGAATACACATATATGCATAAATTCCAGCTTACATCCACCAATTCCAATATCATCCTGACCAGAGACCTCAACATCGACGAAATCGACCTTTAATTTTTTGTCTGTTTTGACACCAATGAGCAAGGGAGAACCACGTCGAGCTGTCACGACTTCATTGGGGAAGTGGATTGACTTGAATACGAATGCAAAAGAGCCTTCAAGTTCTTTGAGGACGGCCTTGACCAGATCGGTGAAGGTCAATCGCTTGTTTCCACCATGGGAGTCATAGATATATTTTGTAAGTATCGCAACGGCCTCCGTGTCGGTTTCAGTTTCAAACTTATACCCTCGTTTTTGAAGGACAGTTCTGAGTTCAGCGCTGTTGGTGACAATGCCATTGTGGACAACACAGAATTCAGCGTTAGGATCAGATCGCACAGGATGGCAATTGACTTGGGAAGGAGGACCATGAGTAGCCCATCTCGTGTGGGCGATTGACACTTGAGCAAGTGTCGTCTTGTCAAAGTCGACTGATGACTCTGTTATCTGCTTGCGCAGACCAGCTACCTTGCCGACTTCCTTGAAGAAAAAGACTTGACCCGGTTTATCGCCGTCGATGCAGAGACCTGCAGAGTCATAACCTCGATATTCCTGACGCGCAAGACCAGCACAAAGGATTTCCAAGACCTCTTGTCGACGCTGTCAAGGCCATAATGTTAACCGGCGATCATTGATTGCGGGCGATGTTGCATAATAAAATAAAAATACAGTGGGAGCATCGGAATGGATCACCGATGGTATTCAAGTAACGGGGCCAATACATGGTAATCGCGGCTGGGACGAGAACATACCTTCTCTTTCAAGTAGCTGCAATAAGCGAAGATTCCACACATGACGATCTCGGAGAAAAGGCGGAGTGACTTTCGACAGTGAGCCAAGAGAAATGAATACAGAATGAGAGGTTCCATGCTTACCTGCTGATGGTGGTGGATGTGAGATGGAAGAGGTGGAGCGCGTGCAAACGGTAAAACAGCGCCCTGGACGACCTTTAAAGCATCGACCAATAAGCAGGGGTTCTACAAATAACACCAAACATAGCCTATCCGAGTCACGGCATCGGTTAGCGGGCCAGGCGCAACGTCCAGTGCGCATAGCCCCCAGTGAAAGCAGCGCACACACCAGTTTCACATGCGCGGAAGAATGGATGCAGGCAGCACTCACGGCCTTCCATTTCCCTAGTCTCAGATCTACGCCCTTCACTGCCATCTTATCCGCCTGAGAAATTTTCCGCCGCCAAAACTGAACACCTGTCGATCTCCGCGAGGGTCCTACCGGCTGGCATCACAAAAGACGGCGGAGAATTCTAGTGGAGGATTGCAGCCGAAATCGTTGACACGATTACGTCTACATGCGTTTGAAAACCAACGTGACCACGCCTTTTCAAATTACCTACATCTAACTAAGGATTCGTACAGCGATTGCCAATTGCTTGCTAGTAGGGCGTTCTTGCCTTCAAACATGGCAGCCAAGAGACTGACTATGTGATTGAACCAGTAGCCAATAAATAACACTCCCGTTCACACCAGCGGCGAGGAATGGCCGTGTCTTGATCTTTCTGTTTGCCGAACATGTTGAGCGCATCCAAGACTCGAAGATACATACAGTATGCAATTTGTTTATTACCGCGAATTGATTATGCAATATCCAGAATACATTGCGGTGGGAACAATTTCTCACAATGCGTTGTCCAGATTTGCAATTGTCAGCGGTCAGCCTCGAACGTTCATACATTCTGCTGTAAAAGTGCAGATTCGGAGAGAAAGATTGGAAAGTCGCGACGGCTAGATGATGTTTCAAGTCACAGCTGATCATCTCAGCTCGTGTTTTATACTGGTAGAGAGGTCAGTGGTGTCATCGAATAAATTATAGGTATTATAGGTATGAGTGCCGTTGTCCAGCCAACTGCCGGCTTACCACTTGTCATCAGTCTTGAGGAGTCACGCGGGCGAATGATTTTCGAATGACACAATACCCAGCTGTAGATTTGTTTTGCAGCTTATCACCCATCCAGCGAGTGGCACCATGACGAGAAACGTCATGGATTGTTGTGTCCACTCACTGAGCTAAGCTTTTTTAGTAACTCGAGTCTGAACATTCACTGTCATGTGCTTGGCATCAAGGTAAACTGGCCGAAATCTGGACTTGAACTTTTGAACGCCATGTCAGTCGCGCCAGATTTGCCCAGGCCTGTTTGTTACATCAGTGGAAGGCGCTGATTCGTATTCATCGACTCCTGTATCAATAAATGGGGTACGGACAACAAAAACTTACTGTACCTTACTGCGACGACCTAGTATCTGGACTGGACAGACAACCCTTTCCACTGGATAAGCTGAGGAATTTGCAAAGTCTAAACGCCACAATCCAGAGCAATATACACTCAGACTTTATATGCGTCTGAGTGAAACGTACCTAGACTTTGTTCGTTTGTACTTTGGTCCTCAACTTTCAGAAATACATGATATATATGTGCCTTTGATTTTCATACTTTGGGCAGCCCTCTGTTGAACGTTGAACACGGCCAGTCACTGCTCCGCTTGAGTACCGAACGGCGCGGAGTTGCGATTCTCGGCCCGGACCGAGAATCGCATCTCTTTGACTCTGACGGAGGCGCTTAGCTCTGAGAAGCTGAACGGTAAATGCGTTAAGTAATCCGTCTAAGTCTATTGATTTGCCCACAACGACCGACTCTGTTGCCTTGCTTCTCAGATCTTCATAGAATATATAAAATCAGTATCTTCGTTAAGGCAACGATGAACAATGTCGTTGAGTATCTCATTCGTTTCGTGCTTTGCCTTTGTTCTTTGTTTTGGGCTGAACCATATGTTGAAGTAGGCATAGTGGCCCTTTCGAATTGTGGTCATCACGGCCTTTGGTTACTTTCGACCCTGCAAATTACAGACATGGAAGGTAATATAGTCTACGGCATTTTGAAGAATTCCTTCTGGACTTCCTTCGCGACTGACATGCATCAGGCATCACGAAAAGGCTTTAAATGGAGCTACCTCGGCATGCAGATTGCGCCTTGTGCTCGTACATTCCAGGTCTCTGCTCAAGATCGAAGCAATAGCTGAACGTTGAACCTCCACTTCCATTCGTTGATTTCCCCATTCCTTTTAACCTCAGTCAAACTCCTTTCAATCACCTGCGCTTGCTTCCAAGATGCCTGACTGGCAGTCACAACAAGAGATACAGAAAGAGGCGGTTGTGTTCACCAAGTTAATGCACGCGCTTCTGGGACTTTATGCGTGAGTATCAGGATTCATCATATCTCGTCAACACCATCTCATGCTCTCCCAGATACGAGTGGTTCCTCTCTCTTGATTTCGATTGGGACTTCATAACGGGAAAGAAGCGATTCCGTTGGCCAATGGTAATGGTCATATCACCAGCTTCACCACCAACACTGACTCACTGTAAATTAGATCTTCTACTTTGCCAACAGGTACTTGCTCTTATTTGCTATGATAGGCATGTACGTGGACCACTGATAGTCAGACGGTTTTGTTTGCTAACGAGAATTTCATACAGTGCTATTGCTCTTGATACGACTTCGTGAGTTTTTCCGATGACTTTGTCTTGCACGTATGAACATGTGTGACCTTGTAGGGAAATTAATTGTCAAGCACTGTACACCTTCAACCAGGTAAATCGTGACCTGTGTACTTTTTCACCGCTAACGTCAACTGTAGCTCGCGGGAGATGCAGCCGTTGGTTTGGCAAGCGTTAATCTTTCGATTCGAACGTAAGTTGCAAATTATATCACTAGACCCACATGTTCAAATTGGTCTAGGATGGCGGTATGGTCCCAAAATCGCTACATAATAGGAATTTTGGTTCTTGTCATCTTGGGCCATTGGTCCTTAATTTTACAAGGTAGATGGCGTTTGTCGTGAAGAAAGCCGATAATTGAAGTATTTTTAGGGGTACAATTGACGGCGGAATGGATTCCTGGGGTTGGCTGTGTCATTACCCAAACGAACAACACGATCTTGGCCTCTATTTTCATATACTCAATGTGCTTTGACCTCTTGGTGCTACTTCTAAATGGGTACAAATTGCTCGGCGTCAACTCCAAGCCCAACATGCATGCAATGGGGGCCAGCCGTCTTGGGAAGATGATATTCAGTGATGGACTCATATACTTCATGATCGCGTGCGTATACTCTCCTTGCACTCATATTACTTATTCCTGATTTTTTTCATGTCAGTTTCCTTGCGAACTCGATTGCTACCATCTTCATGTTATTAAAATTGAATTCCCTCATGAGTGTCATCTTCAATGTCCCAGCTGCCATCGGCTCTACGGTAATCTCCTTTTGAGCAACGTCACCTTGTTGTGTGCTGAGTTTCTGATAGATTGTCGCATGCCGGGCCGTCCGAAGACTGACAAACTTCACCAACCAAGGACCAGAAATCTAGTATGTAAAATGCACTCGTTCGTAAGCTGTTGCTGAACAATCCCAGTGCATCCCACTCATCCAACACTGGGATCCGTGGAAATGGCGCAAAGGGTATATCTACCATTGGTACGATCAAGCATGGACAGAAAGCTGGGGTCCATGTACAGGTGACTTTGAACTCTGATTGATTTGACTACGATCTCAGTTATTAATGTAGATGGAGACCTTTACGCGAGCTGAGGAGGGTGCCGAACATGATGCAGATTATGGTGACTATGAAGGCAAAAATGCTCCCGGTGAAAACGGGCTTCGTCATGATTATAGCACGGAAGACATAGAGGCCAAGGGTACACTATAATTGGCGACCCAAGGATGAGGTGGAAAGTGTGTAATGCGTTACTTTTGTTTGATACCATGCTGTTCGCATCCGATTATCATACGAAAAGGAGTTCATGTACTTAAGGATTGTCCAAACTGTGTACATTTTTTGATAGCTGGCTTTTGGAGATTGTGCACAGTCCGGATATGAATTGACCTTGGGTCTGTTTTCTTGGATAGTAATAGTCCCCATAAGGTCAACCGTGTAAGGCGGCTGATAGTAAGTAGAGATTAAATTTATTCTTTCAGTGGTTGGCAGCTTCTTGAAGTTCATATCCTTCAGCTTACTACTGTAACATTAAAATTTATCCTTCAAGAGTTTTTAGTGTTCCAGTTGTAAGGTTACTCCACTCGTGGAAAGGTAGTATGTCCCCCAGTTGTCACGTCGCTTGTGAAGTACAAATGTATCGCCATTCTGAGCACAAACGGGTACAGTGCTGCGAAACCTGGAAACAGAAACCCCATAGTGTGTGGAACTGGTCAAGCGCCAAACGTAGTCGACATCTTGATAATCTGAACATTCAAAGCTTCACGCATGGATAAATACGTGAACGCCGAGGGCTACGATGGAGGTGAATGTGGATGAATAAACCCAAGCATAGAATCAAACTCTATGGTGGAACATTCCAGGAAGTGGCGTTCCTTTATCTAACCACCCTTTGTTGTTGCCCAAGGCAGGACGTTGGTTGTTCCGTTTGTGGCAGTCGCCATGTTTGCTGTTAATTATAAGTTGAGCCGGATTGGACAGCCCTTGAGCGGCATGCAAGAATAACACACCCCTATTGAGTCAAGTCTCGGATCTGAAGACATGTCAGCCACCAGATACGAATCTATGAATTGTCCGGGGTTCAGAGTTTACCAGCTTCATGCCGAATAGATATCAAGTGGTCTTAACCGGAAATGACTGAGCATAACATATGCCTCCGTGGATGTCTTTGCAATCGCGATTGAACTTCACCATTGACAATGCCATATGTGGATAGCACCAACACGACCTGGCAAGCTTCGAGGGTCCTGTTAAATAGTTAAAGACAGAGAGAAGCTGATATTCGGGGCAGCTGCAACAAATTTACGGAATGAAAGAAAGGCACAAATGGATATCAAGCTCTACTTTGCGGTCGGCATGAGGAATGGTGCCGCTACGTAATGATGGAGAGCTGAATATGGAGAATCAAATCTCGATTAAAAGTCACCATGACATGGGTGAAAGGGTTCCCATGATATGTTTCTAGGGCGCATACAGCACCACCGATTCTCCCTCGTACAGTCGAGGATCAAGGGACTGGAGGGCTAAAAGGAGCACGCTGATTACAGCCGTTCGGTAGGGTCATCAAAAGTAGGACAGAGTTTCCGTGACGCGGAAATGAATCATGATTTATACTTAAAAGTGCTAAAGCATTTTTAACGAGGTGTATCAAAGTTGGAACAAAGTACGAAGGACATAGTCTGAGAACTTTTCTGAATGATATCAGACGAAAGAGAGAGAAGTAATGTATGTGCGACAGACACAATTTTCTGCCGAACGGAGCATATGGTCAATGTGGGGAAATGAAGACGGCCATTATCGCGCGTTGGGGTGTTTGTTCATGGCCAAACAATGTACGTTATTGTGCCCAGAAGTCCAGCGAGGATGATGCTAAACTGCATCGACTATGCGTCTCTTTCTAGATGCAGTAGCTGATGGCAAGATAAGTAAGTGATGCCTGCGGATATGAAGAGGAGATTGCAGCGAATAATACATTTTTACCATGATAGATGATGGCATTGGTCGACCAGAGGTGGTGGGAGATTTTTATGGGTGACGTTAGGGACGTCTACCAATGTCTCGGTACGAGCCTTATCCAAATCTTCTGGTTTCCTAGTCCTCTCTTGAGAAGCAACCACGCCCATGCCTGAATCTCACAGATTACTTATACTGGAAATCCCCCTTTGAGAAAGCCTTGAAAGTATTCCTTTCCAGCTGCTCAATCCTCTATATTAAACGTCAAGGCCTTTGTCTGTCTCTTTCTTCCTCTTAAAGCACCCCCGTCCTGACCTTTATCAGTCCATCCATCTCATCTACCACTCCCTTGCAATACCCCTTGTCAAAATGGTGGACTGGAACTCTCCCGAGGAACTCGCAAAAGATGCCAGTAAGCTATATGCGCACCTTCTCTTTGTTTTCATGTCTAGACAAATATTTACAGAGTCATTCGAGCGTTTGATGCATGTCCTTCTTGGACTCTATATGTGCGTTCCCTTCTACTCAGTTCATATCTGGCGTGTTGACCTGCGAAAAAGATGGGAATGGTTCACATCCTTGAACTTTGATTGGCAGTTTATTTCGGGCAAGAAAAAATTCAGATGGCCAATGGTAAGTGCATGTCATCCAACCAGTTCCCTTGACCAACCCAAAGCACAGATATTTTATTTCTTGAATAGATATCTCCTTTTATTCGCTCTGATTGGCATGTACGTTTCCAAACCTTCTGCGTCTACCGAGACTGAGATCTGTCCTGCTTAGTACCATAGCTCTCAATGTTACGACGTGAGTACTGTATAATCCTACAGTCCAGTTGACTCATGTTATGCAAAGCGAGATCAATTGTCAAGCGTTGTACACATTCAATCAGGTCCCTCTACATCGCTTTTGCCTCCCGTCTTGACCTAACATGTCATGAATTAGGTTACGGGAAACTCGGCTATTGGACTAGCAAGTATCAATCTCTCCCTTCGAACGTATGTTATACCTGCTGACCTTAAATGTTTATCGGTTAACGTGGTTACAGTATGGCCCTCTGGTCAAAAAAATGGTACATCGTTATACCATTGGTGGCGGTCATCCTAGGACATTGGTCCCTTCTATTACACGGTAAATTTGGTTTTACCGTTCCTTGGTCTCGCAACTGAAACTTGAGGAGGTATATTGCTGAAGGCGGAATGGAGTAGCCAGCTGCAACAATGCGTGATTACTGAGACGAGCAATCGTATCCTTGCCATAACATTCATTTACTCGATGTCATTCGACTTCCTTGTCCTTATCCTCACTGGATGCAAGCTTATCTACCCGGCATCTGGTCGCTCTCGTCTCGTTAATCTCATATTCAAAGATGGACTAATCTATTTCGTTATCGCGTGAGTGATTGGATAGCACGTTTGGGTGTTCATGGTTTGATCTTTTTCCCTCAGTTTCCTTGCTAACTTATTGGCAACCGTGAGGATAGTTTGCTGCCTTTACGTTGCGATTCTCACTCCTTCTGCAGATATTCATGTTACTGAATCTCAATCCTATTATGTCAATCATTGCCAATGTGCCAGCTGCTATCGCATCAACGGTATGCTGTCCATTCTTTACATCTCAACACAAGTGAATGATGTGGATAACTACAGATCGTGGCTTGTCGAGCTGTGCGCAGATTAACCAATTTTTCCACGCACGGAGCCGAAATTTTTTCGTTAGTAATTTCCTGCTAGATTATTGTCCTGTACCAACTCTTGCATGATAGAGGGACGCAAGGCACAACCTTGGGATTCCGCTCGGTCTTTGGTCATAAACCCAAACTTTCTACCAAAGTGTCCACCGTGGCAGGTGATGGCGTCCACGTTCAGGTATTTGAATGTACAACCTCTTTTTTCACCGTATTTACATCACCGCAGATGGAAACGTTTGAGAGCCCAAGTACTCCCTGTACAGATTACGATGCAGCTGGTAACATCATAAAGAGCGACACCTATGATCCTGAATCTCAGACTATCAGCAATGATTTCAAACGGCCTCCTTATTGAATTAGGTTGCGTGTACAAGAAAAGCATCTCACATTCCCTCACCAAAATTCTGCGTTGCATTGAATCGTGACCCAAGCTGGCCACGAAACTGCAATGTGACGAGGAAAATCCGTTCGGCTACGGTTGTGCCGACACCGTAGTCTGTGTTTCCGTATTGGTTATTAAAATGGGAGTATCATCTGAAACCATAGCATTGTATATTGTAAAGCATCATAAAAGAGTTCATAGCTTGTGCATTGTCATTGTTCCTACTGTAGTCTTGGTTTTAGTTCAAATTTAGTTCATTCGATTCAGTACAGTATGGAATATGGTTATAAATCAAATAATCCTTGGAGGGATGATCTAATCCATTAGACTTGGGATGTGCGCCTGGTAGTTCAAGAATATTTGGTTGATATCGAGAGCAGCTTAACAACGCATGAGCTTCAGTGACCCACGAAGTGAGGCTGTCAGAAGTGAATAAACTTCCGATTCGGAGCGCAGAAACGAGTATGGTGCATGGAGCAAGTGCTGGTTATTGATCCTGAGGGATGGGTAACAAGAATCCATATTTGGCTATGTCAAGCATCAACTGAATACTGGCTACTGTACTTTGTTTCCCGCCTGTGCCTGACGGAAATAAGACCTTTGAAGGTAACAAAGGGCGTTTGACACATAATTTATGTTGAGCCATCTTCCCCACGCATTTGCCCCAAGAAACCCGGGCTCATGATGTTAGCGTGCCGTCAAGGATTCGATGTATCTTGGTGTGAATCTCCCTCGTGTCGGGATCCAATATCGGCGCTGCATTCATTGTAATCGGGATGAAGTATGAAGTACGTCTTTAAACGTTTCCCCGACCAGTACAGCATCTTGGGGCTTGATGGTGAAGTAGGTGACAGGAGGGAGTAAGGATCAATCGATAAGGGTTATTAACGGAACACGACTATGACACTTTGAAACATTAGGTCATTGAGACCCCCCAAAGCCTTTAATACGGTGGTTTGTGTTAGGGGTTTGGATTGTCCGCCAATTTAAATCTTGCGGTGTCTTCTTTTCAAGAATAGAATAATCGAGGCGAACTTTGCGTAAAGTTTTCCTGTTTCCTTGTTGGCCTATGAAGCGACTATGGTTCGCAGTCCATGTTGGCCTTTGAAGCGACTATGGTCCGCAGACCATTCATCGATCGACGCTTTTGAGACGTCCAACAGAAGCAACCAAGAGTTCAGATTTGACCGGGAAGGATTGTGAGCGAGTTAAGGAAAGTTAAGGAACGTTCATGGGCGTTTGGGCTACCCGATATGCCAGAGGTTTTCTCCGCTCGTAATTCCAACGTCTGTTGATTATCATGTTATCAAAGTTGGCATTGAATAATTCCTGTACGGAAATAACCGTATATGAAGGTGATGGGTCGCGGAGGAATGCTTCAAATGGCCCTTCATAGGGTTCCTTTACGAGAAAGAAAGTGTGGTGAGAGAAGGGACCCGTATTCCCTTGAAATACTTGCTCACATTTGTAAATATTACTCACAGGTTTCACGTACAGGCCATCCTGGCGTTGCACTTGTCGTAGGCTGTTTATTACGTAAAAATACAGCTCAACCTCAAGCGCTCACCACTGCAAAGAAAAAGAAAATAACTGTTCATACAGAGGAGCGGCATGAGCGGTGGTAAGGACAGGAGATACAATCCACGTCGTCTGTTCTCGTTTGATAACTTGAAGTCCCATCCCACTCGCGCGGCGGAGGCAGTCGATTTGCAGCCTGAACGCGACCAATACAGACGTGACAATGCACAACTTGGTGAAGTGGATGAGGGCATTCTAAGGGCGGATCCTTTCATAAATGATGCTCGTGAGCATGGTTTGGCACAACCACGGCCACGATTCGACGCAGACGGCAATGGTGTCTTGTTAGGCCCCGACAAACCACCCGCCATCGTCAGGCCAGAATCATCTTTGTTGGCTTCGCAAGACCCTTCTAGATCATCTACTCCCGACACAATATCGTTAACCGATTCTGTTCCTCGTGCACGTTGGGATTTTCTACGTCAGCAAGTGCTCTTATCGCCGGCCACACCCCAACCGCCCACGGCGCCCCTAGTCTCTCCAGTTCGTTCTCAAACACCCACACCTCGGTCCAATACACCCAAGCCCTCTCGCTTTGCTCGCTTGGGTTTTCGTCATGTCGTAGAACAAGCTAAAGACTCAGTAGAAGATTCGATCTTTCATTCAAATGAAGTGCTGAAGGCATGTTGGAATTCTCGCTACACTGATCACCCGAAAACAAAGGGAGAACGTGATAATTTGACGCTGACAATGGGTTCAAGCCTTAATCTGTCGTTCATGTCCAATGCGACCCTCGCTAGTGCAGGTTCACAAGCAACTGGAACACCGTATGGGAATGTCAGAAAGCATGAAGCTTCTGGGTCGCAAATGGCGTTGTCTGCGTCCTTTCCAACACTCAAACCGCTATGGCAATTGCTAATGTCCTACACAATTCCTTCTCCTGATGGAATTTTACATTTTGCAGTTCTCCCTCACGAATCATTGGTCCTATCCATTTTATTAGGACCATTTCTTAGTCCTGATCGCAATGACTGGATCGAAGAGGAACGTCTTATCTCCATGATAAGTTTTGAAGCTGTCGTTAAGACATGGTTCCCTGCCAATGAGGTAAGACGGTTTTTCTCCATAGAGGTAACTCTGCTAATGCAATTCACGTAGTCGTCCTTTGTTAACCACTGTTTGTGGTGTTGTAGAGCAGCAATGATACCACCGTCTTCCCTCCGCTTACGTGCACTTTACAGTCTGCACAGTCTGTTGGCTCCCCGAGATACTAAAATGATATCCACGCCTGCCGCTTTTCAGTCTGTTGCCTGTGGGCTCTTAAACCTTCTTGCTGTGTCATCGACGCAATCTATGTACTCCAGCGATACCGATGGTACGCGAAATATACGTGATTCCCTGACTTTCCTGCGATCGGGTGCTTGCGTTGCATTTAATTCCAAAGCCGTTGATGAGCAATACGGGGCAGCTGTATCACAGAAGGGTCTGGGCGTATGCGACTTTCTCTTGGCTGAAAGTTTAGCAAAATGTATCGAGTCAACTACAGGTCGTACGAGAGCATGGCTTATCCAATATGTGTCATCCGTAAGTCTGATCAATATGGACTTGCTTTGAGGCTACCATAACTTGTTATTCATCAATACAGGAGGGATGGGTCTCTCTTCCGGTAGAATCAGCCCTCGATCCCCTGTCAACTGTATTGCATACCCGGAAGTTGATCAGCTTGTCTCGTTCATTGATATATGCATTACCACTCGATGGACTGGATCATGGCACGATTGACGCCAATCTGCATCTGCTATTGGATTTATTTCAGGTCAAAATTCTTACCGAAATCGACTTTATTGGAACACAGGCAACAACAGAGGTGGTAAAACATGTTGCAAGATTAGCCCTGCATTTAATTGCCTTGGAACTGCCCAGTTTTGTTAGAGAATGGGCAGCCTCGATGATTGATGACTGGTACCGCAGGTCAAATGATTGGAAGCTCGCTTTTGATGTAGTACTAGAAAAAATGGTAGGGGAATCGTTATAATTTGCACTTGCACGTTGTTGAAACCCCACCTATAGGTCAATAATGAGCCATGGAAAACCATCCTTACCATTCTAGGCTCTTTGTTTAATCTGGTGCATGATCCTACACGTCAGGGTATCTTTGCGTTTGTCTTGCCTTTGCTGAGTCAGGTCAGCACTAATGTATTTGGCGGATTACAAGTCATGACAATGTATTTAGCGATTGGCCGAAGATCCCCCTCCTTATCCCTGTGTAGAGCTGTCCAACCTACTCGGCCAAATATCGAAGCAATATCCTCCTTTATTCTACAAACCATTGTTTGTATGTGCGGCGTCATCAAAGGAGTACTTAATCATGAATTATCTCTGCACCTTTACGGCGGTCACCAAATTTCTCCCTAGTTATTGGATTAGCGATGCCGAAATGATCTCCGTCGCACTCATAAGCGATGTTTCCAAGAAGAAAAGGATGGGCTTCGCAAGGACTGACACTCTTGCATTTGACGCTGCACAGCTGGGCCAGCTAGTTCTCTTCATTGAAGTGATTGGTCAGATACAAGCTGCTCGACACAGGAAGCAGGAACTTTCGGTGAGCACCAGGATAGATTATCTGCACATAACCTTACGGGGCGATGAAAGAACGCAGATGGCGCTCTCCTTGATATCATCAAGTTCGTGATGGGACTAGAATCGCGTTTATCCGTCTTACTTGTTGCGCGGGTACGTGGTTGATTCGCCTTCGTGATTAATTTCACCAAATATTTGCAGGAAAAAGGGTCTCTTTATCCTTTTTCGCACAGAGTACTGTACTGTATTCTTTTTCGGGAAATTAGGTTGCTTACTCGCTCCTCCAAACCGTGCGTTCTGTTGTTCAACGTAACTTCCCGTCTCATTTCATAAAGCGCGCCGTGGCTATCCAAGGTTGTTGCATGGCTGGTTGAATACCACAAGGAGGAGTTGACAAACGACGAAGAACTGGACACCACAATTAGCCAGTTACAAGGACTATATGAGGCAGCGCGGAATGGTTCACATTCAGGGGGCAAGGTGATCTCAGACTTCAACCAGGGTACATCTTATTAACGAGACATCCAGCGTCGTAGTACCATGTTTCTGGCCGCACACGACACACATCTGGACGCTAGCGATGAACAACAGAAACACGACGTCTTTGAATCCCTCTCGAACAGGTTGCAGGTATTAAAATCGGCTGGAAAAGGATTTATCGCCAAGTCAATGAAACTCCTCGTTCTAATGTCTACACTTCTTACGACTGAGGACTTTGTACGGCTAGGTCCTGTTATTTGGGAGCGTGGATTCAACGAAAGCATCCCATCTGCAATAAGTTCGGTAGGCAAGGAGATCATACATTACAAACCACTGATCTGTGTTGTTTTCGATTTAGAGCTGTTACCTTATGATGCAGTGCGCGGAGAAGACATCTCGCGAATTTCTGACTATAATCGAGATTGACTTGAAAAGGTGAACGTCAATGGCCCCCCTTATCAACAGGAATACTAACTATTCAGAATGTAGTTCTGATGGCCCAACGAGGTTAAGCGCCCTTGAGAAATTGAGTGTCCTATGCAATTGGCGGTTTCAACTTGCATCTCTCCAGGTAATAGTGGATCGCTCACACCGTCCATTCAAGATGGCTCGTGGTCCCCTCCCGTTTGTAGCAACGGATATGGGATCTAGTTCGTATATTCCTGAAGAGAGTCACGAACAAGGGCAAAGCTCAGTTCCTCTCGAGTTGAGGAAGCGGCTGGCTGAGATTGGCTGGTCCCAGGAAGATACTACCGTGGATCCACAACAAGAATGGGTAAAAACGCCAATGTTGCTCCTACCCGCCCATCATTTTAGTTGCTTGGAATCATCGACGTCTGAGCAGACTCCGTTCGCTCCGTTGTCAGCGAACACGAGCCCCAAGATTACTCCTCAAGAATCGTCGTCAACTTTGGCTGCCGATAGAGCTGCTGATCAGCAACTTCTTCGCCGCAGCTCCAGCTCTGGAGGGCCGATTTACCACGTGAAACGCCGAGCACTATTTGTTGCAACGTTGACCCTTGTGTTTCCTACTGTTGCATCTCTTGCCCTCGATTCGGATAATACCATTGCTTCAACAGCACGGAATATCATTCTTGATCTCATGCGGAATGAACCAACGCTTTTATCTCGGCCATTGCTTGACCTTCTCTCGGGTGAAAAGAAGGATATACCCTCAGCTATGACTACATTAAACCTGTATCTGCATTCGCACCAGGCAATACCTCCCCCAATGGCTCATCACATCTTCAACAATTTAGCGGGTTACTTGAAGTTTGGTGCAAGGCAGATTGACGGGATTGACCTCGTTGATGATCTTGCCCGCATAATTCCCCTTTTAGCGGGTCTGATTACACAGGTCAGCGGGATGTCAATGCGCGAAATTCGTCGTTCAAAGCTCGAACTTTTTTTCATTCCTACTGGGACTTTCTGGTTTACGCAACCAACGCCTAATGAATCTATGTTTCCAAGCGGTCCTAAACAACTACGAAACCCATTCGAGGACACCACCATGATACTCGTGTCCGTTACCTTGATTCGTGTTTGCCAAAACATGATGTTTCTTGACATGCTCCGCAAAAACGCTCGGGATGTGCATTTTATACGTAAACACATGTCTCGTCTTGAATTGCCCTCTCTGCATGAAAGCCTACAACCGTCGAATCTGGAGCTGCGAGACTTCTTACCCTCCAATCAACGTGGCACAAAGAAAGCTAATGAAACCGTTAAGGCACTGTCTATGATGCTATCTCATAGTTACTTGCTTCTTGTGGCACAGATTTTCCGGTCAATGTCGCGCCACCTGAGTGACCGAAGCGAACTCGCTTTATTCATTGATGGCCTGAATTATATATTGTTAAGCCATGGTACTGACATTGGTATAGTCAGTCAAACCCTCATCAGTGTGTTGCTTCTCGAATGTACTCCGTGTCCAGCTCTGACCACTAGGATTAGCTTTGATGGTTGCCAGTACCCGATTTCGACGATTGTTCATGTCAGGAGGCGCATACATGTTGTTCATGCCAGCCATTCTGAAGATCTACTCGGAATCCGAAAGACATCCGGGCATCAGGCTAGCTATTGAGTACGCTATTGATCGCTTCTATGCCCTTCATCAAGATGCCTTCATCTTCCAGAGTCTAGACGCGATTTCTAGACTGGCCACGCTTCCAGACATAGACGGCGAAAAGCTAGGGAAGAGCGTGTTTGACCTTTTTGCTTCACTGCGCCAAGGCATCTCTCCTACAACCCCTGACGCAGCAGGAATACATGATGTCAACAAAATGCAAGAGCGCGAAGCTCTCTTAGTGAACACGGCTGAAGAAAAACCACAGACTTTCCTGGCATCAGTGAAACACGAATCTGTGGAGAGTGGCGGCCAAATCGCCTTCGCCATTCCAGAAGAATATAGAACGGCACGGCTTCGCATCAGCGACTTCATTAGACTTTTCTTGACTATCGTCGCTCACGACGTGTCTACAGTACGAGCTGAAAATTTTCTGGCGTTGTTTCGCTTGGTCGCTCCATACGCTTTCGAAGTATCAAAAACTGGGCGCTCAGTCTTAATAGAGGGGATCGACGCCTTGGGCGTGATACTCTCTAAATCTGGAGTCAGAACAAAAACTGCGAACGCCGAACGGGACGATTCAGTACTCACCGAGTGGCCGATGCAGAAACAGATGCCGGAAAATTCAAAGCAGAACAGTGATATTCTCAGGATGCGACTCGATTACTTGTCGTTGCTTGTATCTTCATCTCGTGCTGGCGGTTTAATTACACACTCTACAGTAACCAGGGCGATAGACATGGCCAAGGGAATCCTGAAAGACACCCACGACTTTAATGACCGCATATCAGCCTTTTTTGCTGACTTTACAGAAGCTTCCCTTCTCCGCGATAACCCCCCAAGTGCCAAGGAAGTGGTCGCGTACTTACAGTCTCTGGCCCCTGTCATTAGCACCTATGGTGCAGCGCTCGATTTCAACCGAGTTTTCGTTGCGCTTACAAAACTTGCTGCGATGCCAAATTACGCAAATGAGGTTGCATTTTCGAAAACTTTGTGCTTCCAGATATGCAGCGCCGCGTTGGTAGCATGTGCATCGGCCAGTACAGAGAAGTTGATTATGTCCCTGCCGTACCGTTCAAGCCTAGTGTCGTTATTGGCTCAGACAGCTCTCCTGCGTGATACAAACGTCGCCGCTGAATTGGAAAAACACGCCCCGACGTATGATTACCTAGCGGGTATCATCTTACCGTTTGTCATGGTGCTCAAGACAGGGTCCGTTTTGTTATCTTTGGGAAATGGGCGGGACTCTTGGCAATATACAGCTGTGATTCGTGTATGGGTATGCCTTCTCAAGTACTCGATGTCGGCCTGCCAAAACAATCACCGTTCACTCAGTTTTGACGTGAACAAGAGGTCTGGAGACAAACGTCGATCAATGGAGACGACTGACTCAAATCAAGTCCCGATATTTATGGCAGCCTTACAGGTCATCAAAGCTATACTGATCCGTGCGGGCGACGACCTCTCTGCCGACTTTCCGGGCATGTGGAACCGTATGGCAATGTTTTTTGACACAGTGCTAATAGATGGAAGTGCCGAGTTCGCTTTGCAACTTCCAGACCAATCGGTACCTTCATCGCCCACAGGTTCTCCTGTCGGCACACCTAGATCCAGTTTGCAGTTTGATCCGTCCCCACGTCCTTCATTCAGGACGGATTTTGGCCATCCTTCTATATTCGAGCGCTCATACTTGAGCCCTCGCGTTGTCGACTATGTCATGTGGTCGGTATTCGAGTTGCTCTGCTCTTATCGCAACCCCCTTCTTCTCCACTTACGCCTCCTCATCGTCGAAAAGATGCTGGACCTCGATCAAGTCTTGAGGTCCCAGCAACACGCCTTGCAACTGTCAAGCCCCAACGTGTCTGGAGGAAGTCGCCGCACATCTATATCTGCTTTTTCAAAACCACTCCGCAGAACGTCGGCTGCACCTACACCCAGCCTCTCTCCGCGGTTGGTACAAGCGCAGGAACCTACACAAAACCCCTCGTTTTTGACTGTTTCGGATAACCGTAAACCTGGTTACCAATATCAGAGTTCGACTCCCGCATCTCCCCAGGAGTTGCGACCTGGTCCACGCATAGTACATCTTGGACCAGCATCAGCGTCTCTGCTACGGCCTGCTGTGTCTCCTGGAGGTACAGGCGGCATGTCATTAATAACGAGGTCTGCAAAGGTCAAGTCGCTTCCGCTAATTCGAGCGACATATCAGAGAATACGTATCGTTCAGACATATATGGGGTACCAGAATATCCTTCCTTTACCCTATCATGAGAGCACAGATGTTGACCGTGATGAAGTGATGCTTTCATCATGGACTAAGTATCAAGCTCTGGAAGCCATCAAGAGTGAGATGGGAGAGCTGCTGGAAGAGTTCGAGGAAGTGTATAGATATACCCATGACGATACCGTGATCATAGAACCTGAACATTACCCACCAAGTGTATAATAGTAGTGTATAATAGACAACGTAGTCCTTTTGACCTTGGTACCCAAATTTACCCTTTCCAGACTCCAAATGTCGCCCACAAGTTTGCATCGCAGCAGAGAAAAATATGTTGTGGAAAAAAACAGAATGTAAGCGAGCGAAGTGACCCTAATACCAGAAAGCAGTAAACGGAATTTTTCGGTGCTTCAAAGGAGTCGGGCGGCTAAAAGCAAAGCAAGAGCCAGTACACCTGCCCCATGCAAAACGGCCGGGACTGCAACTACGGACAAGGCACTATTGAGAAGAGTGGTCTCGTTGCTGAAGGCGATTGCGGGATTCTTCGTAGTGTTTGTTTGATAGACATAGGATGTAATGTTTGGTCCGTGGGACACTGGGTCGGCGCATTTGACAGTAACAGATTGAACCAGCGCATAGAAGTGACCTTTGACGGGTCAACTTTTTTTTTCCAAATTCAGATGACTACAAGGCGCACCAGCAGATTGATAGTCAGGATCATTCCAATTGATCATGCCTAGCACGTTCGGGAAAGTGGTTGGGATCCAGTAGCAGGAAGTAACTGAATTGAGCTCACCTCCGGCCCATTGAACCGTACCAGGGGCACTTGTGCTGATACCTGCAGGCCAAAGACTAGAAATCGTCAGTTCTGCTTATGTTAGTCCTTTTTTTTCCGGCAAATCACATACGACAGCTGGACCCTGGCAGGAGTAGTTGGATAGTTAGCCACACCCGATGAGTCAATAGTGTCCGACTTCTGGACTGTGCGAACTGGCTTGCCATCCACGAGGAACGTCAATGTCTGCGGTTGCCAGTCGATCTATCAAAGAATAAGACGTTTGCGAAGAGTAAAACCCGATGAACGTACAGTGTACTCATGATATGTCCCGAAAGTATCTTGGATGTTATTCGTCGTTGCACCGTTCGTGTGACCCTGGGCTATGAAATTAAAGTCATTGAACAGAATATATGCGCGAGCTTTTTATTCGTACGAATGACACCTTGCCAGAAGTAGTTTGTCTGGCCTTGAGTTGTTGCGGCACCAGGGAACTCCCAATCAATTTCATCTTTGATGTCACTCATCGTGATAAAGGCCGCAACAACCCCGCCCCAACGTCCGGTCTTGACTGGGAAATGGAACACAGATCAAGTTTCAGTGGGAAATGCAAGCTTGAATTTGCTCGTACGTTTCGCAGTGATGGTCCCATAATGGATATAGCGGGTAGATGAAAGGCGAGTACCACCATTGTCTTGGGTGAGTATCATGGCAAGCTCACCACCGTTGGCATTTGTATTCATAATGTTGCCCTTGTCCACGACCCAGTCTAGCGTGCATAACGGGATACTAAACCCTGAACGAGAGAACATGTAGACTCGAATGACACACCATATCCAGTAGCATTCCCATCATAAAAGGTTGCATTGGACAGAATCTTAGAATTGTCTGCAAACACATGCTAGGAAAATGTGTTAAATCATGTTTGCCTGCATTGTCGCGAGCTACGCTTACCGTAGCATCTTCACAGACTGGATTTGGCCGGCATGAATCAAGAGAGTGCGACGAAAACGGATTGCATCCTCCTAGACAGAACTGGAGATCTATCGAGTCAACCACTGCCGAGCTACTGCCATACCGAGTTTATCTTTGAGTGCGATGAAATTAAACTTACCGAATCTGAGCCACAAAACCCAAACTCGCCTAGAATGAGAAATACTGAGCTCGTTCAATGTTGGAAAAATGAATGCACGAACTGCAGCAAGGGGCGGAATCAGGACACGGATTTGTCACATTACTGGAGAAGCAGTTAGTAAAAAAAAAAAAAATGAACTAGACGGGCTGGCGTCATGCATACCAAGAGACTGCATTTACAGTACGGATATACAGCAACAGGAGGGGGAATAGAGCTGCAAGATCTTTGCGCATGTTGATTGGCACGGATAAAAAGTGGAGTAAAGACAGACGCGGCTAAAGAGCGATTTCAGACGTCCTGTAGAGTACAAAGTTACAAAAGCTGACGTAATGGCGGTCGCGACGACGGTTGGCATCCCGTGATTCACAAGAGGTGCTGCAATTCACTGTATTGTCGCATCTATTCTCACACATAAAGAAACAACTTGGTCGTCATGCTGGCAATGTAGAATGTATAAAGTAGGTTGCTATCAACTACTGGCTCTCGTGGTGGTTCAGTGTCGGGTGGTTGGTGCCGCGAAGCTTCTTGCATCTAGTAGAGTTCAGTGGCTCTGTTGATAATTGTTCATGTTGATTTGACCCAAAACAGCCTGTCGTTCCGAGGCCGAGTCCGAACTCCATCTACAAGCCATGTGTCAGTTTGTCGCATCAGGGATGACTCTCGGACTTGCCTAGAATTCGCAGAATTGCACCTGGATGAATCAACAGTCTGTTGCCTATAGTGTATCATAGAATGTGTCGCATGAGTGTCTGGCAGAGAAGATTTGAGTCGATTGCTTGCAGATCGCCACGCCTTTGCATTGTGATACGATCCCGCGAGATCTGATGACGCCAGAGAACATCGATAAGAGTCAGAATCATTGAGTCCATCAAAAGACGCGAAAGCGTTGGAAATCGGGAAATCGTGAAAAGCCGGTTTGAAGGAGTGAGAAGGAGAGATTGGCGGACCAGAGCGAAGATAACAGGTTTCAACTCGAAATGTAGCATAGCACTGTCCAGTGAGAGCATCTTTTGCCTCCTTTGCAGTCGCAGCAGTAGTGTAATCAACGATAACGGAGATGGATCCAACGGAAGAATCCTCAATCACTTCAAGATTCTTTATTGGACCAAAGGGTAGGAACAGGGGGTGCAAATCTTTGACTTGACTGAACAGAAGGCTTGGTAGGTTAGAGACAAGCAACACTGGTGTAGGTGTAGAGCTGGGAACAAGCGATGAGAAATCGGGTTCATTACCATCGAGCGACGAGTTGGACGAGTTGCCAGAGGAATAGACGGAGAGGTTACGCCGAAAGTTAACACGAGAAGATGGCCTCGAATCTAATGCCATTGACCGGTCACCACCATCGAGAAAGCCTAAGGTGCCCCCAATGTTGCAAGATAATCGCTAATTTTAGAGGAAAGCTTACCCTGTGAACGCTGTACAACAGCCCAGGATATGTCGAGAGTATGCCCTCTTTGAAGGGGATCAAAAGGCACATCAGTGACTATTCAACGACTTACTTCAGCTGCGTGCAGGTTAAACTGGCCATAGCTTGCTTGGCCTCCTCATGGGAAGACATGACCACAAAGCCCCGACGGCGAGAAGAATTGTCCACAGTTGCTAGTATTACGCAATGCGTCACAATTCCATAGCAGGAGAATATATTGAAAAGCTCTGCTCTGAGTACGAAAATCAAAAGGACATGAGACGCCAATGAAGCAACGAACTTTGTGAGAGAAAACGGGAGGCCCAACACGTAAAGATTGCGGCGGCCGTCCTTTTGTAATCTGCTCCCTGAATTCTCGTCATGAAATATGATTGGAGTCACTTTGCTGGATCCTAGCAGTTAGAACCATCGACGCAAAGGGTTAAGGTAGAAAATGAAGTTCTCCTCCCCCCTAGGCGCATATATGCATGAAATTTTAGAATGCAAGTAACGTACAGAGGAGTGCCGGATACAGTATATCCAGTCATGCAGAGGGCTTTCCTGTCAAGATATAAATTAACTGGTTGTGTACCCAACAAGGCAACATACGTGGCAGCATCACGATGGCGAAAGGCGATTTCGAGTGCATAACTTGCACTGTCTTTTATTTCTTGAGAGCCACATACTTCTCCTGTGTAAAGGTCAAGCTTGTGGTGGTCAAAGTGCAACCCTGAGTACCAATAAGCGCATTGAATAAAGCAACAATTTCCCGCTTGCTGACTGCAAAGTATCAAACGAAAATCTCAATGGCGAAGATCGTACACACCACGCGAAGGGATATTGGAAACCTTTACCGAGTTCGTCGAGCGATGGAATTTGAGGTTTGAGTTCGGGCGACTTGAATTGAACATTCGGGAAGAATGGGGGATCGCTATGGAAAATCAAGATAAAACAGGGTAATATATGCGCCACAGAAGCAAGAGCAGTGAGTGCAGCAATCTATCAACAGAAAGAGAAAGCAAGAAGACCGGTGACAATTTCATCACATCTTGACCAGAGTATTTATTGCAGAATTAATTCCCACGCGTCAACGCCCTCTATGGTCACGTGCCGCAACGCATAGGCACGATTCTCACTGTCCAAGGACGGGGTGGGTGTCTTAAGTGGTTTCACTCAGAAGACAGCCGTAAAACCCTTGCATTCTTGAGGGGGGGCATTGTACATTCCCACAGTGCTGATGGATGAAACAAGCAAACCTGCGACGTTGAAACGTCCCCTTTCGTCGGTCACACTACCGCCTGGCACTCTTGCAATGCTCACAAGGCTTGGGTATGAAACGATTCAAGACATGACAGATATATCCCCCGACGCCCTGGCCAAAGGTGTAGGAAATAATTTACTGACAGTCGTCTACCTGCCTTCTAACGCGCCGTTAATCTAAATTACCATCACGGAACTGATCAGATATGAATGTCTCTCTTGAGACCGCCAAGTCCGTCCTCTCCTCAATCAGAAGGCGGGATATCATGGAACATGTCAATGAAAGAGCGCCATCTGTCTATCCACTTTCTCTTTCACAATCGGTATCATCTTTAGTGAAAATCTCACCACGAGTCTCGACCAAATGCATTCCCGTGGACAAACTTCTTTCTGGAGGCATAACTCGTGGACAGGTACTGGAAATATCTGGACCCCCAGGAAGCCCAAAAGAAGTCCTACTACTCAAAGTAGTCACGGCTTTTGTTGAACTCGGCGAAGAAGTCATCTTTTTAGGTAAATCTAGAAGGGGTTAGTACGGCCATGCCAATGTTAACCCTCACTTGATCTATATAGAAACGCAGAACATGATATCCCCAGCCATGGTACACAAGGCACTGAGACGTTTGTAGAATGCCGTCCCACACAGACATACTGATGATCGTGTGACAGAATCACCAGCTATTCCAAGTAATTGTTTGCGGCTTGTCCAGTTTGTCCGAGTACAGAGACTTCCGGAATTTATCATGTTCGTACGCAGTCTACCTGCACTTCTCGAGACTCGACCTATGGTGTGTGAGCAGACCTGTTATTCTGAGTACGAATTAATCATATGTAGACCGGCCTACTTGTTGTAGACTCTATCAATTTTCCATTTCAATCTGATCCGACGATGAGTCCCTTGACCAAGAACATAGTGCTAGATCAAATAAAACAGGTGTTTGCGCAGGCCTGCACACTGCGGCAACTCACGGTCCGTTCTCCTTATATCTCGCCGAAGAATAGTGGGTGATCTGTTAACAGGTAGTTACCTCAAGTCAGCTTTCTACAAAGATGCTAAAAGCCGATGGGTCCCCTGGGACATTTGACGATGGTGCGAGGGGGATTATGCAACCGGCTTTAGGTCAGTGACCGTTGCTCAATTTCATTTTGTATTGATGTTCCTGAGGCCTTGCAACAGGGACGACGTATCTCCCCTCCGGTAGGTCACATAGGGTAATTATGATTCCTAAGGGTCGGTTAACTGGGTGAGTGATAAGATTTGTTTATTTGTTATCTGATCTAGTGATTCTGCCACAGAACAATGAAACTGATCCCGCCTTCCGCGAATCCTATAGCAGTAGAGCCATATTGCCTGGTTTGTTCCTCCTGCACTATGGCCGACATTTTTTTGTTGAAATGGGTGAAATAATCTGTACAGCGGGACGATGAGCTTATGTGACTTTGGATGATTTTGATCGGTGATCAAAGGTGGTCGACCTGTGACCAACAGACCCAGAGGCACGGAATAATCGTGCATGTTATTTTTACTCAATATATTCGCGCAGCGGCGTCGCGCATTGAAAGGGTCGGCCTTACGGTAAAGGTGCCTAGATGAATGTGTACGACAAAGCCCTAATTCAGGAAGGAGAGCCGATGAGTATCATTGTCGAGATTCACGGAGATGGAATGTATCTGGATCTGATGAAACCAAGGGAATGGAGAACAAGTCCTGGATCCCTCGTGTTGAGTGGCCAAGTTCCCACCAACGACGTCCTTGTGTGCCAGGGATATGTACGCCAAGATACGCTGACCACAATGTGACGTCACGTTGAAGTATCTTGTTCCCATTCGTCGATGTGACCACCATTTATAAACAGGTCTGCTGTACGTACGTTTCGCCCTAAAAACCCAGCAGCGACCATCGTCCACAGCGCAGAGGTTGGCAGTGCCCAGGCCAATCCAGTTGCCTGGCTCGTTCTTGCTTTTTGCCTGCTACATTTCCGCTTCATCTGTTGTCAATTTGGCGTCATCCGAGTATCATCTTGCTCTTGCTTTTTTGCGCAAAAAAAGCCGTTCTCACCGTCCCCTCGTTCATGCCCCGTATTGTTACAGTTTTATGAAAATACCTGGCCTACAAGTAAGCCTCATCGACTATCAGTCACTGTTCACGACCACTGAACAATTCTAAATTTCCCTGCACCTTCATAGTTCCGTTCTCACCTGCATATACTCAATTTTTCTTCCATTGACATTTGTCATATCAGTGAGCACTTCTTTTGTCTTCAATAAGTTGGCAACACGAGCTAATCCCAGCTGCTCCGATTTATAGCTCATTTTGACTCACGATCTTTTCCCTTGCAATGGAACCAGATGACCAAGTAGGACGCAATTTGACGTACCCTTCACGGATTTCAAATCATGAACCAGCGATAGAGCAGCAACCACCCACCTTTCATCTCTCTCCGCCAGTCGAATCATATCCCTCTGCTGATTTGTCTGGCCACGCATATAGCTATCGGAGCCACGAAATACCACCTCAGCGTATCATCAGTAGTACTTCGGTCGATTACTATGAGTTGGGTAATTTAACTAGTTCGCGCTCTCCGTTACCGCCACGTTATTCCGAGCCATCCCAGCGAGGTGTTATGCACGCCACCTCATACGGCTCGGTGTATGATCCACGGAGTTCCTATTCGGTGGAACAGTTCAACTTGCCAGACCAATTCCCCAGACCGGGGGGCCAATTCGACGGCGAATCGGGTGCTCATGGAACATTTCGGAATCACGTTTCACCACATGGGATGCTTCCGTTCTCTGATCTAGCCACACAGACGGATGCAAATACCCTTCGCAACCACGACACAGATATCTTTGGCCCTTTCCCTTCCCACACGAACGAATTGGCTCACACTTACATGTCGGACGTTACGTTCGGCGGCCATGATCAACGTGTGATTTCAACTGAAAATGGGCACTTCGTCTATGCGCCGGCAGCGAACGATGCGTACCTACAGACTTCGTCCGTCAGCAACGCAGTGGGTCCTGTTGCCAGTAACACACCTGC
This sequence comes from Amanita inopinata Kibby_2008, assembly GCA_001691775.3. NCBI lineage: Eukaryota > Fungi > Basidiomycota > Agaricomycetes > Agaricales > Amanitaceae > Amanita > Amanita inopinata. Next base: position 123,770 of record JNHW02000020.1, read on the forward strand.
GCATCAACAGATGGAACGTTGCTCTGACCAAGAATTTAGTCATGGCTATATGCGCAGCTTTTCTGGGCCCCGTTCTATTTCGTTTGACCAGGAGCACGTGTATGTTGGCAACACTTCTGCGTCTGAAAGGAACGACACCGTGATGCATCGTTCATCTACCACACTAGCCGACATGACTCTTCACCGCCCATTAGTTTCTGTTTCACAGACAGCGCAGCACGGTCCGTCAAGACCTGTCAATCTGTCGAATGTCACGCCTACAGACGACATTCCTGCGGTAGTAACAAAGAAGAAAAAGTCAAAAATGCATGATTGCGAGATTTGCGGCAAGAAGTTTCCTCGGTAGGTTATTTCAGCATTGTGAGTATTGGACAGATGCAATAACGCTAAACAGACCAAGCGGACTGAGGACGCACATGAACACTCACAACAACGTCAAGCGTTAGTCATCTCAATTCATTGCATTTCATTCATTTAATATCTGAGTCTAGCATACCCCTGCACGTTTCCGGGTTGTACCCGCACATTTGCAGTGCGCTCAAATGCGAAAAGACACCTGCGAACCCATGGGATTGTCCCCGCCTCAGCCACCCCTTCATCTTCAGGGGCATCCTCCAGTGCACCGTATATAGTGGGTTTTAGCCCACCCACTATTGTACAACCTCCAGAAGGAGCAGAGACTCATCAAATGACTCGCGCCCCTTTTACGCTGAAATGGATGCCTCCTAGTTTGTCCTCCAGAACAAATGCGGGAAAGTTGAGGTCTGTTTCCGATGTAGAAGAGTCAGATGTCGATGAGGACGATAACGACGAATACGACACTCTACTCAAAGCGGGAGCTCTAATTGGGGAAGGAAACTTAGACTTTCAGGCTGAAGAGTCATCCAAAATAAAAAGAGTGCCTAATATGAGTGGAAGGTCAGCGTTGTCCATTCCTCTGCGCGCGGTCGTGCCTACCTCCCCTCCCCTTCCGATATCTGCTACGCGTTACACGCTTTTGAACCCATGCGTCCCTATGCGCGGCACTGCTAACTCCGATTGTTGTGCCCGGTATGAAGAACGAAATTCATTTAGGGAGGCAAGTTCTCATCCTTACCATCCTTCCCAGGTGAGTTGGCACAGTTATGCTATTAGCAGATACCCAGCAAGTTCTATAATTTGACTATCTATACCTTCAGTTTCGTGTCCTTCCTGGACCTGCAGTCGTGCCTTTACGTTCCTCGCTTGTGGTGTGATCTGGTGAACGATTTATGAACATCTACTGCTTACTCGTATAACGCCGATATAGTCTTTTTCCTTCATACATAGATGGGACATTCACATACTTCGTAGCACCATCTGTAGCGATATCTATTGCTTTCGTATAGCTTGTGTTTTGGTTTTTGCTTGTATTGTGTTTTGGGTTTTACGGTGTACACATAGAGTCCTCGAGGTGCTGTGCAGGTGGTCAGGGAAGGATACATGTCGGTCATATTCACGAAGGTTGTTCTACTTGATCTAGAATACATTGAACTAAAATTAATTGATTATACTGATTGGGTTTGGCGATAAGTATAAGGTTCATGAACAACGTGGTTTACAAGAATGAACCAATTCTGGCCTTAGATTACCTCCCTGGTGGTATACAGAAACGTGTAGCGTCAGGTGATCAGTCTCACCAGAAGTAGTCCAGCTTCAACTGCGGCTCATTGATTGTTTCCTTCCTGAAGTGTCTTCTTGCTGTATCGTCCTCTAGGGTCAGATTTATGGAAGAATTGGTAGCGCCAGCCGCAGCTCTGGCACCTCTTAACTGAGCGAACCGCGATCGAGGGCAGGCTCCCGTTAGCGAATGCCGCCCTCGTGGCGTGACGTTTGTCTCGCTGCGTCTTAGGCTGGAACTTGACTGCTGTTGTTTCATGGATCTGCCTCTGGTGGCCGTGGCGGCTGGCACCAGGCTGGCCCGTCCTATTGTTCCACTTGCACGTTGAGATGCCGAGTGGACTGGCTGGCGATTATTATTGCGCTTCCAACTCATTCCCCAGCCATCTACGGCTTTCTTTCTGACATCGTTATTGCGGTCTTTTGTGATCCTTGGAAATGCGACGTTAACGCCGGGTTCGTCGTTGGGTATATCGTCGTCATCATCAATGACAATTCGTATTATCCTGTCTTCCTCTTCTTCTGGGGTATTGGGAGATGCAGACGGACTGGGAGTGGTCGTATTAATATCGTCATGCTTTCCTATATCTATACCATCATGATTGGACTCTTGGATAGTCAAGTCTTCTTCAGTGGTACCTTCAAGAAATATGTCTGGACCAACAAAGACTTTGTAGAGACCGCCGTCTGGCTTGCCGGCATCAAGTTCATCGCTGCGCTGTACAACATGCGAAGGCCCAGATGTTCCTTCGCCCAGCTCAGTTTCCTCGGCGTGCGACAATGCTGTTGATGCCGTGCGGTGTAATGATGGCAGTGGGAATGAATGCCGCCTCTCCATCCCAACGCCGGTGAATTTTCCTCTGGCAGTCCTCTGCCCTCTTTCATGATCCGCGCAGTATTCCCATCTTCTAAACACATTTTCGAAGGTCAAAGTGGGACCGGAACGCGGGGGACTGGAAATTGCCTCTACGTCAAAGTCATCGTCGTCTTGCCCTCGTGGAGGTGAACGTCGCAGAGCAGATCCCTTCTTGTGAGGTGATGTCTTGGTTCTCTTTACAGGCCGCACAGGGGAAGAGAAGTCGGACAACTCAAACTCATCGCCATCGATCTCAAGGGGAGAGATATACCCATCTTCTTGTTGCACATTCTCCTCATGCCCGATGTCAAGATCCACCTGTTCACCACCATCGTCAGCGCGATGCGACACTTCCGAAGGCACATCTTCTTCATGGACCTTTGGCACTCCCTCTTCATCCGCCAATGCACTCCTCTCAAAAATCGAATCAGCGATATAAATGTTTTCTTTCTCAGTGGTCGCGGAAGGTCGGAGAAAATGAGACCGCCTTCGTGCATGTGAGGATGTGGGTTTTGATGCATCATTCATGTTGGTGTATGAGGCGAAGAACTTTGATTCAGTTAACACTCCTGTTAGACATCGGTTTTGAGATGAGGGCCGTGGACCCAACGATAGTTCATGCTTTTTTTGATGGTGACTAGCGACCTCCTGTTCCATGACTTCTGTCAAAGTTCGTTTACCACTTGCCTTCCCCGTCCCTTGCGAAATGGACCGAGAAGGCAAGCATGGTCCTATGTGTTTGAAATGCCCGCTAGGGGAGTAAGATCTTGCTGGTCCGGTGTTGTGCCCGAAGAAGTTGAGAATACCACCTGTCTTTGGAGATGCTACACTCGTTTGTCCCGGCTTTCCCTTGTTATTACTGAATTGACGAGACCTGACATGCATACAGGCAGCTTTTGATGCAGCAGGCTTGTATGACGGATTGATGTCATGCATAGGAAGAAGATTAATTGGATCCGTGTTACCGTGGGCTAGCGTTTTTGCTAGCTCGGGTTCAATGTAGCTGGAAGAGTACTGTAAGCAGGCGGGTATCAAAATAGAAAGAGAAGCTTACCCGCCGACATAAGCATCATACTCGTCATTCCAGTCTAGTCGGTCGACGTCGGTCAAATGAACAAGCTGTTCAGCTAGTGGACAGTACACGCGTTGGTGCAAAAAACATTTCTCCGCTTTTCGAAAATTGTTCAGATAATCTTTTGGGACTGGTTTCCTCTTTTCTAAGACCAAGTTCCTTATCGCCTGTTCTACGGTTTTCCACTTCCTTAGCAAGGAACATGCAGTTTTCAGTCCAATACCGGTTATACTCGGCAAGTAGTCACATCCACTCAAGATGGCCATTGCTCTGAATTGCACGTCTGACCAACCAACAAGCGATATCTCCGATGAGGGGAAGGTAACGTTACCAAAATCTTTGCGCGACACTGAGACAACTGTAGCCGCAATGGGGTCCAGTTTAAAAAGAACGGTGCGGCAACCATAGACAAGGAGATCGGAGTCCTCGGTCAGTATTCCATCAACCAGTCCTCGGCGTTCAAGATAAGCCAGCTGAGCATCGGCTTCATAAGGTGCAACGACATAGGAAACGTTTTCGGCACGTAATGCCTATGAAAGGTGATCATTGCTCGAACATGTTATATAGGCTGGATGGCAGGATTACCTTGATGAATTGGTACGCCATTTGGGGTGTCACATCGATGGATTTAACATAGCATTCTCGTGCCTGCGAATGCTTTCCTTGAGCTGCCAGAGCATTTCCACGAGCGAGGTGCTCGTCTCGTCGTCTTTTGCGGTCGTGCTCTGTGTTTTGTTTTGCTGGAAGAGGCCCACCATCGAAAACTACGTAGGGTTCAATCTTGTAATGCCGCAACAGGCGCACGCGATGCATAGCGTAGTCAACGTATTTGTGAGTTGGCTTCCCCGTTGCGAGCTCCGTAGCACATGCGTACGCGCCCTTGTGTAGCCAGACGTACGCATCGACGGCGATAGTTTGACCTGAAAATTCGGACAAGCTCTTTGTTACCTGGATTGATTTCAATGCTGGCAAGAGTCCAGTAATGCCCATTTGAAATGTGTAATTACTTGGTCAAACAATCCAGACAATACCTCCCACCATGAAAAACAAATACACCCAAACAACGCGTACGCGATCAGTCACGAGATGACGTCACGTCACGTCGACCATCGACCTACCCAAAATCGGCAGTTGCGCTTGCGCAAAGTGAGGCCGTGCTTGTCCATACCGCGAACTTCCATGTCACCCTGCCACTCCTGCTCATCGTGTTCCTCCTCAATCGACAGCCCAGCATCTTGCGCTATTCGTATAAATTTCTGGCAAACGCTGTCCACCGTGTATTTACCTGCCTGATAATTGCTTGGTTAACTTTTACCGAAAAAACCGCTCAGATACCTACCGATATATATGCTCTCGCATCAGAGTCATTTGACAAAAACAGCTTTATAGACTCAACCAACACCTCATGAGAATCGTTGAAGTGGAGCAAATCCGAAAGAATCATTGTATCGAATCCAACTGACGGATCCGGGCAAAGCTGCCTGTGGGTGTGACTGTCAGCTGACCCCATAAGGCGAAAAATATGTCAATGATTTACAAGAGATCGCCAGCATCCTTGCCCCACTCATAGCCCAGACAGTGGACCTTACATCCAAGTGTGGCGAGATCCCTGTTTCGCTCTACATTATTTTTAAGATTGCTCATGATGGTATCGTCCGGGAAATCAGTAATGACAACCAGCGAAGGTGGCTCAGATAACGCAGTCATGAGCAAGGAGGGTAGTGCACACCCAGCGCCCAACTCGATAACTGCTTTGTCTCAGGAAAGCTCAAGTGCAACCGCCCTGAAGGCTTACCTCTACGGCCAGCGACAGGAAGCAACACTCGTTCGATGCGTTCTGCAAGATACAATGCAGGTGAGAACAAGTGGTCTGCGAGCAAGGTGTTTGCCTGATGGTTTGCTCAGCCACATCAAGCTTCGCCGATTAGAGACATGGCCCACTTTTCCTTCCTTTACAATAATGATCAGCGCTAGCATCAGAACTAGCTTTTCCTACGGATCGGCAAAAATAGCCTTGCCTTTGGCGCAACAGTAAACGTCAAAGATCCGTATTTGATAATATTGTCGTCTTCTACAGGCTGTCCAGCGAACAACGCGAGTGCGTCTGTCAGGACGTCGTCATCGGCGTCGAGTGGAGACAAGCTATGGCGGCAAGTCATGATCAAACGATGAGGCTGCCGAAATGAAACAGCGATCTAATTATTACTGTGGCAAATTTGAAATAGAGTGTGGCGGATCTTAATCTACCTTCCTCTTGCGTAACAGAAACAATCCGAGAGGAAACGTTGCAGTCGAGGTCTAGGCAATCCATCAGCGTTCTACATACCGGACATTTGGGTCAATTTCCAGTGTCAGCCAATCTTTTGGGCTTGCCGTCCTGATGCCAGGACGCTGGCTGCTGTTTGTCAACAACATTGATAGACAAACAAGGCAAAGCACGTGTCGACGCGTCTTTGAGCTCATTTATCACTGAGGCGTCTGTTCCAAACTGGTTCAAGAAAATGCCGCCGACCAACAAATCTTCTGTGGAATCTCTCAAGCAGAAGAGTCTCATGTCATGGTTCTCAAAGGGCCCTTCAACTGCTGCTCATTCCGGAAAAAGGAAACCGAATACTCAGACATCCAATGCGTCAAAGGATGCGGACAAGTCGTCGTTATCTCGTGATGTGCCGCTCCCAACCTCCTCTCCAGAGTCTGCCAAGTCCGTTGGCACGGAATGTGACGAAGGCATGGTGGCTTCCAATGTAAAAAATGAGACACGAATGGGTTCTGTGGGCGCGTCTTCCACAGAAGGCAGTACCCCGCCCACCAGTGACTTAGTTGACATCGATATGCTCTCTGCCGATGATGGAGACGGGAATGATGAGAGGAGTCCTGAGGTGCAGATCCGAAGGGTGAGGGTGATTTATAGTTGACCATATGATATGACTATATGCGTTGACATGATACCCTCCGTTCTTGCACTCCAGGGAAAACGAAAACTTGTCATCAATGATTCCGAAGATGATGAAAAGGAAGTAGTACAGAAGAAAAAGTCCGCATATCGTGTTGTCGAGAATAAAACGAGTAATTATGCGAAGGTTATCCTGAATGGAATCACTTTTTTGAACTCCGTATTTTAGCTCGGACCAAGAAACAGCGTACTGAGGAAGTTCTTGCTTCCGATGAAGATGATGATGTTAGGACATCTTTCTCTAGACGGCTCACTCACTTCAAGAGACCACAAGAGAAGAATGGTATAATATTGTTTCTCTTTTTGCGCGCCTCCACTATAACTAGTTTAATAGGGAAATCTCGTTCTGTTCCGACGTCCGACGATGATGACTTTATTGCTGTATCAGACAATGACGTAACTGACACTGCGTCTTTAAAGTCCTCTTGTTCTTCATCTCGTCGTTCGTTAGCTTCATCTGAGCCTGAGGATGGAGACTTCATTGTTGATGACGACGACGATGAAGATATTGGGGGGAAAAACTCGAAATCGAAATCGATTAAGAAGACCAAGGCCAAAGCGAGATCTACCGCCGCCGGTGATGTAGATGCTGATGTTGCCAGCAGCCATTCTGCAGGTCTTTCCTTTCTTACTGCAGCTGAGCGACGTGAGCAAGGTAAGAAAGATGAGAAAAAGGCAGCAGAGGAGCCATATGCCTTCTTGCGAGACGTTCGAGATGTAAGCGACTAGTCTTTTTCTATTCCTTCAATTTACCTTGCTTCAGAAAGACGGTAAGAGACCAGGAGATCCCAAGTATGATCCACGGACGCTCTATGTCCCACCAAAGGTTTGGAAAGAGTTTACGCCTTTTGAGAAGCAGGTATGTGATGTGTGAATTCTGTCATGAGCTATCTGATAATGGCTATGACACAGTTTTGGGAGGTATGCTATATTGTTTAAGTTTGCTTTAGGGCTCGTCTGATATAGTGTCAGATTAAACAGAATCATTATGACACGGTATGACATTCATGGACTGATTAGCTTTTATTGATATTTCGTTTGAAGATCCTGTTTTTTCAGAAGGGGTGAGTTGATATGCTACGGATTTATTCAAGACACTGATTTCCTGTCGCTAAGAAAATTCTTTGAGGTAACATCTTCAATTGAAAAAGTTAATTAAATTCAATGAAATGTCCATTTACTAGCTGTATGAGGATGATGCACGTATTGGTCATCAGGTATTTGATCTCAAACTCACTACCAGGGTCAAAATGTCTATGGTATTATTTATTAACTTCTCATGCTTATGTGTACTCAAGTTGTCCAGGTTGGGGTTCCAGAAATGTCTTTCAATTATTGGGCTGCGTGAGTGTGCGGGACTGTAATCTTAGTGATAATAAACGTCTGACAGCACATCGTTACAGCAAATTTCTTGGAAAAGGTTTCTGCTCACATTATTGTAATGGAAGTTAATGCTTACATTAGCGCACCATAGGATATAAGGTTGGGCGCGTCGAACAATCTGAAACGGCACTCGGTGCAGAGATGCGCTTAGCTGCGAATAAATCAAAGGGGAAGACTCACGAAGACCATGGCAAAGAGAAAATTGTCAGACGGTTCGTAGACAGCAAGCCAGCGCTAGACAGTTGGATTAACGGTATTGTCACCGCAGGGAGCTCAACAAAGTCTACACAAACGGTACTTTGGTAGACGCAGAGCTTCTTACTGATGACCAGGCTGGACACTGCGTAGCTATATGCGAAGATGAAGACGAGTTAGCAGATGGCGGCAAAAAGTTTGGAGTCTGCGTCCTTGATTGCTCTACGTCACAGTTCAATTTGAGTGCGCTGGAGGATGACGTATGTCGAACAAGACTAGAAACGCTAATGAGGCAAGTGCGGCCCAAAGAATTGTTGTTTAAGAAGGTACACATGTCAAAATTTAACAAGGACGTCACTTAAATCCCAACAGGGGTCTCTATCTGTGTCTACAACACGGCTACTCAAGGGCGTTCTACCAGCTGCTTGTCTTTGGACAGGGTTACGTAGTGTGGAGGGATTCGAATATCAGCAGACTCTCGAGGAGCTCAAGAAGCTCTATGCGACTTTAAACGAGGATGAGCGTATGGAAGGAGAAAACGATGATGATACTCTCCCCATTTCAATCCCAGAACCGATAAGGGAGATGGCGGCATCGAGGCTCGCCATACAAGCACTGGGGTCGATGATATGGTAAGCGCAACTGTCTCCATTATGTGACAATCTGATATCTGGCTTAGGTACTTGCGTCAGTTGAACATTGATAAGGATATTCTGAGCATGAAAAATTTCAATATCTATGATCCTATGAAGAAGGGTCAAGGACTCATGCTTGATGGCCAGAGTTTGGCACATTTAGAGGTTCGTTTTCTGTTCAAGCTTCGCTCAGTGAGATTCAACATCTACAGATTTTGCTGAACAACGAAGGTATGGAGGATAGCTCGCTGCTGAAACTGCTAAACAAATGTATCACCCCATTCGGTGAGCAATATATATATGTTGCATTTGAGTCTTATCCCATACATTGATGTAGGAAAGAGATTGTTCCGTATCTGGCTCTGTATGCCATTACGCGATATAGATGCGATCAATGCGAGGTAGCGTCAGTAACTGGTTTACCCAAAGGCTACTGAACCATTTCAGGTTGGATGCGGTGCAGGACATTATGAACCATCCTACTTTCGAGGCAGAGTTTACTGAAATTGCGAAAGGCCTGCCAGACCTAGAGCGGGTAGTTTCGCGTATCCACGCCAAGAACTGCAGGGTCAAAGATTTCCTAAAGGTCCTTGCAGTATGTATCAAAGTGCACGCGTCACCTTCATACTCAAAAGCTCTTCTTCGCATCATAGGCATTCCAAAAACTTAGCCGTGGTTTGTCCAAGCTTGCAAACGAGTCCGAGTCTTTTGAATCCAATACCGTTCTTGGTCTTCTTCGGGGCGCTCCTGATCTCTTACCAAACATTAGACACATCGAGAAAATGTTCAATCCTACCACAGAGAAAGGCTGGTTCAGATTCTTGACACCGTTGTCTAAATTTGACTGATCATTTGGATGCAGATGAATTGATACCGGAAGCCGGCAAAGACGAAGACTACGATAATGTTATGACTGAAATTAATGATCTGGAGAAAGAACTGGATGAAGATCTGAAATCCATGGAAAAAAAGCACAAGTAAGCCATTCTGCTTTATTCACTTCGTGGTGCACTGGGTAACGCTTGGTCCCACAGGCTGAAACTCGCATACTGGCACAGTGCGCAAGGCAACAAGGTAAGAAGCAAAACCTTAATGCTAATCGAACCGTAATTTCATTTATGTACAGGATATATATCTCGTTGAGACGGCGGCACGTGAAAAGAACATACCTAATGATTGGACAAAAAGCAGTGGGACGAAAGTGCGTTCTAGCTTAGTTACACAAGGACTTGGTTATGACCTCATAATGTTTTTAGGCAAAAACCCGCTGGATAGTGGGTTCTCTGCAAAAGAAAATCCGACAACTCAAAGAAGCACGCGAGAACAGGAGTACAGCAATAAAGACCTTCAAGTATCGACTCTTTGCCGAGTTTGATGCCGAAAGGGCTGTTTGGCTACGCGCCATTCGGGCCTTTGCAGAACTTGATTGCCTCTTCAGCCTCGCAAAATCTTCTATTGCTATTGGAGAACCTTCCTGCCGCCCAGAATTCGTAGAGGGTGACTGTGCCTGGGTTGACTTCCAAGAACTTAGACATCCTACTCTGTGCTTGAGCACATCGATGAAGTCATTCATACCAAATGACGTGAAGCTAGGAGGAGATGTGGCTAAGATTACCTTACTAACAGGTAAGTGATGGAAAGATAGCCGGAAACACTAAACTTATGAGTCTATCAGGACCCAATATGGCGTGAGTTCCTTGTACTTTTCTCTGGCTGAGCATTGATCGCCTGGCGGGAATTAGTGGAAAATCTACGGTAATGAGTTTTGCCTCTGATGTATAAGTTTCTCCTGATAAACACCACCATCAGGTCATGAGAATGACTGCGACCGGGATCGTGCGTTGCCCCCCGTATACCCGTCGTTTGTGCTGACATATCCTTAACAGATCATGGCCCAGCTTGGAATGTTGGTGCCTGCTGCTCGTGCTCGGTCGGTTTCTATTAGTTAGCCCGTTGCTGATATCACTGAGTTATCATCAAGATTATGCCCCGTGGACGCTATCATTACGCGCATGGGCGCATATGATAACATGTTTAGTCACGCAAGTACATTCAAAGTGGAACTGGACGAATGGTAGGTCTTTTACCACATGTAATTGAGCAGTTTGCCAAACTATTGTAGTTGCAAGATTCTACGCGAAGCTACACCGAAGTCGTTCGTTATCTTAGACGGTAATGATTGCATTAGATGTGTATCACTAGTGACCTAACGCTTTGCTTTAGAACTTGGGCGGGGAACTTCAACCTTTGTACGTCTTTCTCATTAATGTCTAATCTTATCTCATGTTCCCTGGCAGGATGGCATGGCTATCGCTGGAGTAGGTGACAAGGAACTCACAAGTTGCTCGCGTACTGAAAATAATGGTGTAGGCCGTCTTGCACCAGTTGGCAACACATACGATGCCTCTCGCATTCTTCGCCACTCACTATGGTTCCCTCACTGATGATTATGTTTATCACCCAAACATTCGTAACATGTACATGTCCACCATTGTTGACGAGGAGAAACGTGACGTACGAGAAATATTCTGATTTCCAGATATCGTCATTGTTGACAACAGTGCCATTTCCAGATCGTTTTCTTATTCAAACTTATTGAAGGAGTTGCGGCGTCATCTTTCGGCACCCATGTTGCCAACCTCGCGGGTGTTCCCCTAGAAGTTGTCGAACGAGCTGAAGTTGTTTCAAGAAATTTTGCTCAGCAATTCAAAGAACGACAGATCGCCAAGAAGAAACAAGACGCCTCATCGAGGCTACCGCTTTTTGCTCAGGCCGACTTTGCTTATCTATGTAAACTTGCAATGGGCCAGTTGCAATTACCCGATGACCAGGCACACCGAACGGAATTGTTGAAGGGAATGAAGAAGATTGTCCAGCGGTATACAATAATGACGAAAAATCAGCCATGACTGATTCACAAGACACAATACTGACCTGACCACTGATGAATAACTCATGCCCCGAGCTTGCACACATGTTAACTGCTATCCTTTAACTGCTATACCTATTGCTGTACATATACCTACACATACTCTGCTGGTGAAGATTATGTTTGACGTTGACAACCATAAAGCTGAAACTCCCAAGGAATTTCCTGGCCTGGGCCGCCTTCTCCGAACCAGATTCTGCGAAGCCGACAAGTCGCATACACGCGGACGTACGACACGTGAGAGTAAATTCCGCTGGGTACGCGTGGAATCCCAGATGTCCGGCCATCGTTTGTCCGTTCGTCGTCGGCTGCGAACTGCATGGAGCTAAAACAACCAAGATAGAAGGGTAGATTGAGTGACATGGTGGACCACGCTGTGAGAGGATGCGATGAAGCTCGTGGGAAGGCCAGGGGCAAATGCAAGAGAGGACAGTGTTTGTGAAACACTAGACTTGGCTGCTTCTGCATTTGATACGGTCAGACTCAGGTTCTGACAGGCGGGACCGTGAAAACGAACAAACGAAAACTCATACGTCGCGAAATTTTAGTTGACAGGACGTCTGTTTTGCAAGGTCAAGCAGTGAAACATAAAATGTACCTGGAACGTGGACAATCTCAGAATGCCAGTCCGACCTCCCTGGTCTACCAAACCAACTTCCAGAGACCACTCCCTCCCCATGTTGCGCACTTGTACATGCATCCAAGGATGCCTTATCCAAAGGTCATTTGACCGCTCTTCAGTGTCTGACAAGTGTCCGGTGGGTTGAGGGTGGACCGGAGGAGATTGTATGTAGGTGGTGGGCAATGTAGGCGACTGGATGTGCAGCACGGTTTGATTCAGAGCGTAGCCCGGAGAACCGGTCTGGCTGTCCGAGCTCTCGATCAGAGCAGGAGGCGAAATGAGGGATGCAGGTGGAGTACGTGAAGGTTGAGAGGTTTCATCGTGAAGTAGGTGAACAAAAGAATCCGCGGGCAAAGAGGCGTCTTGGTGCACACTGAAAAGCCTCAAGGCATCACTGTTGGTTGATGAAAACAGGGAAAGCAGAGGAGGTTGGATTGCGCCGGAAAACATGAAGTGATTCAGTCAGACGAACTAACTGTGCCGGTGCACAGGTTTTCCACCATCAAGCTGTTGCCAAACAGGTTCAAGTGTAATTTTTTTTTATAAACTCTTAGAGTCACCATAGGCCTGTTGCACTTACTGTAGCAGCGGCATTGATTTGCAGGTCAGACGGCGGTCATGGTGGTGAGCCTCCCCTAGACCACAAGGCTATTAGAAAGCCTTTGATTACAGAGCAGGTCTTGCTAAGCAAGCACTGGCGCTTGTTATCGTCACGATGGCGACTTACAGGAGTGGAGCTTGTGACTATTGAGTAGTGCTGACCCATGAGGCTTTCTCTGGCAGTGGCAGCACATTGAATTAGCCCAGGTCATATTTACCATTCAACTCTGGGAACAGTCCATTGAAGATGATAATAGTATATCCAATTATGTTTCTTCTGCTGCGTAAAATAAGACTCAATGCGTTCACGAGACTCTAGTGACCATGTGTGTCACCTGGATAGACCGAAAGTATCGTCTCTGTCCACAAAGGAGTCGCAATGTCTGACTCCGGGAAGCGAAGGGTTGATACAAGGGAAAATAATCTCCGCCAGTCGCGTCGAAGAAAGTCAGTGAAAAGACAAAGTCATGATTAAGGCACTGGCGCCCACACCGCATAGATGGGGCCGGTAACATCCAGATCTATGCGCGTGACTGAGAGTTGAGTGCACGAGCAATAATGGACAGGTCCGAATGCAAAGGGATGGATGATGACGAGATGCTCACGTTGAAAGCTCCTGACTTCGAGAATTGCGGATGGAAATAAAGCCAGGAGAAAGAAGCACCAGATATAAATTCCACATTAGATGCGCACAAATATGCACGCGAAGATTGAGCGGGGACGGCCCCTGACGGATGCCTGAGTTCTTAACAGTGAAGGGGCCCTTCTACTTCACGAAGCCCGCTACCATTAGGATACGTACGTGCCTCCAAGTCATGTCACATGCTCGCAGCTGATGAGATTTTAGGAGTTTTCAACACATTCGTTTACCGAGTGGTGGGTGGTCAACGTTCAACACCCGTCGGTCACTGTGCATGACAGTGAGCGGCCATACACCGCCGTGTAACACGTGACGTCCAATATTTCCACTGATACGGTTATTCGAGGATCTCTGCTAACGGCATACTGTTTCTTTTAACCAGCTCGGTACGCTGAACAAACTGCCCGAAGCCAAGTTGGCCAGAATCAATGTTCTTATCAAATTCGGGTCTTTGTTCTAATCACCGGCCGGTGTTCAATGCACTTGTATCTAAGGGCGTGAACAGCGCCAAGGTATACGCTCTTTATTCGTAAATGCAAACGTAACGAATGACAGGGAACCGTTGGGTGTTTTTAGATTGAACATTGATTCTTCATCTGCTCCAACACCAAACGCCCGGAGGGTCATATCCAAATGGCACCCTGTAGCTGTCCTGCGATTGTTAATGAGAGACAGGCTCTAGGCTTGCCATTGCTTGGTTACGGCGAATGAGCATAACCATCGGTCCACATTACTCTAGAAGAGCGGCATCGCAGTTTAAAAAGAAATTGTATTGCCGCGGAGATGAAGGCGCAATCCTGTTGAAGACCGGACTTCTTCTGTTTGTTTGCTCTTTCCATCAAGTCTCGTTCTGAGGGACGGGAAACAATGCCACAACTCTATCAATGGCCGTGCGGATCTAGACTATTCCTTGCCGATGAGGGCCATATCTAAAGGCAAACTAGCGTTATTTGTTCGTTGAAAAAAAAACACGGTTTGCCATCTTCATCGTGTTTGCGGACCTTGGTACGTGACCATATCCCTATTTTTATTTTTTTTGAAATCGCCGAACTGAAATACTGGCTTGCGAAAAAGGTTTCGCGGCCTTCAGGTTGGCAAGTTTGATAGTAAAAAAAAATTACTCGTGTAATGATTCTCCGGGTTTCTCTGAAGCAAAAATTACATGCTCACCGAAGGAATGGCACCGGTGTTCCGTCACGATTTTTCCACGTCCGCTTTTTCCGGGGTCTAATCTCGCCGTTCAAAACTGGCTTCTCTATTGGCTATGGGCAATGAGGCTCTGGATTTAACCTGAATTCTTCAAACCCACGACGGTTTTGGCTGCACGATACTAAGTCACTCCCAAAGCAATTCAGCATGGTTAACATTTGCATTGTATCAGCGGCTTAAAAGGAGCGATCAGAGGGGAGAATCCTGTCAATTTGACTATAAATGATCAAATTTTCAAAGTCGCAAACGTTTGTTCTGCCTGCAGTCTAACCGTAGTTGGACTCCTCATACAATCCGCTCGCGAAACTGTCAAGGCTGGCTGAAGCAAAATCAGGGATCATTCATAGGTATATGCGTAGGATTCTCACCAAAAACCTCATCATAAGGTATGTCCCCATCAACATCCCTCTAAGTCTTTTCAGCTCATTAGTCGCTGTAGGCGAGACTTGGGCCCGGCTCGCTGATCGGATATTTTAACGAGAAGCTGCGGTTGTTGCTGGTCTCTCTTCAAGGCAACAACCGATGCATCCCGCGCCTACGGTGATTATTGTTAGTGATGACTTTTCATTCTACTCCGAGCTTGTTATCCTAATAATACACTGTCAGGACGGGAAAAGTGCGCTTCATCCCATTTACGGGATGCAGCGATCCCTGTGACAGGATAACTACTGCGTGATCAATTGTGTTGTCACATCGGCGCTTAATAGGCAGGCAGAAGAAAGTTGAGAACGTGAAGCTTTCAGGTTAGCAGGGGTATCCTGACCACAAGCAGCCATAGTTCCAGGTACGATCGAGGGAAGCTGGCATTTCCAGAGGCAGGAAATGATTTTGGATCACATCGTTGAATAATTCGTTTCGAGGTAAGATTCAAAACTTAACGTTGTTTCTTCATTAAGTGCGTTTCAATTATTGACTTTCCGCCTTGGGCTAGTGACGGCGGGTGCGTCACGCCCACTGTCCTGTAACGTGGGGAAACGCAGAAAGCTGTGGCCTCGCACATTGTATGCTGGTAGTAACCACTTGTGCCCATGAACTTTGCCCGCGGTTTTGCACTTGTACAACACTTATGTGGAGTCGACAAAACGTCGTTGACGGTACTGATCCGTTGGCAAGTAACGGTGCAAGGACGCTACCACGAAAAATTTATGGATTATAACGATGACGGCATAGCATCCTATCCCGAAACTAGTGTGGAGTGAGGATTGAAGGTTGCCATTGACTTTTCCCGCTCTCCTCCATGCCGACGGACAGAAAGGGCAGAGATTCTTGGGTGAGATACATACAAAGCAAAGTTTCGCATTGATGTTCGCACCGGACTATGAATGGGGGAGGATGAGAAGGACAACACGCGACGGCGGTGAAGGGTGGCGTGCGGATCCAACTCAGAATACTTCCAGAACAGGAATCTCGGCGCAGTCTCCCCTCAACGCGCGCTGTGCCAATTTTCTTGAAGAAAGCAGGCCGAAAGCAACGATCTGGATCTGTGATCCTCGGTCAGAGGGCCCGTCTGCCATCACCACTCGATATTCTATTCCGTTTCATCTCTTCATGACCGCCTGGATTACATCAGGTTCTTGTGCCGTTCGGAGGGCACGCGTTCTCCTCTCCAAAAACCTAATCTTCAATCCAGATTTTTTCTTCCCTCCACTTGTATTACCCCGCTTCAGTTTATTTTCATTTTCAGTTATAAATTCGTTCATTCACTGGCAGGCCCATATCAGCTGCATTTCATCGTCCCTGGTCCCACTCTTCCTATTTTTCGATCCTTAAGACTCTTGTATCACTTCATGCCAGGTATTAACTCAATGTCCCATTATTCATCATTCATACAGGACAGACGGAGCTTTTCCCCCCTCTCTCACACAGACAGAGCCTACTGCCATGCAGCAGACAGACCGCACGCTGTCCTTGCAGCTCCATCGAGCACCCATTGGCAACAAATGCCGCTACGCATATCCCATCCCTTGCAGGAACAAACAGCGAACACGTCGCAGTTCCCTACCTTCCTGAATTCCTTCTCCACGCATGAATCAGAGTGGCCGATGGGCCAGGCCATGCCAGCCTCGTACACATCTCAGTTGTCAGCTAGCGTACCCCACACTGTCCGCTACGCCACCCATGCCGACTACCCCGAATCTTCTCAACGTACCAACCAACCTTCTTCCCCAGCTAACATGCCGCCTTCTAACTATCGGTATAAGCACGACACGCCGCGATCACCGTCCAGATCACCCGACTGCAGCGACGACGGGAATCGGCTTTATACCATGGATGGAGCGCAGACCCCAATATCATGTCGGTCATCTTCTGTCCCATCTCCTTCAGTCAAGATGGAGCAGCCTGACGTCGACGGTTGCTTTGTCATGGAACTATCTGCGGCGCAAGTCAAGGCAATCAGCTTGAGCCAATCAATGGCACCTCCAACCGAAGTCCCTCTTCGTGCGACGCACGCCTCAGAAGAGATGCGGAAAATGATGGGACGCTTTCGCATTGATCCGTTTGCCATCCACAACGGCGAACATCGTGGCGTCGTTGCCTCGTGGTGCGGTGGAGAGGCTTGCCCACTCGAAGAAGAGCCTCTAATCTTTGAGTTCCAAGTGGACCTCGAAGGCGTTCAACCGAACACTCCAAAAGAGCTTCCTGGTGATTTGCAGCCAGAGCTGGAACTTCACAAGGCCCGTGCTGAGCTCGAAGGTCACCAATGGGAAGACTACTGCCATCCAGAGCCAGCGGCCACGTCCAACGGACACTCAGACGAGCCTCCAGACTGGAATCTTGAAGGTTTGAACAGCGAAGGACAAGCGTCGTCAGAACCAGCGATCGGTTTTTATCATCAAGATCAGGAATTGCATGAACGTTAGTCAATCCCTTGTTGATATTTATGTGAGAGACTAAATTGTTACCGATTTGGTATAGAAACCATTAATATGTCGCAGCATTATTTTCATAAATATGGAGAGAATGATGGGAATGAATGTACTACTTATATTGGACCAGGCTCAACACACGAAATGTCCCGGGTCCGACCCCAAGAATTCTGGACCCGCAGTGGGGTGTATAACGCGTCCTCTCGCAGTAGTACTTATGGCTCCGCTTCGCCTGGTTGCGACGTAAGCAGCGTCGATTGGTGTCTTTCCCTGCCAACTGATAGGCCGTAATCCAGACCGCCGTTCTTCCGTCCATAAGCAGTTCTGTTAACAGACGCTGGTCGATGCCAGACACAAACCTTGCTAACGATGTACAGTTCCTACTGCAATAACACGTCACTTGCTGATATTTTACGGACTTTGTCCTATCAAAAGTTGCTAATTTTACAACGTCGATCGTAAACAATTAGAGTATTGGCGAGACTCGGGCAGGCTTGCATTATTATTTTTGATAGCTCTGCTGCTAAATATCTTGGTTGGAGCGCCGAAGGTTAACATATATGGTTCGTAATGTATGGTGGTTGGCTTGGTATCAGTTTCAATACGTTACAGATTAACAGTCATTTATTGCATCCGACATTTCCAAGAAACTTGAATGGCCTGTCTCAATTCATTTCGTAGGCTATAGTAAAATTTCTAGGCATCTGGGACCTAAATCCGCCGTCCTGGGACAATAAGAAATTAGTCTGCTCTGACGGTGGTACAGCGGCCCGAGGGCTAGGGAGAGTTCCGTAAAATGGTATACATCATTATCTGGCTCAACCAATGACATGTTGGTGACCATGTAACGCAGTTGTCCCATGATTGATACAGTATCAGGGCAGTTAAGATGACCCGCCAGCTTCACGGTATCTTCCCAGCCAGATCAACATCAGGCGATAACAATCTGATCAACGCTCGAGTTCATCTGCAGCAGAGCGACGATCCTCACTGTGGTTCGTGAAGAGATTTGCATACGAGTCGTGGAGTGCAGTGATTGAGATGGGTGACAGTGTACATTACTATGTGGATTTATCCTCCATAAACCCAAACAGACAGACTAGAGTCGACCGTTCTGTCCTGCGGGGCCTGATCTTCGCGATTAAAAGGAGACACGATGCATGGTGCGCTCGAGTCGGCTGCTATAGTTGGCACACTGAAGGACAAGCAGCCAGTCCGTCCGAGCAAGTCCAGCGGTCTATTTATAAAACAGTGTGGCAGACACAGCAAGCGACTACGCAGCGCGACCCTTGTCTGCCCTAGGGGTCGGTAAGGGACAGCGGCAAGCGACTTCCCACCAAGATTTAGTTGTGGGAGGTACGTCATCTCGCTCACAAATGCTACAGCACAGTACCAGACCTCCAACGATCTGGCCCAGCTGAACGTGGAGACGGCCCAGCATGCCTTTCCCTCGCTGTTGATAATGATCAACCAAAACTCATATTTTATCATAGTGGGAGTACCTATCGCACAGTCAAAAAGTCACTCAGGAACTGAGGGGTGGGGAAGAGAGGACCCCAGAAACTCAGGCTACGCCAGGATGTATTTTTTTTAAATAGATGTAATGGGGGTAATGTCACCTTGCCGGAGTGGTTAACGGGATCGCCTGCTACCTATAGCTGCCAGCGGTTGGGCTTTGCCCGCGAGTGTTCGAATCGCTCAGGTGACGCCACTTTTTTTGGCTGAATATCAGGTCGCCGGTTTTTGCTCGCGTGGCTGTCAATCGGGGTCCTAATGAGGTGCTGAATAGAAAAGCCACGCGGCGGCCACGAGAGAAACTTGCAGTGTCTTTCCACGCGACCGAGTGCTAATTCAGCTCCCACAAATATCATCCATAGCCCATTATCTTGCCTCCTCCCTCTTTCCTTCCTTTCCTTCATCTTGACCATCGTTCACACCTAATTTTCATGTCGGCGAGTGACCCAAATATCCATCCATCAATTTCTTCCGCCGTTGGCGATATCTTCCCAAGGCACTGGAGAAGACGAAGCGCTGACGTCGGTGGCCTCAGTCTTGCGACGGGAAGCAAAGATCACGGTCAGGGATGGATGAGTTACAGCGGAGAACTCGAGTAAGTCGCTCGATATTCATCATCAGTCCGATAACCTATTAGGCGCTCTCAGGACGGGCTTCGCAGAGCTGCTGAGTGACATGTATAAACAAACGCTACATGCTGTCCATGAGCAACATACCGAATTGTATGTCGTGTATCATAGACAGCCCTTTGTGCGCTTGCCGCTCATCTTGACATCTTATCAGCGTCCCTGCCAATTTATCACCAGAGACTCGATCGCGTCTCATCAGGAAGCTCGATCGCTGGCACTTTCAGCCACATGAACTTCCAGAGGAAGAGCTTCTTGCTTGCGCTCTTATCCTATTCGAGTTATTGTTTCGAATTGAAGGGATGAAAGACGTAATTCCTGTGTCAATGCGTACGCCACACAACATACCACGCTTTCCTGACCCGCACTCACTATTCGCTAGAACAAATCTCCGCTTTCGTCCACCATTTGCGTCGAATATACCGCTTAGAAAACTCATACCACAATTTTGAACATGCTTTGGATGTTCTCCAAGCAACCCACACCTACCTCCAATCAGCGGGTATGGTACCGCCGGTGCATACACTGCTCCAATCGGATCGCGAGTGGAAATCTAAAAAAGGTTACAACGATGGATCTTTGGTAACTACTCTCCAGCCTGAAGAGATCTTCATTCTTTACATCGCTGCCATTGGCCATGACGTAGGCCATCCCGGATTTTCAAATTATTTTATGGTAATGACATTAATGCTGTTTTGGCTGTGTGACCACATGTTGATCGCTACATGTTTAGAAAGTAGCCGAGGCACCCTTATCCAAAATCTACGATGGACAGTCTCCCTTGGAACAAATGCATTGTCAGTTGTTGCTCCGCATCATGCAGCATCACGGCCTGGCTGCATTATTCAATCATCCTACCAAGGGCACTCACCTGCGCAAATTGCTTTGGAGTTCGGTTCTCGCCACAGACATGAGCGTTCACAATGACTTCATGGATCGGCTGCGCTTGAATCTTGATCATGAACAAGGTACATTGTGTTCACGTCAAATACTCATAAGTCAAGCCCTCCTAAAATGTGCCGATATTAGTAACCCTGTACGTATTATTGAATGTACACTTGCCTTATCTAACCAATTGCCCAGAGTCGTCCCTATCCCGTGTCGCAGTACTGGGCAACTGCTTTAATGCAAGAGTGGGCGAAACAGGCCATGTACGAAAGATCTTTGGCCTTCAAACCATCCGTGCAGGAGTCGACCTCTCCCCTGAAAGAGGCTAAATCCCAAGTTTTCTTTATTGAAAATTTTGCCCATCCCTTGTTGGACATGACCACCAAAGCAGTCCCAGGTAATCAGGACTCTTGTTCAATTTTACACCGTCCACTCAGACTTGTTGTGATCTAGAAATGGGCAGATATCTCGAGGAATGTGCCAGGAATAAAAGTCTCTGGATGGTACGCGTGACCGAACTAGAAGCGGACCCTCCCAACCTTGACAACGATAATCGGGCCCCCGCTCAAGACGCGGATGATTATGTTAATGTTTTCCCCCTTACATTACCACACTCCCGACAAGCTCCTGACCAGCGAGAAGAGCCCCAGTTATTCTCATCGTCTAATGCCTCATCTGAATCCGGTCTAGCCTCTCCGTCTGGGTCGGAAGTCTCGTGTGTTATTTTGTTGGTCATAAAATATGAGTATTCGGCTGACACGGAGACTGACTCTAGATCTGTTGTTGACATTCAAGAACAACATGCCGCGATACGTGCCGCTGGGAAGATGGGTGTGCGAAAACAGAAGAGTTTCAATCGAAATTCTTGGTGTGCTACCCCTACCACGTCCCTTCGCTATGCTGGGTCAGCCAGAACTCAACCATCCGCGCGTTCTCCTCTTGCCAACGTTCAAGAAGCTGGAGGATCCTCGGCAACGCACGAGAGTACATGAGCTCTGCTCCTAATATCGATGCTTGAATCGGTAGCTTGGCTAGAACGTCACCCTCGGGAATTCAACGATCAGAAGACGGAAAACGAATGCAGTATACTGTAACTGGATATAGGATACGGTCTGGGCTCAATGTTTGAATCGTGGATTGAATTGAAAACATGTATCATGGTAATGGTGGTGGTGTACTTTTTTTTTTTACCATTCCAATTCGTCACTCCTTTGACCTTTTCCCAAAATCTCTTCATGATAACTCAGGCAAACCGGGCCAACTACTCTTAATTACTTCGGGTTTAAACCGTCGTTACACTTCACATTCAGCTTTCGGGTGCAATATGTACTTGACGTTTGTATTGTTAGATTGCGATTTGTTGTCACTTTTCTAAATACCACTCAATTCTTTGTTTTAACTGCACGCTGGTGACAAACAAAATCAACGTCAGCGGCATCCTGAGAAACTGTGCCATTACCCTTGCTGGGATACATGTATGCGCACCCACATCACATTCCGCAACCACCACATTCCGCAGGACTTGGTGTATCAGGTATGTTTACTTTGTGTCTTTTGACATAATAGTAACCTTTTGTTCAGGTCTACGCACGCATATCAATGTGACACAGGTACCCTCCCCCATTGAGGCCATAGAGCATGACCGTCACAGCTGGGGAGAGAAAGCATACTTGACTCTCCCTGGGTCGCATGCTCCTCTTAGCACGAGTGAATTTATAGCTGTCGATCAAGGTTGGGACGTGTAACGTCGAATGCCGTTGTATGCACGAATTAAAGCTTCTGTTCTGCACCTCAGGGAATGCATCGCCCAAGTTTATGCGCGTCTCGACATGGAATATGCCAAGCACCTCAAGATTAGCTTCTGAATGCGCAATCCCTCTGGCCGCCGTTATTCATCCGTTTGCAGAACTTGATCAAGACGAAGAGCCCGTGCCTCTTGTTGAAATCGGCGAAGGCGGCCCGCCGCGCTGTGGACGATGCAGAGGATATATAAATCCATGGTGCTCATGGGTTGCAGGTGGTAACAGGTGGAGATGTAATTTGTGTACATTTGAGACGCCAGGTACGTGTTCAGTTTCCCTTTCTCCATGACATCATGCATTCTCAGTAGGAAAATTATGAATCGTCGGTGTAGTCTCGCCCGAGTACTTTTGTAATCTAGACGCGAATCTGTTGCGACTAGATCACTTGCAACGACCAGAACTGAATAAAGGCACCGTCGATTTCGTCGTCTCCGAGGATTATTGGGCTCCGAGTCCTCCAAAAAAGCTATCCATGCCATATTATCCAGTAGACCCCCCCGCCACTGGTTCAAAAAGGCCGTTACCGATGAACTATATCTTCGCTATTGATGTATCTCATGAAGCTGTCACAACAGGATTCCTGCAGAGTGCCTGCGATGCTATCCGACGTGCTCTATTTGGGGATGTGGATGCGTCAGGTGTGACTGTCGAGCCATTCGCCGAACCTTGTTTCCCGCCGGATAGTCAACTTGCCATCATAACCTACGATCAATCGGTTCATTTCCATGTACTTGGCGTGAGTTTGCCTTATTAATGACAGTTATATGCTCATAGCTTGTCAGTCAGATCTCACGCCGATGCTCGTTGTGTCAGATTTAGATGACATGTTTGCGCCAGCGAGGGACGGTCTTTTCGTCAGTCCATCGCAGAGTCGGTAAATCGTATGACTGCCATGGATCCGGATTGCACCTGATGAAAAGATGTCTAGTTCCACTGTGGAGGCCCTTCTCAATGCTCTACCTCAGAGATTTCAGGGGACTGTCATTCAAGATACAGCTCCAAGCTCCGTGATTCGAGGCTGTCTAGCACTGTTGGTACGCTCATATCCGTGAGCTAATGGATGTTACCCCCATCGATGTTTGCAGGCTGGACGCGGCGGGCAAGTTGTCTTGTTTCAGAGTGTTATGCCCTCTATGGGACCTGGTGCATTACATGGCCAACCTCCTGAGTCTGATCTATTCAACACCGACAAGGAAAAGAAGCTGTTTGGACCTCGTGATCTAATTTGGAACACTATCGGCGAGGAATGTGTTGACGAAGGAGTCGGCGTACACATGTTTCTCGCTCCCAGCAAGTTCATTGATGTCGGTTCAATCGGTATGCTGTTCACGATTTTTTTTTCTTCAAGAGTAGCCACCTTAAAGCAGCCATGATCTAGGCGCTGTTCCTGCTATAACTGGTGGAGACCTATATTTCCACCCGCGATTCGAGTTTTCAAGAGATAGCCCTATTATCCACTCGCAGATGCAGAGAATGCTGAGACGTACTCAAGGGTATAACTGTACTGTGCGGGTGCGCTGTTCGACCGGTATTATCAATGTCCTTTTCATCTTGGACTGAGAATCACTACAACTTGTCAGGTCTGCGAGTTTCGGCTTATCTTGGCAATTTCCTGCAGCGTTCTCCAACGGATATTGAGCTCGGCGTACTTGATGCCGACAAGGCTATCTCGGTTTCCCTTGAACACACTGGTACCCTTGACCCACGCGATTATGCACATATCCAATCAGCTATTCTATATACCTCGGTGTCCGGACAACGTAGGGTTCGAGTATGCAACCTGGCTATGCATGTGGCCGAGCTTCCTGGGAATGTGTTCCAGTACGCTGATATGGATGCTACTATTGGACACATAGTCCGTCAAGGTAAATGATTCTGTTATTCTCCGTGCTCATCATATTTTCTAACCATATGCGTATGACTAGCCATTTCTTCCATGGCCCACATGAGGATGCAGACAATACGTGAAGAATTGACAGAAAAGTGTTCCTCAATACTTCTTGGTTATCGTGTTCAGTGTGCGTCTGCAACACGGATATCCCAAGTGAGTGTCAAGAGATGGAATCTTTGTCGATCTATTCGTGATGAATCACGAATTTGTCCAGTTGATCATACCAGAAGCTTTCAAGGCTCTGCCTGCTTTCGCCCTGGCCGTACTAAAATCAAAACCTCTGAAAGGTTTATACCGCCACAATTCGGATGGCATTTCGTGGCTGACTATCCTCTACAGCTCGTCAGGTCTCCGCTGATGTCCGCAATTACCATGCACACCGAATGCTATCCATGAATTTACGTAGTTTGGTCTATCATATATACCCCTGCCTCATTGCTCTCCACGACCTGAGCGATGATATTGCACTCCCTGACCCCAACACTGGCAAACTTGAAATTCCATCGCCGATGCGGGCTTGTCATATGTTTATGGAAAGTAATGGGCTGTATCTCATTGGTGTGTGCGGTTTCATTACCCGATTTGGGCTGTTCATGGACTTTGTGCATAGATAACGAAGAACTACTGATCTTCTGGGTGGGTTCTGGCGTTTCACCGCAAATCTTGAGTGATTTGTTTGGGACGGACGATATCATGCAGTTAAATCCTCACATGGTATGTTGTTGATTAAAGGAGATTAGTTTGAGGCACATTCATTCTGTACGAACAGAACCAGTTGCCCGTCCTGGATACCCGCCTTTCGATACAGGTCAAAAACATCATCGCCCATCGAGAATCGCGACGTGGTGTGTGTACAAGGATGCTGATCGCGCGTCAGAACCTCGATGCTGCTGAGATTGAATTCAGCGATATGCTCGTCGAAGATCAAAATAATGGATCACATTCGTACATGGACTGTACGTTTGTTATACTGGAACTATGGGAGGGCGTTTCTCACATTCTACAGATCTTACTGTCGTTCACCGCCAAATTACGACTGCTGTGGGTATCTTTCACATCTTGCATTTTCTAGCTTTAATTCTAATGTTGTGCGTAGCTGAATTCCGGCAGCTCCATAAACTCAACGACTAGCATTCGAGGTTCACCATGGTAATCCTAGATAATTCATGTTTATATTCACATTCTGTAACATTTGCTCCATATATCAACCCATTCTGCAATCAAATAATGTCAGTCCATAGCACGAGAAATGGGGTATTTGTAAGGAGTGTTATTCTTTTGCACAAAATCTGACAAAGTTATAAATGAGAGTGATCTGGTAGGACTAAAGTGTCATTATGGAGGATCATAGAGTGGAAGCAACAAAAAGAGAGAGAGTGATTATATCAGAAACAAGGAGACAGTAAAGTGACAAGCAAAGCAATTAGGTATTACGGAAGGGGGACAGGTGAATACAAGCAAGATATCACAGCAGTACCACTTGTTTCATTAGTCGCGTGTAGTCACAGATGTCTTTGCAGATCGGCGAGAACCAAAGCGAAGGGAGAACAAGCCAGTGCCGCCCTCATGTGAATGCACACTGCCAGCACGCGACCGGAATGACCACGTAGACGGTGATGCGGGACGAATCACTTCATGGTGGGCGTCGAGATGGTTGTGGTCTCTACTCCTGCGTCGATCGATCGAGGGATGTGCCTGTTGCGGTTGCTGGTGTAGTTGGTTGTGTGAGGGCAAGTGATGATGGTGGTGGTGGTGATGATGTGATTTCCCAGCGTGTCCCACTGTGTGCCTGCCATCGCAGCATGCTCGCACGTTCTCAAGCCCCTCAAATCCTCCATCGGACATGGAGTCACCATGCAGTTCAAAGTCCAGGTCTTCGTCGTCTTGACCCCCGGGTACGTCAACAAATGATTTAGACGGGCTGTAGGGACTGTCAGGTCCATTCCATCGCAGGTATTCTACAGCAGGTGTGCCTGAACGTTTCCCGACCGATCCTCCGACGGATAGTTGCGAACGACTTCCCTGTCCACGAGGCGTATTGTTCCAGGTGTCATTTTTATTAACACTACGAGCACTTCGCTGACTTTGCGGAGACGCATGCACTCCCTGACGTTCGTCGTCTGTGATGTACTCGCTGTAAGACGCAGGACTCTCTTGGACCGCTGGACTAGGGTTAGCAACTGCATTGGGGCGAGATAGCAGGTATTTTAGAGCCTAGCGGAACATGTCAGTAATAATGATGATATTTGGGTTGTACTACTTACATTGAACCAAATGTCGTGTCGGTCCTTTGTGGGACAGGTAATCTTCATGTCCCTCTGTGGCGTCGAGACTATGACACTATACTGGTACAGGCCTGGG
This sequence comes from Amanita inopinata Kibby_2008, assembly GCA_001691775.3. Classification (NCBI taxonomy): domain Eukaryota; kingdom Fungi; phylum Basidiomycota; class Agaricomycetes; order Agaricales; family Amanitaceae; genus Amanita; species Amanita inopinata. The sequence continues at coordinate 150,452 of JNHW02000020.1, forward strand.
GGCATGGGGTTTGGATCCAGGACTGATCTGACACCCTCGATATATGCTATAGGGTCCTCTGTCAGTTTTCCAAGATTGTTACATGTCATATGAGAACGTACCGCTCTTTGCACTCGACTCTGATACGTTTGAAGATCCAGGGTCCGCGGAACTCCAGTATAAAGTTTTTGTATACGGATGAACCCAGAAGAATCTGCGATGTCGCCGTTCACCGTGTCCCTTGCCAATAGCCCGGCGTGTGTACTTGTACAAGAACTCGCCTATCATAGTCTGAGTTATCGCATGGATGACGATGGGATCTGTAGGTTGTCCATCTCCATTGCTGTTTTGCTGGTTATGCGCACGGGGAGTAATATCTGCTGATTTGTTAGGTGTGCTCGGTGGTTCGGAGGCTTGCTGTTGTCTGTGGCGGTCATATGAAGTAAGATCGTGCTCGGATGAAACACTGGACCTCGGGGATGCAAAGGACCCATGCGACGTGCTAGAAAGTTCCTTTCGCTCTCTGACACTCTGCGAAGGTAGTCCATTGGAATAATGCTGCTGAGCATACGCGGCCGCATTTCCTGCCGAACGGAAACTACTCGTTGACGGTGGTTGTCTGAGGCCAGTCTGGGAAGGTGGCACACTTGATCCATGAGATCGTAATGCCAGACTGTTCTTGGCACCAAGTAGACTTCCCAGTGGTGTGGCTGCCCGGATGAGTTCTGGAGGTGGTGGCGATGAAGGACGTGGTGGAGGAGCATCCCGACCTGCAGCAGAGTGGGGTCTCCGCTCTGGTACGAATACAGGAGGAGGCATACTGGCTGATGGTGGTGGAGGCGCGCGGGGCGGAGGTGGGAGGATCATGGTTGGAGGCTTGGACTTGTCGACAGCAGTCAATAACGTTCCTGTTGATTGGACACGGGCGCGACTTGGGACGTCATCGTGATTATTGACAGCATTGACAACAGCGTTTATGGAAGATATTGCGCTCTCAATTGATGGTCTACGATCGGAGGCAGAGGTGCGGGATCGGCCAAATGTTACACTGGGTTCGCGAACAACGCCCGAGCGAGGTGCAGGTGAAGGGGAGGGAAGAACGCCGCTTGGGACAGATGCAGAGTTGGGCTGACCTGAAGATATGGAAGGGAAAGAAGGTGGCGGGGGAGGTATGAACTGGAATTGATGCATTGTTGACGATCCAACGCGGTACAAGGTTGGTGGTGAGGGTGGTGATACGGGAACCGGCACAGCTACGGTAGGCGTAGTAGCAGACAATAACGGTGACCACTCGTCTGTCTGGATTGACATCTCTTTTGACTCTGGTTTGGGCTCGACGATATACACCTTTTCGGGCTCCTTTTTGACATGCAAATCTGCACTGATGCCGATTGTACTATATTCCTTGGGTTCCTCCTGTGCCATAATCATGGCATCGTAGAACATCTTCGGTGGAGCAACGTCTGACAGCAGTACAGAGCTGCTCAATTGTGATGCCTTGATACTTTCACCATCGTCCTCTTCATCGGAACCTCCATCAGAGAACTCATTGTCTGTCATGGTCATGACAGAGTGGAAGTCATCGCGACTTTCCCCTGAGGGCGTTGACATCATGATACTCTGGCGGGCATCAAAGTAATGATCTGCATCGGTTTCTGCCTCTGTGTCTGCTCCGGTCTCTGTCTCCTCTCCTTCACCAAGGTCATCCTCGAATTCGTCATTAGTGATGGCTGACGAGACGAGTTGCCTTGTGACAGTGCTACCAGAAGATGAGCTACTCGTGGATGAAGTCAGAGACAGATCAGCTTGCGTGATTGTTGACCTCCTGTATGCAATGCGTTCTGCAGATGAAGGCCAAGCAGGTACAGATGTTTGGGTTTCTGCCTGCACCTTGAGTGGTTCAACTGCTGGCTCGGTCTCAACCCCGGCTTCCAATAGCACAGGTTTAGGGGGCTGGGGTTCGACGAACGTGTATTGAACGCCAAATTCGCTACGTTCGATCACCGGCGGCTCCGGTTCGGGCTCAGTCTGCGTCGACATTTCCATCAACTCGACCTTCGTTGGTTCGGGAGCTGGTACAGGCTCAACTTGAATACCCATTTCGACAACATCCTTCTGCTCAGGTACAGGTTCAGGTAGAACAACAGTCTTGTCATCCTGAATTTCATCAGTCTGACAACCGCATTCGACTAACTCCTTTCGAAGCTCCTTGAATTCATCCTCTTCCGGTATGTTGACTCCCTTTAATGGCGAACCATTGATGGCACCCATCAAGCCCCCAAGTTCAGCAGCAAGGATATCAGGTGCGTCTATTAACGATGGAGGACGAGCTGCATCCTTGAATGGTACACCACCTCGAGATCGCCTCAGGCTTAGGTTTCCACCCCTACCACGGGCAGACCGACCAAGGACAGAGTGACGAAGAGGGCTAGCAGAGTATGAAGAACCATTTGACGAGACACGCTTCAGAACGTTTGCAAACTGTGGATCCATACCCTCAATGGAGACAATGCTGGCACGGTTAGACTGAGTTGGTTCTGGCTCTGGTTCCATTTCCTGTCGTTCGTCATACTCTCCTTGCTCAATCCTGTTTTGTTTAGAACCAAAGAACTCTGCCACCTCGTCATCCTCATCGTGCGAGTTGACCGTAACGGGAATGGGAGGTACAGGCGGGATCTCGCTGCGGTGACGCTGTGAGATAAAATCGTGCCCATCCTCTATCTCCTCGTCATCCTCGTCCGCATATGCTGGACTGCTGGTTGTCATTCCCAAGCGCTGCATAAGAGTCATGCCTCTATTGCCAGAGCTGATATCCCGACCGCGACCACCAACTCTGAACGGTGTGAGGCGTCTATTTGCAACGCGTGAGGCATCCTGTTCTGTATGGTTATCATTGTCGTCGTCCTCTGAGCGTTTAATGGGCGAAGCGTCTAGCTTATTGCGTAGCTCCATGCGCATCTGCTTCTCTTTGGTCAATGTACCCTTGAGCGTGTTTATCTGTCTCTGCGCATGAGCCAATCTTCGATTTAATGCCTCGATCTCGTTGCTAGGATTGTTTGATGAGGGGAAGACACCATTGAGGGGCGAAGACTCGGGCGACTCATCTCTACCCAAGAGTTCACCGAAATCATCAACAGCAAAAATGCCCGATGCATCAAGCTTGTTACGACGCCTTGTTGATGCGCCGCCAGTAAAGACGTCCCCTTGTTCTACGTCATGCGCAGGAGTGGTAAATGTTTCATTAAGCTCGGTTCCATTGGGTGTCAAAGGGGATCGTCCGCCAAAGCGCCTAGATGCGCGCGTCAAGTCAGCCTTCAAAGAATCGATAGTTTGCTGCAAGTCATTCTTTTCTCTGGAATGAGCAGCGGTATTCTTCCTAGCTGAAGCCATGTCATTCTCATGCTTAAGCTTTAATTCTTCAAAAGCTTTCGTCAGCCGTTCTGACTCATTCTGGTGTGTATCAGCAGCATCACGGGAAGCAGCAAGAAGCTTATTAAGCCGCTTGTGCTCCGATTCGAAGCGAGCATTGGTCGTGACAGAATCTGAAAGTTGAGCCCGGAGTTCCTGGATTGTGACCTCTAAATTCCAATTCTCTTCCTTGAACTTGTCTAGGTATCAAATTTTCAGCTAGTCAGAAGCATATAATCAATTATTTGTGTAAAACAGACCGGCGGATTGTTCTTGCTGTCGTAGAGCCGTCCGAAGACTTTCTACAGACTTTTCGAGGTCATCCTTTTCCTCCTTGATGTCCTGGATTGCCTTGTCGCGCTCTCCTAGCAAACTCTGAAGACGGCGGACTTCAGTTAACAGACCGCTGCCAATCTCGAAAGCAAATTCTATAATATGATTGTGTCATTAATTGTGATAATTTAAAAAAAAAATAGTGGCAATATCAGGAGAACTGCACATACCGACGTCGTCTGCCCGGTGTGCTGCATTTTTGGCACGACGTGACTGGGCGGCGGCCGACGTTCCAGCCGCAGATGCAATTTTACTTGGCCGATCTTGCTCAACTGGTGCTGGGGGGCTTTCAAGCGGTAGGTCAGTGAATTGGAATGGGGGTGAAGAAGATTTTCCAGTTGCAGTCCGCTGAAGTCAAACGTGACTAACCGGGAGGATGCCACGCATGATGAACACGCACCTTTAAACTGGCACCGAAAGCACTTGAAAGCTGCGCATTTTCGGCGTCCCATGCCACGATACTGTCTGACAACTCGCGGTACCTATCCCTCACATCCGAATCGAGTTCATCGTCATCTGATTTGTCTGTCTCGAGTTCCTGGAGCTGCCTTATGCGCTCCTCTAGTTCCATCTGCTGTGCCAGGACCCGCTGGCCAAGAGTGCCTGCCTGTTGAAGTTGTTTTTCTTTGCTGTCGAGAAGGTTCTGAAGATAAAATCTCATGTCGCCGGCGGATGAAACGGGATTTGATGAAAAGTCGGGCATGGCTGGGAGCCCGTCTGAGGATGAACCCATTGGATGGCTGCTGCTGCAAGCCTCCCTTGCGCACTACACGATGTCCTTCTCACCAACCTAAACGCTTTCAACCGAAGACGCTTGCTCACTTCACACGATCACGTGGACCTTATTGTCAGCCATCGACCGCTTTGTAGGCGGTGGCGGTGGCACACAAAGCTTCGTCTCCGATGCAGGGCCCAACGAGCACTCGAGTGTCGGCTGAAATGCAAGGCAGTTGGTTGTCTGATTTGTTCCATTGCTGGATATTCCCATGTCGAAGTCGGATATCTTGGGGGGGAAAAAAAAACACCCACCTCACCAGTACCTCACCCTGAAAGAAGAAAAAAAAAACTACATAATGCTGACCTCCTGGCAAACTAGTCTAATTACCTTTGGGGAGTTTCAGCGCTTTGCAAACGCCCACTAGCACCCGCTCATAACGCCTAAATTATGCTCCTTTGGGCAAGTTGCATTACGTTGACGTCCTGCAAGTCGGTTAATTGTTGCCGAACCGAATTAACAAATGTCAAATTGTTTATCACTCCCCTCAGCCCACAATTTTTGATACCTACCATTCCCATCTGGCCTAGTGAGACGGCCTCTCAGTATTTCCTGTACGTCAATGAAGTTGGAGAATTTAATTCAACCCTGATACACGTGTGTGACTTGCAATGTGTTGAACCCTTTCTTACAAGCAACCTGCGGTATAAAACGAGGATGAAAATTGGCAACCAGTGTATCCTGAGGTGCATTCCAGTTCCACGATGACGCTCAGCAGACTTTTGAAATCCACTCTCTTTACCATCGCAGTCTCTGCCATCACTGCGTCTGCAGGACAGGGTCTTTCGCTCAAAGTCACAGGTCGGGCATGTTCTCTGGGTTTACTTGGAATACCTTCTGACATTTCCACAGGTCCAGAGACCGTCAACAATGTACTGGATTTGCATCTCGTGGCCACGCTCACCAACACCGGCGATGAGACACTGACGCTTGTCAATGATCCTTCATGTCCGCTTTCCTCTCTCCCGACGGAAGTATTTGAAGTCGCAAATGAGGCTGGCATTAGCGCCGGATTTAAGGGTATGCGGGTCAAATACGTGATTTCCAAAGCCGTCGAATCAGGTGATGTGACGACTCTCGAACCTGGTCAGTCAATCGCCGTCGAGCATGACCGTACGTTTTCTATCATTCGCATTGTATAATCAAGGACTAATTCAGCCCAGTATCCAAGGCATACAACTTCACCATTCCTGGCCAAGGCCTTTATGTTTTCAAACCAAAAAACATCTTTTACGCCGTCAATCTGTCAACGAACAAAGTCACGACACTGCAGGCTCAATCAACAGCAGTGCACAAGGCTCAAATTGCGGGAAAACTAGTTCACATAGATGACACTCCTGTGCTTCGCAAGAGGGAGCAATTCAACGGCTGTTCAGACAAACAAGAACGAGACATTTATGCCGCCGCAGATGATGCAACGGTATTGGCAAGTGACTCGGCCTTGTACGTTTCTTTCATCCGCCACACTGGTATGATATTCATTTAGTATACAAGGTATCTGAATGTTAGAAATGCCACTGAGCGTTACACGACTTGGTTTGGCGAATACGACAGTTCCCGTTTCGACACCGTTCAAGACCACTTCGACAGAATTAGTAATAACACCTTTGACAGCTTTACGTACGACTGCACCTGCAACAAAACTTCCGTATTCGCCTATGTCTATCCCAACAGGTGAATCTAATCCCGATTGTTCAGATAAATACTGACATTGCCATGATACATCTGGTAGATTTGGAGAGATTTTCCTTTGCCCGCAGTTCTGGAAAGCCCCATTGACCGGTACTGATTCCAAAGTGAGTTGTACTATTATCCGCCTATAGGGCGCAGTGCTCACACCAACTATGTGTATTCCAGGCGGGTACGATTGTTCACGAATCGTCCCACTTCACTGCAAATGGAGGCACGAAGGATTACACTTATGGCCAAGGCTCATGCAAGAAACTAGCAATTGATCAACCTGATCAAGCCGTATTCAATGCTGACTCTCATGAATACTTTGCCGAGAACACTCCAACACTCCTTTGAGCAACCGACTTGGATTGATTCCGTGTTTACTATCATACGAAACCAGTTTCTTAATCAATACATTCCATTTAATCAACCAATTTTTGAGGTGTATGCGCTCATGCATGCCCTAAAGATCGAAATTAATTCAAATTGTCACGCTCAAGTTTGACTCTCATCTTCAGAAAGTGCCATGGAAGATCTTCAGCTGAACAGAGCAGAACTTGTATTCTTCCCGTCATTCAGTTGCTTTGGGTCTAACCACCTTGAAGAGCCACTAGTTGTACAAGTCATCGTAAAGACTGCACGGTTCGCAACAAATTATCCTGAATGCTGACCGCTCACAATTACGGTCCTTTGCTTGAACAGCCCACAGCCATCCTCCCTCGATCTTTTTACTTTCTATCTCGCACAACACGAGATAACAGTGCGTGCTCTGGAAAACCTCGGAAATCTCGGGAATTCTAAAGAGCCTCTCTCCTTGTGATGATAGCAAGCAGTCATAAACGTGATATACGCGCATACAAACATGCCTCTTCCGGTCAAGATCAGATTGGCTGGACCAAGTTATGTTCTCATAGGTGGTGTGTGGCATAGATTTCGCAGCGTGATTGGATACGGATCTTGAGCTGTTAGTGCGGAAAGAATGGACATATGGCCAGCGACTAGAACTCATATGGGGAGATCAACACATACGACCATGTCGCGATAAATGGATTTTTGATTTTAAACCAAAATCACAAGTCGAGGAACACATGCTCGGCACAGGGTAGAAGTCATGATGGTAGTCGTCGAACCGGCTGCCGAAGCGGAATAGGACATTAGATTGATATGGCCGAAATTGATTGTTGTTAATTTGGACACTCTGACGCGTGCAACTCGAGCATAGACCATCAAAAAACTGAATCTACCTATCACGAGGTAAGCAAATTCTTGTTGCGTGTGAACACATGTAAATCCAACCCACGCCAAGACCACAAAAACCAGCAGGTCACCCAACTTGGGCGAGAAATCGGACATTGCAGAATGCACGCCAAACTGATTGTGGAATCTCTTTAAGCTGGTGCTGGTTCTAGGGGACCTCATGATAGAGAAACAGCATGCATCCTGGTCAGCTGAAGTTGCGATGAGAAACCAGGCCTTCACGGGTCCCGCACTCCATAATGCTGTCGAGTCTTGACGGACTCCACATCGTCGCTGTTGCATTCCGATGCCTGTCCAACCTGCCGATTGAGGGGTTGACGATTATTTGCTGTAATTGACCGTGCGTCTCCCACTAGCCCTACGAGATGGTGATGGAACTTCTCTGCATTTCATGGGAGATATCACGAACCAAGATTTTCTTCAAGTCTAGGTGAAGCCAGGAACTCCATCTATATATAACACATGCAATGTTGGTCGATAGCAAGCTTAACGTATTTGGTGCCCGCCAAATCTTTCTGCCAGGATTCAGCTGACTTTTCCGCATGCTCCCTGTCTGTCGTGGAACTACCTGAAAAATTGTTGCAGTTTGTGGTGACAGCACCCAATGTATACGGTTTCTGCCAACGTGGATCATGTCTTGGCACGATACACCAGTCTTCTTTCCACATTGCACTCCTTGTAGCACGCGACCACAGGTGGCAGCAATTTCGGGAATTCCAACACAGATAAAGACTGGAGGAAACACTATGCAATCTGCATCTAGGAACATCCCACTCATACCAGCAGTAACATGTTCTCGTCTTCACTTCGTTCAGCGCTTCTTGCCATTATTGGCTCTGCAATTGTGGTATCTGCAGCTCCTGGCCTTTCGGTGAAAGTCACAGGTAAGCTAGATACCTCTACGTGGCCTTGCGTAGTGTCTTATCCATGAACAGGTCCCTCCTCGGTTGATCACGTTCGTGATCTCAAGGTCACCACTACAATTACCAACACGGGAGATGAGACGTTGAAGGTTCTCAATGACCCATTGAGCCCCTTGTCTCAACTACCAGCCAATACGTTTGCGATAACTGATGCGTCGGGTACTGCGCCTACTTTTACGGGCATCAAGGCAAAATATGCGCCTAATTCTCCTGCCGCGCTTTCATATTTCACCACTATCTCGCCTGGAAAGTCCGTAAGCCTCCAGCATGACTGTAAGGCTCTAGCCACTTGGTTACTTGTCAACCTTATTAATTTTTTATTCGTGGTTTAGTGTCCAAAGCGTACAACCTCTCAAACACTGGTGCAGGAACTTACTCTATCGAGTCCCGAAATCTTTTTTATGTTGTCGATGAGGCTTCCAACACGGCAGTTCCAGTACATGCTTCTGGAGAAGCCCACCACGTGAAAGTCTCTGGGACTCTAGCTGTAGCAAGATCTACTATTAACAAGCGCGCAACCTTTAACGGTTGCACCTCTACAAGACAATCTCAACTGAATACAGCTGCCTCGTCTGCTCAATCCTATGCTTCCTCAGCTTCAACGTAAGTCATCTATTATATAGGTGTCAGCGTAGGAGCTGTGACAAATGCTTTCACTCTGCCAGCTACCTCAATAATAATTTCTCCGGAACCCAACGTTACACAACCTGGTTCGGGACATATACCAGCTCGCGCCACAGCACTGTACAGTCGCACTTCAACAACCTTAACAGCAATGATTATTCGAGTTATTCCTATGATTGCACCTGTACGGACCCTGGCACCTACGCATATGTGTTCCCAGATAGGTATGTTGCTCACTGCATTAGTCAAAAGTAGTGTCAGCATCTAATAATCTTAATCCCAGCTTTGGACAAGTTTATCTTTGCGGTAAATAGTGTTCTCAGGTCTCCAACGAAGGGCTTACACAGTTTTACAGGCGCTTTCTGGAGTGCCCCCAATACCGGAACGGACTCCAAGGTTAGTTGTTATCTGCCCTGAGGGTGTTGAGACAGTAATTAAAAGAGCCTGTAGGCGGGGACTCTTATCCATGAATCATCTCACTTCACTGCCAATGGTGGCACTAGTGATTACACATACGGCCAGTCCGGATGCAAGTCGCTTGCAATCAGCAATCCCGATGAAGCAGTGTTCAATGCCGATAGCCACGAATACTTTGCAGAGAACAACCCAGCGCAGTCTTGAAACTTGTGCTGCATGTAGCATTAAACGATGTTGTATTATTGAATATAGTGAATAACAAGTCAGATTGAGCTTGACATTGGCTATAAAACACAAATCCAAAGATCTTATTTCCTTTGAGAAAGGAAAAGGCGCAGGCAACAATGGCTTTTGCCCTCAAGGCCTCGTGGATGCATTTCTATTTGTGCGCGAAAATTACAAACGTGATTGGATCTGCTGCTGATCTGACTCCCACAAACTCCAGATCAGCCCAATTTCTGGACCAATACCATCCCGTACTAGCTGTTCATAAGCTTGTTTGACGACATGTGCTCCGTTGTACCTATCAATCTTCACCCAGTCAACACAATCCGCCATGAGTTCCCTCCACGCTTCATTTTGGCGCGTAAAAATTTCATCTGGCAAAAGTTGTCGTCGACGCAGTTCGAGCCATTCGACCATAAAGAAATGTTCCGCCTGTGGCAAAGGTTGTGGGTCGTTGGCGCCGTCGCTTGTATTTGCTGTTGTCGACGAGTTGGACATGAGTGTGGATGCCGAGTTCTCGTTCCAATCAACGGATTTCGTTTCCCCTGGTTTTGGAGACACGTTGGTGAGACCGAGGGTTATGCAGGCGGCCATGCGAGCAGATGGAGACGATAAAATGGAGAATATGTCTTTGTTCAGACTTTCATTCGCCGCTAAATCGACATATATCCATCTTTCATTGGCTTTGCCCGAGAAAACGGGAGAGCTAGCGAATGAGTCGTATGTGAGTACCTCATGATATAGATTTAAGCCCCGTGTGAAGTCGAAATTCTTTTTCGATGTGAGGCCAAAGACCTTTGTGTATTTTTCTATCTCTCCCTTCTTGATGCGTTTTTGGATCAGATATGCGAGGGTGAACGCGGTCTTGGAAGAAGCAGAACTAATCAGGATGGAAGAGGCACCGGCTCGGTATCTGGAACAAAAGAGCCAGTCTTCGCACCAGTACGAAGTCCAAAAAAGAGGGCGATAAAGCATAGTCAGATCCTCATATGACGGGTTTGGAATGTATTGAGGATCAGTGCTGCATCTGATGACCTGATTGTATGGACGACGGTCTGCATAACCGATGTTTAGAAGTATATCAAAAAAAGAAAGTCCTGGCATGGGAACATACCACTGGGCAAATGTGGCCGTGAGACATAGAACGAATATCTGTTAACAGCTGCGGAAGAGACCAGGAGAAGAAGATACTTGGCCATTGCAAAGTACCCGTAAACTCTTTCTCCGGCTTCGATCTTTGCGTGAGATGATTTCACGACAGTGCCAAAGCCCCAGACAGGAATGAGTCCATGAGTCTTTGGGGATGCAGTTTCTGTCTCTACCACCGGGTGAAAGTCAAAATACCTTTGTTGCAGCAATGTTCCTCAGTTCCCCGTCTGACTTGTGCTTTAGGAATAGAATGCCCATACCTGAAGTGAGGGTGCTCTGCAAGGGTTTGATATGTTATATTATTGGTTGAGAACCCAAAGCGGTCAACTTTGATGAGTACGTGGTTTGGGGGACAGCTGACAGGAAGTGGCTGCTTGCTGAGGACCAGTTTATCGCATTGCAGGCCAGAAGATGCGCGCGGCACGCAAAGGACCGTGTTTTCTTGAGCACCCGCCATGGCTGTCATGTTCTGCTCATACAATGGGAATGAAGAGGCAAACTCGAGCTTCAGAGCAACGCTTCATGTTTTGTGACTGCCTGAGCACGGCGGACGGGTATCAGAGATGCCGATGGGAGCCGGGAAACGGATGGCTTTGAGCAATCGCACCGTCACCGGCAAAATGGACACCGTTGCCGGCCCTTTCCCAGGGGAGCTTTCAATCATTGCCGAAGATAGTTCAAGGATGTGCTTTCAGTGTTGATAACTATGTATTGAATGATGAAACTATGTATTGAATGAAATGATGTCACAGTCTAGTGGAGTGAGCCATAAGCAAAGCAATTCCTTTCCGTCAAAATACCATCGGGATTCTTTATCTATCTCCTGTCTTTATTACTTTGACCTTTGCCTTCACTTCAACTGCTGCTCTCCACCTTCTCGCGTTCATCGACAACATCAAACTCCTCGTTTTCCAAATCCGATTTGGAAAGCGGCATCCCAATGGATGAAATAATACCTGGACTTTGGATAGGGGACCTTCCGAGTGCTCTCGATGTAAAATACCTCAGGACACACAAAATCTACAGCATCCTCTCTGCTATGCGGGGCAGGATCACCATCAATGAGGTACATTCTTTTCAATTACATCGCAACATTTCATTTCATTATCATCGATGCCGTCAGACGTTTATCCGCCATCAAATTTCACTCGATGATACAGAAGATGCAGACGTCCTCGTGCATCTCCTGCCATCTATCCATTTCATTCAAGCGGAACTTGATAAAGGGAGAGGTGTACTGGTGCACTGCCAAGCTGGTATCAGTATGCGGTGTTATCTCCTCAGCTTTTTTTCTCTCTTGCTGATATAGATATCAGGCCGTAGTGCAACGATAGTTGCCGCGTATATCATGTATACCCAAAATTCGGATACAGAATCTGCGCTCAAATTGATCAGGAAGGCTAGACCTAACATCGAGTAGGCCCGCTCAAATAAAATGTTGTTGTTCGTGTCCTCACATACCGTACGCCTGCTTATAGACCGAATCAGAATTTCTTACAACAGCTCGAGATTTTTCACAAAGCTCATTTCAATATATCTCGGAGAGACAAGATGACGCGAATGTTCTACATGGAGAGGACGACGCAGGAACTACTGAGTAAGTTGAATCACAACTTTAAAAGCTATGACAGTCGGGTCCCAACTCCAATTATCCAATCCACCGAACTTAGACGGAGACGGCAGTCCACCAGAGACAGAGATGTTTGCCAAGTTTCCTCGTTCACCATCCGATTCCTCTCCGACCACGCCAGGCGGTCCACGCAGACGCATACGATGTAAAATGTGCAGGTGCGAATCAGCAATCTCACTGCTTAACGCCCACTAGTCACCTTGGATCTAACCTGTTCTGACTAAAATAGACAAGAGTTGGCAGCTCGTGAACACATGCTTGATCATGGACAATTGGGTCCACCTACACCTGCAGTACTCACGCCAGCAAGTTCTCGACGTCCATCCTTGAATCAACCCACTTCTCGACGACCATCTATCACCCAACCACGCTCTCGTGTTGGATCAACTAGCGATGCTCGTCCACGAAGACCATCAATGCTGGGGTTTGGAGGTCTAGGAGACACCTTGTCCATGTCCGCGTTAGATACAGAAAACGCGATCGAGGATGAGGACATAGATTACACGACCAAAGCGTCTGTTGTGGGTGCACCATATCTGGGCGCAATGAGAAGACGTTCCAGTGGCAGCAAAACACCTCCGGGGGTGCTACCACAAATATCAGAGACCCCAAAGGACACCAATTCTCCCGACTTGGCAGCAGAAGCAGAGCCAGCAAGTGCACAGGAACGAGGGGAGAAGTCAGCACAGAATCACACTAACATCCCATTACGATTGTCTATCGAAGATGCAATATTACTCGGTCGCAGTCTATCGGATGCCATCCTCTCCCCGGCGTCTGACATGAAACTGCACGAACATGATTCGTGCGAAAGCGAAACCGTCAATGAGAAACCTCCCCGCCCTTCTCTTGTCAATGCATCAGATCTAGCTGCTCAGCTATATTCAAACCCGAAACTCGCTACTCTTCGGTCGCCAGCAGGTGTCACGTCCTCTCCAGTCTTGCCGAGGAATCACGTCGTCAGCCCGCCAATACTCGCGAATTCAAAATGCTCTGGCTACTTTGTTGAACCGGTGAGTTCCATGTCAGTATGAAACTTTGTAGCATATTGACGTTACTTCTCTCTAGATGAAATGGATGGAACCTTTCCTCGAGGCAGGCGAGATTGCCGGGAAGATCATCTGTCCTAACAAGAAGTGTGGTGCGAAACTCGGAAACTATGATTGGGCAGGAGTGAAATGCGGATGCAAGGAATGGGTGGTTCCCGTACGCATGCTTACCTTGTCAAACGTGGTTATCCAGGCTAAATCTGTTTCCAGGGGTTCTGCATAAACCGCTCCAAAGTTGATGAAGTCGTTTAGGACGTTGCTATTTATTTCAGCATCGTAACAACTAGAAGTTCAAGAAACTCGGGAAATGGGCAATGATTCTGCCTGGGGTTCGAACTGCATTGGGCGAGCTAAATGTACCAGCCCTTTTGGAAGTTATGTTATAGGTTGACATCCTTTTGTGCTGTGCATTCACTCTATCTTGTTCTTGTATTGCTCTTTTTTATTGTCTGTTTGAACGCTGCGTAGAACAACCAAGAGCTGGTGATCGGACTTGGCTGACGTGCGAAATCTTATCTCCTATCTATAACAGCCTTGGCAAGTTGCTGACTAATATCGTGCTTTTCCACACCGTCTCACCACCATGGCGAGGATTTCTCAGACTTTGCCGGCGACTGTTCACTTGCTAACGCGTTGCTGCCTCTTTACTTTTAGATTATTCCGGTGCGATGTTTCTCATGTGGCAAGGTTATTGGTGACAAATGGACTGCATATCTTGAATTGCTTGCAAAAGACATGAGCGAAGGGTGCGTTGCTTTGTCCCCTCCTGTGGGTAGGTCTTTTTGTGCTAACCTGTCATCCTCTTGGCGTGTACTAGTGAAGCATTAGACGAGCTACAATTGAAGCGGTATTGCTGCCGACGCATGGTGCTCACCCACGTTGATCTGATTGAAAAGTTGTTGCACTACAATCGTACGTCACATTTTTCTTTCTTCCGCGAGTGTTTATTCGAATAATTTGTTTCTCCCCATTCCAGCTATGGAGCGTACGAAAGACAAATCAAACTATTGAGAGGACGGCCACATTTGAGGTTGGCCTGCCCTGATACCGTGTACTAGAAGAGAGGCCTAGGACAAGTCCGCTGTGGGGATAAAAAAAAAAGTGCACGTGGAGATCCATTTGAGTCCTGCGGCGTCTCATATATACGTGATTGTATCATCATGGAGAACTCCAACCGTTGTGAGACTGTGACACTAATACGGAAGCAATATGATCTGTTGCCGCATACAAATGTTGGCTCTTCCTGCCAAGTGGCTGCGAACTTGTACTACTTGGCTCGGTTATTTTGATATTGCATTAATCCCAGGAGGAAATCTGTATGGATGTCCTGAATATATTATAGTGAGTGTACAGGTTGATCGGATTAGAGGGAATGATGTCAGCTGATTTGATCGCTCATATAGATAACCGTGGTCATCCCAACGCGGCGCATTCAGAAATGCTCAAGTTAACAGACCACAGGATACTTGTCTTTGACGTCTACGGAACATTGGCTGTGAGCCAGCTATTGGTTTAATCGCACCGGACAAGCTGACAACTGACCATGAATATCAGGACTGGGAGACCGGCTTGTTCAATGCCCTGTTACCCCTCCTTGCCAAGTACCCCGCATCCGCTTCGTGGGGTCGTAAGGAAGCTCTGCTCGCCTTTGCTTCCGTAGAGAGAGATCTTCAGGCTCAGCATCCCGACATGCTGTACTCCGATCTGTTGGCAAACGCCCATGGGGTTCTAGAGCAGCGGCTGAAAGCCCTGTCCGAGCTGGACACTGCAGAAGAGGGAACCAGCATTGTGGAGGCTGTAGTTTCCACTGAGGGCGCGTCCACTTCGGCAGCTACGACGGCACCCGTGGAAGGCGACGCTCATATGGCGTTCGCCAGGTCGATCAAAGAGTGGACGGTCTTCCCTGATAGTTGTGCCGCGTTACACTCGCTCGCCAAGCATTTCAAACTCGTGGTCTTATCCAATGTCGACCGTGAATCGTTCAGTTACACGCACGCACGTCTATCAGAGGGACCCTCCGTGGTGCTAACTCCGAGAAAGCTGAATCTGTATTCCTACCCTGAAAATAACCCGAATATACATTGGTTCCCCCAGTCCGCTCCGGATGATAACAAGTCACCCTTTGCGCTCGTGTTGACGGCGCAAGACGTAAAAGCCTACAAGCCGTCAACAGCAGGGTTCCGCACTGTATTGCAATGTGTATCTAGCGATCCACGGTTGCTAGGAGAGGAAGGTAAGTCACCAGATGAAGTGAAGGAGAGGGTATTGGTTGTGGCGCAAAGTCTACCGCACGACCACGAGCCTGCAAGCGAGCTAGGGATAAAAAGCGTGTGGATCGATAGATCAGATGCGGTGATGTGTAACGAGATGCCAGAGGGAACAAAACAAAAGTGGACCCGGAAGTTTGCGACGTTGGCAGAAATGGCGGAGGAGGTAGAGGAGGAACTGGAAACTGATGGGCATTGAATGTTAAACTGTGTAGTATATGGATAGCGAAAGCATGGAATCTCAGCTGCGAGATTGTGTGTTCGGCACTGGCTTTGATGTGCTATCTCGCCTCACCTGGAAATACGCGCAAGTAACACTCAAATACCTCATGCGTGGGACATGTGGATGCAGTGTTCCGTGAATTTTTTCCGGACATATGGGAACAGCAACGACCCTGATGGAGGTATAGCACGAGCATAAAAAGTACGACAACTTTCGCTGTTGTGCTGAACTCCTTGGCGGTCAACCACAAGAGCAATGGTTGCCAACTATTCGTTGTATTCTCTCCCTGTGGCATGGTTTACTGCCTTTTATCCGGGTACATTGCGTGTATGAAGCTGCCTAGAATTCGCCATGTTAATCTATGCCTGATTTAAAGTTAGACAATAGCGGTTGGCAGAACGATCGGTTGGGACAAGTTGGGTGTCGATCCGGATCACCCCCCACAATCACTCACCACAGTCTCTTTCCAAGCCTGCGACCACGACAGAACCTCGACCGTCTCAAGCACGCTCCCAATGTTTCCGCCGACTTCAGGGAACGCATCGAGCGCATGCAGGGTGCCCATATGGTGAGTATATGCGCTTCAAATCACGCGCAGAAATTGATGTTTCATCGCGGAAGAATGGTAACGAGATGTTCCCTCTGTGGGCTGCAGCCATTGTGGGTATATGCGCTACAAAGCCAGCCATAGCACCGTGACAGACTTTGGACAGCTTGCTGCCAACGTTGCCGGAGTCGATGCCAGTCTGCTGAACTGGGCGTCCGCCATCTTGTGAGGGTTAGCTCCAAGAGTGACATATTGCATCTGATGTCCTGTGCCATTACAGCATTGCCCTCCGTGTTGCATTCAATCACATTTACATTGGTCACACAACAAGGGCCGCCAGTGTCATTAGGTACCATTGATTTGCTCATATTTGGGAACCGCTCTCACTCTTTTCATGTTCTTTCCCGGACGTCTAGGACGGTTGTCTTTGGCTCGTCCGTTGGTATGTCTTTGAGCTTCATGCTGTGTTCTCTCAGAAGCCAGACCGATGTCAATTCCCAGCTATCCCAATGGCTTTGTTCTTCAAGTCGGCTAGTATCGTGACAGCTCGGTGATCGGACACCACTTGATAATTGTAGTACCATGGTTGAAATTGACCCTCACATTTTGGTTGATGTAGACCAACGATAAAGGTGTATGATCCTGGATAACCTTATAGAAATGCAAGGTACGGTTCTCATGGCGTTTACGACGTCACTCTCCTCGAGTGATGGGTTTGTGCGCTTCAGGAGGTGATCTTGACGCTGCCATTGCCGTATATTGACAGCATGAATCAACCACTGAGAATACCTCTAGTGGGACGGCGTCTCAAGTTTTCTGGATTGTCTTTCCGTCAATTTATCATGGTGCTTTTTCCCATCCGGCCTGTATCAAACTGTTGGACATCACGGCAGCGGTTCTTCTCTGTCATACTGCGCATACCCCGTTTGCTTCTCTGCGGCACATGGTGTGGTTCCCGCTAGGCTGCTTCCTACCTACCGCACGCCGGCGTTCTGGTTCATCGGCAACCGGCAATAATGCATTCTGATTCTGACAGTTATTTTCAGTATACCCCTGCCTGGATGACCAACTTGATGACTGCGCCATTCACACATCGGCACCGATGATAACAGGCTGAAAAGCGGTCAAATTTACAATAGGTCCTTTGTATGGCTATGTGGAGAGACGCATGTAATGTGCCGATTTCTGTTACAATCATGAATTGGGTACGACGGCTCGTGGAGTGACAATTGTGCAATAAGTAGCGGTCACGGAAAGGTGCGTAATTTTTTCGTCACCTCCCTAGCTCTTCGCTGATTTTGCTACCACGTTTCCTTCATTCCCCTTAGGTGAATGAAGAGCTGTCCCTGAAGAAAGCATCAGATGCCGAAAATTTTGAATATGATTTTAACCACAATGTTGGCGCCTCCATCGTCTTGGCTATTCTTTTGACACTTTCTTTATCGTTCTGATGTCAGGGCACCCTCACATGCGGTGATTCCCGTTGCAGGCAATTCTGGGGAATAAACTTTTTGATTCTAGCCGCCATGATTGAATAGTCGATGTGCTTTGAATTGCGGGTGTCGGGTTATTCATGAGAATCAAGTGCACGATCTATATTTCATGAATTTGGTCTCGCGCGGAATAGCCCGCCAGGTATCTTACATCTCGTCAGTAAGTGACTAAGACAATTGAATTTCTCCTGACAGTTCTTGCCATATGTGGCTTCACATTCTCCCATACAGATCAAGCTGATTGTTGCATGTCACAATTAACGGTTTGACTTAAGACTACGCCTGACGGAGATTCCTGAATGGGAAATCAGTAATGGATGCGACGCTACACAACCCTATCGACTCCAGACTCAAGAACTTTGCTGATGGTTCAACGGTGGACTATATATACTAGGCCTGTTCTTCACACCTAGACCTCTAACTTTTGCCCACGAAAAGGAGCGGCACCATGTCTATGCTTTCCAGCCCCCTTTCTCTCTATTCCATTCCAGTCATATGGTTCACGGGCTTTTATCCTCATGTCTGGATGGTAAGTATTTCCGACCACCGCATCACAAGATATCTTGCAGATCATTAACGGTCGTGCCAGATGTGGAAAGTCTTCAATGCGAATGGATGGACGAAGTCAGTATACTTAATGGATTTGACGTGTTCGACACCGGCTTAACTGAATCTTTGTCCGAATGCAGTGCGGCACCGAGGTCTAATGTAGACAAGCTGAAAGAAAACAAGAGATTCTCTCCAGAATTCACGGCATACATTGAGAGGATAAGAGGCGCACATGTCGTACGTTTTGGATGTCTTGCCATGCGTGCCAAATATTAAAAATTCATTATTTCCGACCATAGAACGGCACCGAGATCTTGCCAGTGTGGATCGCTGGTGTGGTGAGTTGACGCTGAGGGATGCCATTGTCTCTAGTTTTCCTAAAGTGCACCATAGCTCGCGGGCAATTACGCTGGCTTGGACAACCACACGTTGAACACTCACGCATTGGCATTGTAAGCATTTATGATGATTATTTAGGATGCCTGATTATAGATCACTGCGGTTGGTAGTATTGCACTTCGAAATTTCTACAATTATACGTACTTCAACCAGCAATCAGAAGCTCGAGGCTACTTCAGGTGAGATATCTTGACCGTGATTTAGCTTTCGACGGTTCATTGATTTGAGTATGTAGGTCATGCATCTTCATTGCTTCTATCAGTGAGTGGATCTTTCGATCTCACCCAAAGCATATACAGTTACTGATATTGGGAATCAGGTGTTCCATTTTCGCTGATCCTCAAGGCGGCGGAAGCCCTAGCTGCTCGCTAAGGACACCATTGTGTGTGTGTAACCTTGTAAAAATTCTGCTGTCGTCGATGTATGTACGGTACACCAAGATATTGATGTAAAGTAGGGCATCCGAGACGACCATCTACTTGTCTGTGTAACTCTCAGATAACCTCTGCGTCATTAAAAAAACAAATTGTTACTGTTTTTTCCCCCGATGCATGACAAACCTTGGCCCTGGAAGTGTCGCTGAAGACAGCCCTGTGGGTTATTCCAGCTTGTCGGAATTAATTCCACATACAAAGAAGAGTGCACTTATCGGTTTCAGTATAATCAGTTGGAGTGAATCCACTTCGATTTGCATGACACGGAACATGTATACTTCACAATGTATCATTGACCATGAGTACATCACAGAAACAGTCGGTCCGTTACTGATATCTTCACGCAGGCGCACCATAGATCGAGATAGAACTTCCCAATGTTTCAAGGGTATGTACTTATACAGGTAACTGAACATTAACTTTCATCGTTTGCTCCACGGGTTGTAAAATGAGAATCGCCTGAACGCGTGAGTGACAGTGAGTTCCATAAACGTGAGGTAGATGAGGACGCCGAGATCCAGGGATACGTGCCATACAGAAGACTTCGTACGCCAAGCAATGAAAAGCGAATGGCCGTCTCAGGGCAACCCTTGCCAGCGATATAATACTGTTCCCTGCATCTCATGTCAATGCAGGGGATAAGTGGTTTCTGATGAAACTGACGGTGCTGTTGTCTTTCTTCACTGCCTTTCTATTTACTAGAGCGATGAGGCATTTGTTCACTCTAGCCTGGTTTAGGTCGGGAAGTTTAATGAGGTCCATAACTGGTTTTTACGCAAAAAGTCCCTTGACATGAGTTGTTCTGATTGCCGTTTGTACTCACGTTTTACTGTTCGATTAGGCGCATCCATGAGGCCTTCAATCACGGTTTCCATGTTCCGACGGAGATTCTAGCGGTTCATTGAGACTCGCGTTGTGGGCGTGCAATAGGATCCGGACGTACAGGGTCACTTCCACGAAACTCTAGCGGTAAGGACATTATGATTCTTTCAATTTCAATCTAAGATGCCAAGTATAGCTCAAAGTTTACCGGAACAAAAGTTCCCCAACTTACACTGCGCTCTTTCTTCTCTTTCGCTGTCATCTTTGGTTTTGCACCTTTCTTCTTGGCAGGTCCACCTGGCTTGGCCAATGACTGCCCAGTGATATTGGTTGTATATGTGGTTTCTGCTTCCGTATATTCAGTGACCGCCGTCTTGTCACCCGTATCAGAAACTGGCTCCTGCAGTGCCGCTTTAGCTTGGGCAGTCTTGAGTGCTTCCATCGCGCGTAGCGAATCCAATTCTTGAACTATCATTGAGAATCGAGTTCTTCTGGTTCATTAAATTTGCGCACCTGCTCTCCTTTTCGCTAGAATAAAGGAGCCCTCTGTCGGTGCCTAGGAAATATTAAGATGCACGAACAATTTTGAGAATCCAGAAAGGGCCAAATTGGTACCTGAGGCCAGTCAGTAGTCAACGCGTTCATAGTCATGACATACAGCCAACTAGCAAAAGATTCGTTGAAGGTAGCGAGGGACTCGCTGAGGTTCTTTAGTCCCTCGATGTTTGCGTGAAGCGTTTCAGTTTCATCCACGAATTCTGCCATTGCTGGCTCAATAAATCCAAGTCCGTGTGGTGCATCTGGATATGCGCCTGAGCGAGAAAGGGCAAAGAGTGAGCCTTGAGATACGCGCCGCAGAGGCGTGCGATGAGGAGTCTGTGAGGGTGGCATACACAGCAACAAACAGGACGATGCTCCTCATCAGCACACGCCGCGCCTTTCTTTCTTGGACAAGACGCGCATCTAGTAGTCCAGTTGTCGTTGCTGCATTTCACAGGTGTCAGCATAGCGTCGCAGCGCAAAATGTGCCCTTCAAGGTGTTGTTTATGGGACGCGACGAGTTTTCGTGTTTGGTGTTGAAAGAGTTGCATTCAGCAACAGGTGCGTGACTGGGCGCATATATTTGCAGAAAACCAGTACACTGATGCTCTTTAGTCATATAGATGTCTGGGAGGAGTTGGTGATCGCTACCCAACCTGACCAACGTGTAGGTCGTAGAGGATCTCAACTGTCCGTGTGTAGGTGTTTGCACTCTTACTCTCACATGGAACGTCTCGAATGGAGATTGAACAGCGCCTCTGAAGCTTCTCGGTGAGACTCTCAATTTGCCAGTACATACGATCCCACCTACAAAGCCACAGTTTCGACAGTGGAAGGCGAGTGTATTTAGTTTCAGTGTATCAACAAACACTTACGTATTGGGTAGCCACCAGCTCCGTTTCACAATAATCATCAAAGTGTTCCACCGAATCATCTTCTGGTCACTGCTTCATTCGGCCGGATATTACCCTCTCCACTACTCGATCTGTTTCTGCCAGAGAGAAGATTAAATGTCCATCCCTCTCTTTTACCTGCGTATCGCGGTCCAGCCCCCATACAGCATACACTCATAAACGGAGAGACTGAAACTGGCGTTTGTGTGATACAGATGTTAAAACGGTCAGAAGGCATCGATGCAGGTTCTATTTGGGGATGCTTGAAACAGGTATGTCGGCTCCTGGATTTTACCAGACAAGGACTCATAATGGGCCAGATGGTTCCAGAAAACGTGGTCTTTCCTGACCTACGTGATCAACTAGCTATCGAAGGAGGTAGACTGTTGGTCTCCGTGTTGCGAGATATGATGGCTGGTCGGGTGTGTCTGATCTGTTTCTCATTCCATGACCGATTATCGCTGAATACGTTCTATTCAAAGGCCAAGTCGGTAGCACAACCGCCTGCCGACCTTGCGAGCCCAGCACCAGCCATCACTTCCAGAGACTCTATAGTTGACTTTGAGAATATGACGGCAGAGTCCATTGTTAGACGGCATCGTGCTATTTCTCACCAGGTTAGACAAAACGTGAATGTTTGGTCATAATGCACTCACATTATGACATTACAGAGGCCTTTGGTTGCTTATATGGAAACTGGGAAATCCGTGCAACTTTATAAGCCAGCGGTACATGATCTATTCGCGTCCGAGTATCTTCTATTTTCCCCCGGCTCTGCTCGTTATGATGCTCAGGCAAACTCAGTGTTGATAAGATGTGCCGAGGATACTGTCTTGAGTGTACCCCAGCTCAAGCAAGAGGGAAAGGGGCTTGTTGCTGCGAAAGATTGGTGGAACGGCGTCAAGGGATTGGGCTTGGTTGACACAGATCAAATCGTTTTGATTGGAAAAGCCAACGAAGAATGACTACCTCCACATCATCGAGGTTACACGACTCTCATATCAGTACTCAAAACTTTTCCATTAACTCCATGTGCCAGTCAAGTCTCAGGCGTTTTCAATAATACTCATGATCAATACGCTTGGTTCCTCTGGTATATTGTCTCGTATCAATCGCTCTAGACTAATTCACTTGCTACAAGTTGTCCTCGTCCGAGCTATTCCTTCTGAAGGTCCAGAATCTATTTGTTACTGAATGGCCAAGCTTTGCGCTCATCCATACTGCGCGACTTTTCGCATACTGCGGTTTTCCGAACCGAGTTTCGGAACCGTGTTCTTCTCTTGCCCCTTACGTCTGCTACGAGTTACGCACAACTGCAAGTCTGGGCAGACGCAAGAAATCGAGGCACCATTGTCTGCTCAGGCTGTTTCCCATAATGTAACTTTGGCAAGCTGCAGGTACAACAACATGGAAGAACACAGCAAACCAGGAGGCTGTTCAAGTCAATCACTCAACAAGCAGATATATATTACAGTAGGACATAGATGTGTCTTGACGACAGCAAACATACATTCTCAATAGTCCTCCACCAACAATGATTCATTGACTTCATCCTCTTCGTCAGAATCGTCCATGATTGAGTTATGCATCGTAACCAACGGCGTTACAGATACAATTGAAGATAACTGTTCTCCATCGAGTAATCGATCAATATCTTCATCCAGATGTCTCTCATCCGCATCCTCGTCTGCCGCCTTCTTACGATGCCTGTCCCTGAATGGGAGATCATGAGTTGCAAAGAGATTATATGATCTACGTTATACATGCCTTGATCTGGGTGGACGTTTACGGGATGATGTGGCTTCATCGCTGTCATCGGAGAGTAGGACGACCTGTACTGTTTTCTTGATTGCCCTGTGGCAAAAGAGAGCTTCATCATATTTACGACTGTCAAATTGTCTGCATACTTACGCATTACGTTTCGGTAATGTTCTGGTTGGTTTCTCCGGGGGAGGCATACCACATTCTGTTTCTTCGCCAGACTCATCAGAGTCGTTCGTAGGTGACGACACCCTCCGTCTCCTATCGTAATATAGCAAATATCAGAAACCCGCCTTTGGAAAGGATAGACCTTGTTGCTTACTTTGCTTGCGACTTTCCATCCCGATCGAAACTTATAATTGAGTCTGCCTCTCCACTCTCAGTACTTGTCGTAATAACACTCTCCGAACGGCTGATTAAAATAAGTTTGAACAGGTGTATAATCACTTATATGCTTGGCATGGGCCGTACCGTTTCCTTCCTTTTCTCTTAGGTACGTCAATTTCGAGTTCAGTGTCATCTTCAGGTATGATTTCATCCAAAAACTTGAACAGGTCATCGAGCTCAGTCAATTTTCGGTATTCCTCTTCACTGAAACTTTCGAGTTGCTTCTCAAATTTTTTTGAAATCGCGGCGTCAAACTTCCGCAGGGCATTGTTACTAGTTGCATCACGCAGTGGGCGACGCTAAATTGTAAGTCGTGTCATCATCTCGAGGATGAATGGCTCAAGTGAAATGTGGCGAACCGTTTGTACACAATGTATCAAGAGTTTCAGTGTGCGGATCTTGTCATCATCTATGGTATCCGGAATGTAAAGTTTGCTCAGCATTTGCATTAGCACTCTCTTGTCTTCCTCTTGCGGTACGATTCAGCTTACATGCAAGTCGCAAAATTGGCTTTCACTCACTTTCAAAGTTGTTCTTTTCAAGCAGTGCTTTAAGGATGTCGTTTGCTAGGTCAAGCTGGATTGAATCGTCAACAGCTGGTGCTTTGCCTTTCCCTCTAGCATTACTAAATGCTACATGTTAGCCGGTATAGCTTGTGAGAAGCAGTCAGACACGACTCGCATTGCTTCAGAGAGTTTAAGAGGGTCCGTCCAGTCTACAAACATTGTAGCAACTTGGGTAGGACTGACCATCTCCTCGACTTCGCCGAGCTCACGCCGTACATTGTTTAACTCAACGAAGGTGTCCAAGGAAATCTTTCCAGATATGAGCATTATCCTGAGTAGAAAGCGAGTGGAAAAATACCTCGCGAATCCGTCGTTGGTTTTCAGTAGACGAATAGCAATACACGGGAAAGAAGAACGTTAGGCACTGTCGTAGTTCTTGGTTGGATGCTGTCTCCGGGGAAAGATATGTAACAATGAGTTTCTTAATCGCCTTTTATGAGGTTACCTTCGATTCAGTGGTAAAAAATAGAAGAGTGACAGAACCGACCTTTATGTCTGTAATCATGCCGCATAGTACTAGCTTAGAAATTCCAATGGCCAACAGAGCTTTCACTTTATCCGACGTTTCGTCATTCAGTCGTGCAATGAGCTTGTCTGTTATCATTTGAGGCTAGAAAATAACAGATAAATATCGATATCGGCATCTGACAAATGCAACTTACTGTTTCTCCTTGTCCCTGGAGAAAATCATGCTCATGCACCATCAACATGTCGAACACAACTTCAAGAACATTAATTTTTAGCTCTTCCGGTAGAGAGGCCACGGCCTGGTTGAAAAAGAAGCTGAATGACTTGAGCGCAAGTTCCTGACGCCATTACATTAGGCCAGTTTATAGAGTGTACTATTCACTTACTCGGGCAATAAGACAGCATAGTCCTAAACTAACCAATCCTTTCTCCTTAAAAACAGCTTCCTTGCGTTGGACAGAGGGAATAATCAGGTCCATCAATACGCCATTCAGTGTAGAGTTGTCTTCCAGTCTCTGGCAAATGGAGGTCATTTACGATTGTCACGACAAAGCAGCCCAACGTACCCCGTTGACACGTTCCAACATACCAATGCATATGGACAAACAACGGAGGTCAATCTCATCCGCATGCGCTCTCTCCTCCGGCGTAAGGTCCTCCGGTTTTTTATTCTTGTTGAAAATTGGGGCGCGATTGAGCTTGGCTGTTGCTGGGGTTTCCCCATAATTCGTTTCTGTCTCTAGGTCTTTCTGCCATTACCTTGCTTGAGTTTTTGGTAGCGCGTGGATATGGCGAGAGCCTACCGTTACATTACCCTCCTCGTCATCATCTCCTGGATCGCGCAAATCCTGGATGATTTCTACGACAACTCGAATGAGATCTCGCTCACTCGCAGAGAGTTCGCGCAAGACATCAAGGCACTTGGTCACAAGTCTTTCTGGAAGGGCTTCCTGTGACAGCATATCACCTGAAAATATGGTTAAATCAAGACATAGACCACGGCTGGACGAAAATTTACGCATAAGTTGGAACATTTTCCTCCTTCCAATCTCATCGGAATAGTCGAGATTGACGGCGAGTTTGAGCATCTCTCCGATAACAAATTCTCTGTCAGCCCTCTCATCTTCTTCTTTCGCAAGATCTTGGGTTCGATTTAGAATATATGTGGTAGTTTACGATAAATAAAGACGGACCTTCTGGTGGTCTAAGGAGCCTCTCCTCTTCCAGGGTCCTCACCCTGTCTACCAAGTTGTTGTAAGCCTCCTGTATGCGGAAAGCAAGGGCTGTCACAACGGGCAGGGTTGCTTCGAGTCTTGCCGAATTCTTTGTTGCGCAGCAATGGTCAACAAAGACGCGAGCCAGGAATGCACGTTCAGGAGTAAGCAAGGTCCAGTATGGGTCTGATTGTAAGAGGAAATACTGATCAAGGCAGATTCAATGGCAAGGACAGCATAAACTCACCGCTAAACTCCAATCCATCGTATATCTCTGGACGAGATGCAAAGGCACTCAGTAAGGCGTCTGAAGCGACCTCATTTTCGAGATAAAATAGCTTGAGGAAGGCTATTGCTTTCTCTTCCACTGCATTCGGCGCATTCTTAACCAGCTGACTTTGTATTTGAATATCCTGATCACTTTCTTCCTTGACGGCGATGACCTCTTCCTCGTTTTTGAAGCCGACGTTAACGACGTCCACCCAGGTCCCCAGAAGCGCCTCCGCAGCGGCTCTAACATTGGACTCACGGTCACCCAGACCATTACGTACGATAAGCTCACGTTGTTCAATTGTCAACGCTCGTGGGTGTGTGGGCCCGATATACTTGGTTTTTGCTTGGGTGCTTCTCTTCCTGGCTCCTGCTTTCGCAGTTTCACCAACCTCATCCAGAATACTGACTTCGGGCTTGGTGTCTTCATCATGACCCGCAGCAGCAAGCTCATTCTCTTCTTTGGTACGGAATTTTTGGGCATCCTTATGGTCATCCTCATCAAGGGTAGCATTATGTTCAAGTATAGCACTGTATACGAGCTTGCGCATTGTGAGATCAGTGTCTCTCGTGCGAGCAAGTACGTGCGGTAGAGTCACTGGGTTGAGTGGTATATTAAGCAGAACCGCACGTCGAACTTCCCTAGGGAACACCGTAATATTAAAACAGTGCTTCCGTTCGGGAGAGAATTGGAGCTTACGGGGAAGGATCATGGGCAAGCATGTCAAGTAGAATATCTAGGACCGTGGCCTCGCCTTCGACGACCTCAGAAGGGTCCTCAGATCCAACCAGTTTCGAGAGCGAGATAACCACTTGAACTCGTACAGCTGGCTCTCTGTCACTGATACGATCTAGAAGTGCAGCACGTAGACTAGTATAGATTTCTTCACTTGAACAAGTGTTAGACAGTGCGCTTGTTTCAGATGGAGGTTGACGCACTCAATTGCACCAAGGTGGGATACCATCTCCGCTACCATGCATAGGACACGGTATCGCACGATCTTTTCTTTGGCAAGGAAGCCTTTCAGCAAGAATTTGAGCAAGCGAGCAGTAAATCGAGATGCAGTCGTGTCCTCATCTTCATCATCGTCCGGGTTACATACGGCACTTTTCTCTTCTGCAGCTGAATATCAAAGCATGATTGTCAGGGTTGGAAATATAACATTCGGCTGTAATGTACCTTTCTCATTCATGAATTTGACATAACCGCCAACAAACTTTACGATCCTATCAGCTGGTCCGACACCTTTCTTCAGTGGAAAGATACGCATAAGCATCAATGTAAGTATCTCTTCAAACCTTCTTTCTCCAATAAACTTGACACCGCGACCATTGTTCACAGGCTCTGTGTGCTGAGCCGCCTCAGTGTGTAGTTTGTAAAGGGCAACAAAGTTTTTTTGATGATTTGCACAAGATACTTGGGCTTGTTCAAATATTCTCGGAATGGATGAGGCAACGTCTGCGATAACTGAAGGCTGTCGTTGTCTCGTTCGTCCAGGCATCTCTGTGGCGGTGAATGGCAAAGACACCTATCTAGGGAAACGTGACGCGCAATGTCACGTGAATGATATGTGTGTGACGTGACTCACGTGTTAGCGTTACTTGACGCGCTCTACCGCTACCATGTCCTCCAGGCTGGGCATCGCTCCCATTACCARTTCTCTCCCKTCATGTTGCCCAAATATTATGCCATTCCACATTGACTAYTCTGGTCCTGCACCTATCAMAACRTTTATGCATGTTGAACCCGCAAAAGACACGGTTGGGACTCCTACAAAAAATGCAGAGCCTGGTCAGAYTGGTCAACCTTCGGACGCAGTGACGGAAGGCGACTGTCAGTCATCCAACAACGCAAATGCAACAAGTAGCTGCGGRAGCACGGAAACAAGCAACAACTGCGCGTCTCATTCGTCGCAGAAAGGCGACGCTTCGACGTCTCGGCAGCCACACACCAATAATGCAAATAGCACTGCAGAACGTTTTGTTTCGTCCTTCAGAGGGCGGACAATACATGGACTTGATGTCAGCCTCCCCGAAAGCTATGTTGGACTTGTCCTAAGGACAGACTCACCGTGTGCTGGCGGCGCTTCTACCACTTCATTGCAACGAATGCGGGACGATGTCGTACAGTATGAAGAGTCGACAAGATCTAGACGACTAACAAGAAGTTCAGTGAAGGGCACAGCGRAAGGGAAAGAAAAAGAGGCGATACAGGAGACCTCAATGGTTGCCGAAGAAGA
>JNHW02000191.1:0-17299 GCA_001691775.3 Amanita inopinata Kibby_2008
TTCGTATATAATCACCTCCATTTCGTGCCATTATTCCCCAGTGCTGGACAGTAAGTCACCCTCCTACTCTCGTGTCGTATACAGACTCATTGACGCATGCCCACCCACACCGTAGCTCACACAGAAAGTTCTTTTACTTCATTTATTTCCCCCGCATCATCCGTTGACAATGCGTTTCTCCGTCACCTCCGTTGCCACTACTGCCCTCCTCCTTGCTGGGCTTGGTGTTGCCAACCCCCCTGTGAGTCCAGATCACTGGCCCGCTGGCCACCATGAGCCTTATGTCCCCACATTCGATATCCTGAACGGCCGCCCTATCTTAAAGGGCTATCGATCCCAACCCCAGCCCTTGAGCTTCCAGCATCGAGAGTTTCATCTCGAACACCCAGAAGATACTCCTCACGCCCCTCCCTATGCCAACGGATACAGTCTTGACGGGAACTCTTTGATATCTTCAGGCGGTCCTGGTCCCGTTAGTGATAGGCTATGGAGAACCCAAACAACTGGCCCACATGGCCCGCGATTAGTGCTGATTCCTGGTCACCTTCGACCCTCGAATTTTGGCAGCAAGTACCCCAAGACGAAACTCAAACCAAAACCTCCAAGGCGAGCTTATAAAGCGCAGACGCTGTGAATTCGTCTGACAGGATGTTCCTGTAAGCATTATACCCACCCAGTCTCTTTGGTGTTGGTGTATGTAGTTCTCTCCCCAAAGTAATCCCCCCTCCATCAATTTTGCGCTGATTGAAAATCAAGTAGAATGGTTGTTGTTGATGGTGTCAAGGGCTTTGGGCGAAACGAGGAAAGATTCCAGTGGTGATGGGTTATTAAACGTAGATTGCGGTTAGGGTCATCAAACGTAGATTGCGGTTAGGGTCATCTAATAATTAGTAACTTAGTCTTACTTGCAGGTCCAATACATGGCGGGATCTACCTGCGCGAATCTTTTGCGAGACAAGTGTCATTGTGGTTTTGGTAGAAAGGCACTGCATAAATGTCCATCGAGCGTGTTCGATGCGGGAGCTGTTGCGGCTCCAAGCCAGTGCGGAGCTCAATTTTGGAGTCAGCCGAAGTCGGAGCTTAAAAAACAATCACACGAAGCCAGGTAAGCACTCGCCCTCAGACGGTATGTCTGGAGAGAAGGCTGATGTCTATCCAGTTCCTATCTGGAAATTATGAAGAACTCGTTGTAGCGTATTGTGCGATATCCCAAATGAAGATCTACATTCCTCAAGATAAGGTTGGTCCGTCAAAGCAATAATACTTTATTTTCTCTAACCGCTGCTGATAACAGTCGGTGAACAAAATGGAATATATCCCGCCAACAGCCATCGCTCCGCATATCATTTACCGGGGTACTTTGGCGAGACGACTATAAAGGTTAAAGTGGTGTATCCACCATCTCACCAAGTCCACTGAGCTTCAATCGACATCGAAAGAATCAAAATGAAACTAGTAATCTTCCAGGCTATTACACTTTTTTCTGTTCTGTGTGCCGCGCTTCCAGGCACTCCTCGACGGAAGCCGTCGGTCGTTACCGTCACTCCTGGAGGTAGTCTGTCACTGGGCGCAGCGTATTGTAGGTAATCTACCGTTATGGCTTGGTACATTCTAACAACAGCTTGATTGTGACTTACAGTTATGAACAATGAGCCCAGCAGTGGCAACTATCTTTTCGCAGCTTCCATTGAGGCTAATGCCAAGGTGGTAAGCATTCCAGATCAACTACAAAATTACGCAATGACATGAAATTCAAATCAAGGTACTCAGAAAAGCTTATTACACTGGAGGCAACGGTGGGCATGGTCTCGGACCGACAAATGATTCATTGTTCAGTCAAGGCTCGATCATTACATCCTCTATCAACAACGTCGTTATCGTCGTAAACGTAAGTGCACGCTACATCGCGTCCAATGTTTCTCCATGTTTTGACTTGGGATTGAAAAGGCTGGTTCGAACACTCTCACCATATTCCGCATTGACCCAGGAAACCCAACACATTTGACCAGGTTGGGCAAACCCGTCTTAAGCGGAGGAGATTTTCCGACTTCCCTTACGTTCAACAAAGCTGAGGATGCTCTCTGCGTCTTGAACACTGGAACCATCAGTAACATCAAGTGAGTTTTCGAATTGTTGTCCTATACTGTTTTCAGGTTAAATGGAATGCGGACAGTTGCTTCAAATTTGATTTACGGACAGGGCTTACTCCATTACCAAACACCACGCGCGCTCTCGGCCTGAACCAGACAACGCCGCCACTTGGACCCGCCGATACAGGCAGCGACATTCAATTTAGTCCGGACGACAAGCAACTCATTCTCACAGTCAAAGGGCAACCACCTCTACCCTCCCCAGGCCACCTAGCCATCTGGGACGTCGAGGCAGACAACTCACTGTCCGAGCAATACAGGTCTATGACTGGAGGGGTCGCCATATGGAGCACTACCTTTATCAGCGGAAAGAATGCCATCTTGTCTGCAGATCCGTTCGTTGGTTATAACATATTTGACTTGGACGCGTTTGCCGCCAATTCATCAGTGCAGGCAAAGGAGTATACGCTCGGGAATACAAAGTCTAGTTGTTGGTCCCATCGGAGCTCTAAAACTGGCAATTACTATCTT
Organism: Amanita inopinata Kibby_2008; assembly: GCA_001691775.3. Taxonomy (NCBI): domain Eukaryota; kingdom Fungi; phylum Basidiomycota; class Agaricomycetes; order Agaricales; family Amanitaceae; genus Amanita; species Amanita inopinata. Next base: position 2,622 of record JNHW02000191.1, read on the forward strand.
TCAGATTACTTCACCGCAGCTATTTATGAGATCAGTATCGACGAGAGTCTAAACCCACAATTTGTCGGGGTATGTCTCTTTTTTTTCTATTTTATTGCTACCCTCCCTCAAACTCCCTCACTCATTACATCACTATCCTTGATTACTAGGGCTATCCTGCGGATCTCTACGATGGTCTTATGGAGATGAGCATCGCCTCTCTTCCAGAACGAGCAGAGTACGTTTCTCTCATCACTTCTTCAAAAAGCGAAAGCGGGAATTGGGGACGCTGACTCGTCGGTTTTGCAAAGCCATTTGTATGCGTTGTCTGTGAACCATACCGCTATCCAAGTCTACAGTTTGGATGCCCCTGGTCAAGCGCGGCGGATACAGAAATTGGATATCGGCCCGTTGGCTGCGCAAGCTGGTATACCGTTTGGTGAGTGACGCGTTTTTTTTTTTCAGAGTGCACTTCATATACCCGGGTGAAACTGAATTACGTATCCTAGTCCCTATCCATGTGTATGGCATGGCTACATGGGCAAAGCGACACTGATTTCGAAATGACGGAGAAGGTGAGACGCATCACTAATTTTCTTGGGCGCTGTTGTCAGTTAGCATGAATAGAACACCTACTAGTCTACATAATATAAGAAGCTGATGATTTAGTTATCTTATGTTATTGACGCGAATAAAGCTGCCAAAGTTTTCTCACAACGTCATTTGTCCCCAACGATTTACGATTTGGCAGTTGCCGATTATTTAGATATACAAAACAAACGTGACATGTTTATACAAGACTCTATTCTACTCCAAATGTATCGACATGATTTCTGGCCCAAGAAAAGAATTGATGGGATACCCTGACCTTAAACCTTACATCTCATTCTTCTACAGTTCATGAGATTTTACCCAAGTAATCATCCCATACGCATTAACGTGGCCTAAATACCGGTTTTTCAAATCTGAGTCCTTTGGCGCAAATCGCACAAGACGCAGGACAACGTACCAAATGGAACACCAGCCCGGTCAGCCTGGCGTTTAATATTCATTTTCTGTATCCGTTCCGCCCGGCCAGGTCCATTTAGAGTAAATACTTCGAGAGAAGTATGGTTCGATGCCAAGACATACAAGTGGCTTATAATCATAGTCAGCAATCATCCATCTCGCAGCGATAAGAGGTAAGATCACGTACTCTGGTCGTCCAGGCAAAGATGCAACGCTGATCTCAAGAGTACCATCGTACTGCTCTACAGGATATCTCTAAAGCATGGAAGATATGAATAAGAAATTCACAAGGCAAGGTCAATGAAGGAGGACAAGAACACATACGTTGACCACTCGTGTGTTTAGGTACACGTCGACTTCCACCTCGTAGATGGTCGAGTGAAGAAAGTCGGAAAGGTAGTAGTTATTGGTTTGGGGGCTCCAATCAGACCAGCAGACGGCTCCTTGGTCTGCCATTCTGTACTCCGTGCCCTGTGCTGAGGAGTTGGCGGCGAATGCATCCAGATCAAAGATCACATAGCCAAGGAGGGGATCTGCGGACAAAAGGGCATTCCTTCCGTTGATAAAAGTAATTGTCCATGTAGCCAGCCCTCCATACATGGTCTGGAATCGCTCAGATAGCGAACCGTCCCTTTCGACATTCCAGATAGCCAAGTAGCCGGGAGCTGGTATCAGTCCTTTAATCGTAAGAACAAGCTGCCTGCCATCTGGAGTAAACGCAAGTTGGCTACCAGTGCCGGCCGGACCGGTTGGCGGTATCGCTTGCTGGAGGCCAAGAGAGCGCGTGGTGTTTGGAAACGGAGCCAAACCTGTCAACCCATCGAGCGTGAAGCAACTATCCAAGTCCCATTTAGCTTGGAGTGACGATGAAACGATACGTTGGAAGCTCACTTGACGTTATTAACCTTGCCACTGTTAAGAGCGCAAACTACATCCTCCGCATTGTTCATTGCAACAGAGATTGGGAAATCACCTCCACTTGGTACAGGGTCACCGATCATTTCCAAGTTCGTTGGGTTTTCGGGGTCAATACGGAACAAACTTAGAGTGTTAGAACCGGGCTTTCAAAGGGGTCAACGCTGATGCATCCGATGCAAGGCAACACACTTACGTTCGTGAGGATGACTATGTTATTAACGTAGGATCTGATGATCGAGCCTTGGCTGAACAGCGCATCCGTAGTTGGGCCGACCCCATGAATCCCAGTACCTCCTGTGTAGTAGGCCTTTCTGAGCACCTTGAGTCATGGTCAGGTAACCGATGTCCGGGATTAGAGTTGCAGAACCTACCAATCTGGCATCGCGCTCGATAGAGGCTGCGAAGAGGTAGTTGCCGCTGGGGTCGTTGTTCATAACTGAATGCCACAATCAGTGTCATGGAACGTTACATTCGGCTTGTGCTTACAATATGCAGCGCCCAGGGATGATTTACCACCACAAGCAAAAGTAATTGTTTGCTGAGGGGCAGACGGAAGCGCCGCACATAGAGTAGAAAACAATGCCAAAATTTGGAAGGTGCGTTTCATCTTGCTTTCTGAGAACGACTTGAACTTAGATCGACCACAGAGGGATGTTGCAGCATTTATAGGTTTCTCGGACGACATATTTTACGACGCCTAATCGCCTGATCACCCTCTGTCGCATTCCCTGCGTCAGGCCCACGGTGTAAAATCAGTAGCAGCTGGACAAAATAATGACAGCTTTGACTGACAAGTCGTGTCTCCCGCAACGTACGAAAGACACTGCAGCAGCCTTCTAAGGTAATCAACCTTGTGATACTTTCATGTCGATATTAAAGTCATGTGGATCTGCAGGTATCGAGGATGATCATCCTGTGTCATCCATTATTAGATACCTTGATTGAATGGATAAGCCAAGCACTTGACAGTGTCATGAGCCAAACTTTGGATTTGCGCCGCCGATCACGAGGGGATCGACTCCATGTTTTAATAATATGGGTTGAAGACATCACCTCTGACGAGTGAAATTTAGATATATCACACCCGACTTGAACCTCAATTCGACCCATAGGCTGCTTGCCAATCCGATGTCATCGTCAGAGGGAAATATTTTAAATGAATGATCTAACTCACTTGAAATTTTTGTGGAAGAGGGCAAGGAGATGAGATCATTTTGAAGACCTCGATCAGTGCACTACCTCGGATTGATTCTGTCATAGTCGTTGAATCTGGACCATGATAGTGTTGTGGGACGCGGTAGAAATAGGGCTCGTGACGTTTATCGCTTTCGAATCAAATGAATGAGACCCTGAGAATAATGGGAACTTCGAGTTGGTTGAAGTTGGCCATCCCTCTGTCTGCACTCGGTTAGGGTTGTATATGTCACTAAAAACCTCAGTTGAGATAAGCTGGTCATCCACAAGCCATTCCTTACCAGTACTCCACTACAATTTTTTAGCAGAGAAGGCTTGGCTACTTTGGACTCTACAATAGGACTCTACAATAGGAAGTAGAGAGTCAACTCCAGGCTGACAGACAAACGTGTTCACGTCCCAGAACTTTTTTCATTAGGAGATGAATCCTATGTATGAGAAACGGGGTTTCGTGTCATCGACTTGGAATAGTCAGCTGGCCGGTAAGCCTCCAAGTTTTCATCGTTTAGTATGCCTGAGTACAAACAACAGAGTCCCGTGTCCCATTGCACCGGGTTCGCATTGGCATGAAATTGTCATAAACTGCCGGTTCGCGGACACGGAATGAAAAGCGCATACACGGTGCAGGATACGGTAAGCAACTTGCAGAGTCGATTCTGCAGTCCTGACGGTGGGTGGAAACTACACCTCCTTGGAATCAAAAGAGCACTGTCATTTCCGGGTAAAACAGAGTTTCGTTTGTCCAGGATTTTCTAGAAATCATAGATGAATCGATGACAGGCGTATTTTGGCATGCGCTGATTCTGTAAGCTTACAGAAGGTCTCAAGACCTCTGTAATGGCCGTGAGCCACTGCAGCGATTACTTGCCAAAACCCAAGTAATGAATGCGAAAAGGACCCAGGAGACGACAAGCATGTGTCGACAGCCGTTAATCATCATTAATGCGCATATAGTCGGGCAATAGTGTCCATCGAGTCTGACATAACAATGACCTTCTGTCAGCAAGCGAATGTAGGCGCTTACGGCCGCATACCATGGTTTTGAATGATGTTTTGATGAATCCCACGATAATTTACAATTTTCGTTGATCATTCGGCTCTTCTCCATAGAGTTAGATGTGTGTGTCTGAAAGTCGATTGAACCCGGTATATTAGAGAACTACAGGAGTGAGGTATTATGTAATCGTAGAGTTAGTAATACAGTTTGCAAACTTGGCCTTTTCAATTTTGTTTTTCTTTGTCTGATGCAGGCAAGTAGAAAGGACACTAACTTCTATCCATTTGCTAACATTCATCTACAAGACACCGCAGGAATACATGAAGTTATACTTACAACCACATGTTCTGAATTAGTTTCAGTGCCACCGAACATTCGCCATCCATGCAATCTGGGTTTTTTTTTTGCATAGGATAATGTCCCCTCTGTGAATTGAACAATTCTACGGCGAGTGCCACGAGCACAAGCATCACTTGTAGAAACGAAGGAAGTTCCTCAAGCTATTTAAAACCTTGGCTAGTTGAGGATCAGACCGAGGTAAAAGATGGCCCATCCAGAAATAAATAATTTACAGGACCATCTTGCACCGGGAAGGAGACGATATTACCCACGAGAAACGTCCATCATGCGGTATACTCTTTATGACCACCGAATTACTGACGGCGTGAAGACAAAAAGAAGTCACGTTGTCCTGCCAGTCTCGATAAACTAGAGCTCATTGATACGTGTCAGGGACTTCGAGCGGCTGCCGACATGTGCATGCTTTTCAGCGATGAAACCGGATTGACTCCCGATACATTTCCTTTCACGTCGAGGTTCGGGCACCGTGGCTGAAAACACTTCGACTCTCGTTTGTAATGAGAAAGACCCCAGTTTACATCATTCAAACTTAACATGGACTACTAGTTCCGTATTATTAACAACGTAAGAATCTGAAGATGGAACCGACGAAAACCGCCTTGCAAAATGTCATATCTGCTGATTAAATGCTCGATGGTACATTGACAATGTGAGGAAGTTCCTCTGCGCAGAATCAACTCGACATTATATCATGCGGTTTGACCAAAACTAGAATTTTATGTACACCACTGCTCCTCCACATTTGCTCCGGAAGCAATGCTACGCCGATGTTAACTCGTTGTAGCGCATTGTATGATTACTATCGGGGTACAAACGCTCACACTATGCCTCTTGCGCCATGCGAGATAAAGTCGCCTTGCCAAGCACTGAGGCACTATTCAGCCTAACTGCCGACTCTTCGGGTATAATTCGATGGAGCGCCTTGGCTTATCCCGGAGTTTGAGACGCCTATAAATACTGGCAAGCTTGACCCTCGACCATCGTTGTCAAAAAAAATGAAGCACGTCTTCCAAACCATCACGTTATTTGCTACGCTGTGCGCTGCGCTCCCGTCTTCTCAGCATCGAGATGTTGTTACACTCTCTCCCGGCAGTCGTTCATCTTTGGGCGCTGCATATTGTGAGTGGCAGCCATATACAGGTTCAACCATGGCAGTAATTGTGCCTTTTCAGTCATGTCAAACGACCCCAGAGGCAATTATCTTTTCGCAGCTTCTATCGAGCATGATGCCAAGTTGGTAAGTCCTTCGAAATTCGTCTCAGGCTGCTTGAACTTGCACCAAGGTACTCAGAACAGCTTACTCGACTGGAGGTACTGGCGCCCACGCTACCTCTAAAGTCACGAGCGACGCATTATTCAGCCAAGGCTCCATCATCAAATCCTACGTTAATAACGTTATTATTCTCGTGAACGTAAGCATGTCGTTTCATGTCCCGTTCCTCAGCGTTGACTCCTTCCGCAAAGGCCGGCTCTAACACCCTGAGCGTGTTCCGCATCGACCCAGAAAACCCTTCTCGTTTGGCCATGATTGGCCAACCTGTCCCAAGTGGAGGGGATTTCCCATCTTCCGTTGCATTGAACGGAGCTGAGGACGTCGTTTGTGCGCTTAACGGCGGCAAGATCAATAACGTCAAGTGAGCTCTCTCTCGTCATTATTTCACAATTAATCCAAGCTGATCGGGATGCGGGCAGTTGCTTCTCCCTCGATGGGCTGACAGGCCTATCTCCCTTGTCAAACACCAAGCGCTCTCTTGGACTTAAACAGACGACGCCCCCGTCCGGCCCTGCATTCACAGGCGGCCAACTCATATTCAGTCCAGACCACAAACAACTTATTCTTACCGTCAAAGGACCCTTCCCCACCGGACCTGGCTATCTCGCCATCTGGGACCTCGAGAATAAAGGTTCCTTATCTCAGAAATACAAAAAGATGGAAGGAGGTGCAGCGACGTGGAGCGCTACGTTTATCAAGGGAAAGGACGCCATCTTGTCTGCTGATCCAGTTGGCGGATACAATATCTTTGATCTCAGCGCCTTTGCCGCCAACTTCTCAGTAAAGGGCAAGTCTTTCAAGGTAGAGGGCGAAGAAGCTATTTGCTGGTCCGACTATAGTCCCAAAACGGGGAATTACTACCTTTCTGATTCGACTCTTTCGGTTATCTATGAGGTCCAGGTCGATGAGCGCCTGAACGGTCGAGTCGTAGCCGTACGTGGTCTTCATCGTTGTCTTGTCTTTTGGAAAGTCGAGAATTCATACCGCCGATTGATAGAGTCACGCTGCAGAAAAATACTCTGTACCTCTTGAGATCAGCATCGCCTCCTTGCCAGGACAACCAGAGTACGTTTCCTTCTTTCTTACACCTCAATAAACGCTGGTAACTTGGACTATACCAGTCATTTGTACATGTTAGCATCGAACCAGACGTCTATTATCGAAGTCTTCACTCTAAACGGAGCCGGCCAAGCAAAGAGCATCCAGAAACTCGATATCAAATGTCCAGTCGAACAAGCTGGAATTCCATTCAGTGCGTCTTGCTTTTTTCTAAAACCACCTCCAAGACACTGAAATTTGGGCAAACACCTCTAGGTTCGGAGAACGTGTATGGCCTTGCTACTTGGCTAAAGAACCACTAATCTTCAATCAAAAAGGACCTGGTTCGGGACACACCGTTCCGCCATTTTCTCCCTCTTTCTTTCAGGATGTTAATGTGAGTTGATATATAGCAGGCTTCACAGACGATCAGTATCGGATATCTGCCGTTTATTCGGCATGGACTTGTCACGTATTATTATGATACTCTAAGCCAATTCTGATAATGAATAAATCGACAGGTTACATTTACATCTACCTGTTGATTTGTTTAAGGATTAGATTAATACTAGTTCATTTCAAGATGCCCTCCTTGGTGAAAATCCCCACCATTCAAGAGTCCAATGAATAAACACACAGATAGAATACACTCGTACACTTTCACAACGCATAAGCAGTCACTGCCAAACTAGACATACATTGGATCATCCACCCAGCCCGCTCCTCCCCCTCCCCCTCCCCCTCCCCCTCCTGCACCACCAGGTCCTGGAGCAAACAAATCATCATCCAACCCAGCCGCCCACATCGGATCATCTTTATGTCTCACAGCCTACAGTTCAACACGCAACATCAGGCTCAGCATCGTCAACCAAACGGGCTCAGTCAAGGCCCATACCTTTCTCAAATACTCCCTACTCTTTCCCATCTCCCTCTCAAGGCACCTCAGATATTCCGCCTGCTGCTGTACATCCCGCAACAGACCGTCAACCTCCTCCTTCGTGATCTGACGCGTCGAGTCAAAGAAAGTTACCGTTCCGTGTTCTGATATACTCGCGCTGATATCGTTGGCCTCAATCTATACAACAAACAACGAGGAGGATTGGTTCAGGTCAAAAAAAAAAAGGAACAGCCGGGCTACCGCCAACAACCCACCATGCTGAGCAACAGCTCCCGAACCTGAGATTCCGAGTTGATTTTGATGGCCCGCCCAATATCGGCAAGACCCAGAGTGAGATACGTCGCTGTCAGCTTTTTGAGTGTCCAGCGCGGTGTGCGACGGAAGGCTTGCATAATAAGACCCATGTTCTTTTCCTTTTTTTTCGCGAACGAGCGATGCAGGATAAATAAAAAGAAGAAAAAAGAAGAAAGAAGAAAAAAAACACTGACAGTCATAAACACATGACGGTTCTCATCAATAACTCTCTGTAGCTGTTCCGTGTTTTGTGGATAAGCGTTGATAAACGCGATATAGGGCGTGTTCTTTAGCAGTCGTGAAAGCGCAGGGTGAGCATAACGAGGTAAACCAGACGTCTATCTCACAGCATCAGTCCCAAAATCAACCAAACCCCCAAACCCCGCAACCCCAAAGCAAAACAACGCACCTTGCCTCGATAAATCAACTGAATCAACTTGAGCTTCTTAACCGCCTCCAACTGTATCGCCGACGGCACCATCCCAGGACTCCCAATACAAATCTCCAAAAAATCCTCCGCCTCTGACCACCGTTTTAAGGCTGCCAGTGCGATGGCACCGATGTAGTGGTATCTCAGGTTGTCGAGGTAGGTCAGGTCGGAGAGGTTGGTGTCGATGTTGGTGATGGGGACTTGCAAGACGGGAAGGGCGGCTGGAAATTGGCGGGTGGCGGCGCATGCCTATCGCCGAGTATAGGCCAGAGACGGAGGTGGAAGTGGAGATGGGGAAATCATGAGATGAGATGACGAGGATCAGCTGTTGACAAGATGTCCGGACAAAAGAGACTTACGAGGACAAAGATGGGGTGGATAGTGGTCAGGTAAGATCCATCAGGCGGATACTTGGTCACCAACGAATACAACGGTTCAATCGCCCACATTAACTAGCAAGCGTTCCCATGTATGAATTAACCCCTCAAGTTCGAAAAAAAGAGAGTTGGTGAGGAACTCTGACTGACATCGTTCATTTGTGCTGCGTATCTCAGGATTCCCTTTGCCAACATAGTAACTGCGATATAGCAAAACCCATTCATCATTACCGTCACGAAAAGCGGGGAGGAGAGAGTGGGACAAACCTCGATCAGGAGCCAGCCTCGCCTGCTCGGGATCAAAAAAGCGACAGAAATCGAGGATGATCTCTGTCGGAGGTCGAGCCGCATCGTGAACGGTCAACCTCGCAGATCTAAACCATTCCTCCACCTTTTAGCCACCAAAGAAAAGTATCGCGGCACATGGAGTGGGACTCACAAGATCCACAGGACACCCAACGTATTCCGGCTCACATCCAACGCCTCTAATGGGTCCTGTCCACCTGGTAGAACCGCGGACAGTATCGCGTCACGCGAATCTTTGGGTAGGTTGGCTCTTAGCGCATGTGCGAGAGCCACTGCACTGGTTGCTGTTGTGATCTGGTTGAGGACGGTGTCGAGAGTAGGAGAGTAGTTGTTTCCGCTGGTGCTGGTGCTGGCGCTGGCAGCGGGTGGATCTGGGGCAAGGTCAGCTTGAGACATGGGGATGGTGAAAGAGAGTTGATTGAATACAAAAAGCGTTATACATCACATTGAAATACGAGACTAATAAACAACTAAAGACGGCGCGTGTCTCGGCTAGTATCATCTACATTCCTATTCACACACTCCATGCCCACTCTCACTCCTTCCTGTATTGCTGGTACCAGTGAATCAACCCCGTAGTCTGTACACCATAGATGAATCATCCGAGCATCGCAACCATTACCAAATCACTCACCGAGCTGTCATGTCCCTTGACGTCGTCCGATTTCTCAAGCTGAGCCAGAATGTTCTTGGCTAGAACCTTACCAAGCTCAACACCCATTTGATCTGCAAAACATCGATAAGCGTTGTCCAAACGGTGTACGATGCAAAAAAAGACCCTACCAAATGAGTTGATACCCCATACAACGCCTTGGACGAATATCTTGTGTTCGTAAAGCGCAATCAAAGCACCTACTCGCGAGTAAGCCTGGCTCCCAAAAAAACTGTAGTTGACATACCGAGCGTTGCAGGAGTCAGGACAGGGAACATGATGCTGTTGCTAGGCCTGTTGCCCTCAAACACCTTGCTCTTCACTAGCGCTTCACTTGCACCCGGTCCCAGCTCCTTCCGGACTTGTTCCTCAGTTTTTCCAAACGCCAAAGCCTCAGGCTGTGCGAAAAAGTTGGACAAGAGAATACGGTGATGTTTCGAATGTTGGATAGGGTTGTGTGACGTCGCTGGCGCGATAAAGTCGGCCGGAATCAGTTTCGTGCCTTGATGGACTAGCTGATAGAATGAATGCTGTCCGTTGGTACCCGAGGCACCCCAAATTATCGGCTGGTTGGACGGGCATTAGTCAGGGGCAAGCGAGGGTACACAGGTAAACGCACTCCCGTCTGATAATTGACGCGATCACCGTTCTTTGTGATGAACTTGCCGTTCGATTCCATGTCTCCCTGTGCCAGAACGTTGGTTTACGCCAGGTACGCCAGGTATATGCTCACCTGCTGGAAGTAATCAGCAAATTTGTGCAGATATTGGTCGTATGGCAGCAGCGCCAACGTTTGGGCACCTTGTAACAAAGAGTTAGTGGTCTATACATGCAACCATGGTGTATATATGCGCACCGTAAAAGTCGTTGTACCAGATTCCAATCAGAGCAAGCAAAACTGGCAAGTTCTTCTCCAAGGGCGTCTCCTTAAAGTGCTTATCCATCCCATGTGCACCCTTCAGCAGCTGCTCAAAGTTGTCGTAGCCGATAGTGAGAGCGATCGACAGACCAATGGCGCTCCAAAGACTATATCTACCACCGACCCAGTCCCAGAATTCAAACATGTTCTCAGGAGAGATACCAAATGCCTGAACATCCTTGGTATTGGTGCTCAACGCAACAAAATGCTTGGCGACATGCGCTTTATCCTTTGCCCTTTCGAGGAACCACGCGCGCGCGCTCTCTGCATTCGTGATCGTTTCCTGCGTAGTGAATGTCTTGCTGGCAATGATGAACAATGTCGTCTCGGGATCGCATTCCCTCAACGTCTCTGCTATATGCGTGCCATCAATATTGGAAACAAAGTGCGCCTTCAAGTCCCGCTTCGCGTATGGCTTGAGCGCTTCTGTTACCATGACAGGACCCAAATCCGATCCACCAATACCAATATTGACGATGGTATTAATGGATTTACCGGTGTACCCTTTCCACGAGCCATCCCGAACCGCATTCGAGAAGGTCTTGATGTGCTCCAAAACGCCCGAGACCTCGTTCACGCCCTCCTCGGCGATCTGGAAATCGTTAAAGTTGCGCAAAGCAACATGCAATACAGCACGGTCTTCAGACGTGTTAATATGCTCGCCAGCGAACATCTTGTCTCTGAACCCCTCGACCTGCGCCTCACGCGCAAGAGAGAGCAGCGTGTCAAGGACGGGCTGCGTGATTAGGTTTTTTGAATAGTCGAGGAGGATCTTGACATCAGGACCCGAGGCTGAATCGTAGGTGACGGAAAATTTGGAGAAACGGTTAGGATCCTGTGCAAAAAGATCCTTGAGAGCCAGTTTTGAGTGTTGGGTGTCATAAGCTTGTTGAAGCTTCTTCCAAGAAGGATACTCTAAAAACAAAAAACGAATACGGGAAGATTAACAAGGCTGTCTGGGTAGAGATTGGTTGTGGTTGTGCTCGCCTGAAGCTAGTTTTCCGCTCATTGATGACAAGAAATCAAAAAAGAGGACCAAAAAGTTTGAGATATGCGCTTTCAAATGTGCTTCGCTTATAATCTAATCCGTGGATCGATTGAGGGTGTGACGTCACGCTGGTCAATGCCATCTTGCGTAATCAGACGATAAATATCTGAATATTGCTTTGACCGGGTTGCATAGGTTACAGACATATGATAGACAGTCGCGGTGAGCAAGTACAGTTATGACAAGACAAGGGACGGGGCGATTCCATCGCCAGCGTTGGCTGTAACCATTACTGGCCTTTGCAGGTAAGCCTGATTAGTTATGACTGATGACGATGACTTCTGCCAGACACAGACCCAGGTGGCGTGCATACGGCCCTAATCGACTATGATATTTTGACAGACGAGCCACTACTTCTCCGTCGCAAATGGGCATATTTTTTCTGTTTTCAAGAGATGGTATATATGATAATATGCAAGGTATCTTTCGCCACCGACCCGTCTAGAAGATAGAGATAATCTTTCCAATCCAAACATTGCTAAAATATGCTGTTGACCATGGCATCATCATGATCAGCTAAAATCAATTTTCCATCGTCCACACTCTCAGGACGCTTGAGCTCTGGGCCCTTGTTCATGAACTTGGGGCACTTCACTTCTCCTGCCCGTCCTGTCCAATCAAAGTCAAGAAACTTAAAGGGAGGATCGCCCTCCATGTTAACCATAATATTCATGTCACGAATATCGCCATGGACCATATGTTCCTGGTGCATCTCGCTGACAATGGTACCGAGTTGCTTCACCAATTCTTCAGATGGAGAAAAGGTCACATATCGTTTCATATCCCAGAGAACATTCCATGGCTCCTCCAAGAGTTCCATCACAACCATGTACCAACCCCCAGGAAGCATCCAAATCCGAACAATTCCGGCGCAACCCCCTTTTCAGCGCACCAACGGTGCACATCCACTCCGTAGCGGCACACAGACTAACTGCAGACAGGCGTCTTTTCCTTGTCGATCCACTCCTCGAAAAGAAAGTCATAGCCCCCCAATTCGCCCGCATACGTCAAAGTTGACTCTCTGTTCTCACGCAAATTGTGGAAAGAACTTGGGTAGGGGAAGAACTTGGATCCAGCATTCTTTACAACCTGGGGAACACGACGGCCGAGTTCACCATAATATTCCTCGAGAGAGTTAAGGGCTCGCTTCAATGCTGCCAAGTGGCGTGCCAGCGATTCGAATGCGTCATCGTTCGTAGTGTGGAAGTTGAGCGGCATAACGGAAAAAACTTTATTGGCACGCTCCATTAAAGCAGCACCTGCAAATCCAATATGTGAACCTGAAGAAGCGGTAAATAGATAGACGATACTTCACGATCCACGAGACAAGGACCCACCGAGGAGGTAGACGATGTAACATGGGTGACAGGTCGATGGATCCTCGAGCTGAAATTGCTCCATTAGGGACTGGAAATAGAGCAATCCTTCGAAGGAAGGCTCCGCACCATCCGAGCACAGTTCGTTTCTCAGCTCCTGGATGTGACTCTGATATCAAACTCGTTGAGGACATGACATAGCGTTCGGGTACTCCTAAAGTTGAAAGGGGCCCGCGATGTTTTTTTTTTCTCTCCATTGCAACATCGTGTCGCGTTTTCACCCTGTCGAGCAATCCTTGGGGGGTATTCTCTACGCCGAAGAAAAGGAATTCGCGTGGCGAGGCAACGATGGAAAATCAAAAAAAAGGCATTCGGAGGTGGCATTGAAAGTGAGATGCATGATAACAATAGTCAGGAGTAGAACTCACTTTGATATTGGGAAGATGTCCTGGACTATCTCCTCTATCGACAACTGGCGAACACCTGCAGCTCCCCTTGGACGTCAACGGCGAAACGATCAATATCAAAGTCACCTGTCTCGACCTATGAGAAACAGGGTATGAGGGATATTTACTTGAAGTCAAACAGTATGCATGCCTTCCAGAGAATAAGTTGATTGGCTGGAATACCGTCGAAGCGATCCGTCGACCGCTTCCTTTATTAGACTTCTCAGGTCGGATACATCGTGATCAAACCAGGCTTGTATTTCGAGGATCGTATCCCTGGGGAGGCCACGGATCCAACACTACAGCCTTGGTGGACGTTCGATGACGATAAGATGGGTATCTACAGCATCTTGTGGGATCGCATTCACGACCCGCTTGAGGTATGAAAGTTTGACAACACCATTTACGCCTTCATCAAGTTTGATGTTTTCAATAGACTCATCATCCGAGTCGAAAATGAAGGGAACCTGTAATGCCGGTACGGAGTCAAGAACATATCCGACACAACAAAGGACACTCACCTTCCACAAACGGAGGTCATCGACTGGAATTCCAATGAAGTCACTATTGCATTGCTTCCAAACCTGTTCCTGGAGGTCGAAAAGTCTCGCGTTGTCGGGTATTTCGATCGTGAACAAATTGTCTGATAAAGTGACATCCATCTAGAGGTACAACAATGAAGATGAGATAGACTCCGAGTCGTCGTTACAGCCAAGTGAGGGAGGTCTGATAATCGGCGTGCTAGCTAACAGAGTCAACTAGCCACTAGTCAAGCTTCAAGGTGAACATTGATTTTTGAATATTTGAATATTGAGGTATTGAACGTTCTGAACGTTGAATGTATGATGATTGAATAGAGTCACGGACTGTGGGTGATCCGACGCGTGGGATTCTTTCACGTTACTGCAGTGCATACAGTGATAGACATTGACCAGGTAATACCAGGTAACTACGATATGATAAGACAAAGGACAGGCCAACCCCATTGCTAGCGTTGGCTGCAGCAATTCCTGGCTAGCCTGGTTAACATGACTGAAGTACTGGTGACTGCCGGACAGTCAGGGACCCAGGTGAGTGCAGTTTTGATATGGCAACAGATCCATTACAGTACATGCAATAGGCGATCCACGTACATGACGAACAAGCTCGAAAATACATACTACTAATGACTCGGCATGTCGTTTTTCCGTCCCTGACGCATTCCTTCTCCTTCTTCAGAACTCAA
>JNHW02000192.1:0-16948 GCA_001691775.3 Amanita inopinata Kibby_2008
CCATCGCGTAAAGGATCTTCTATACCAACGATGCCCACGAGCGTGAGATCCTGAGCAAGAAGTTCGAATGGCGTTTCACTCTGCTCGCCTTCCTGCGCATTCGGCGAAACCCACTGTTCCGAATCCCTGTAACAGACAGCAATTGTCCGAAGGCCATGATACATTTCCCCCATGGGGTCGTGTCACGATCAGGCAGACGGTTGTCTTCAGTATCAAGCCCAACATGTTCCGCGAACGCAGATTTGTGTTAGTCGCCGTAGCAAGGGCCTGGACGTTATCTTCCGTCGCTATGCCAAAAAAAAAAAAAGGTAGATTTCTGACCACATGCAATTTTTTTTTACGGCTTGAGCCCGAACACCGATTGACAGCCCATTCAATGTCGTCCTTCGGTGAAGGTTGCGTGGAAAGCCGTACGAGCGTGGGTATCGCTATAAACATGAACTACACCTTTGCAGGCATCAACCTCTCATTCAGATGTCACGTAAGCTGGACCTTCGATGTAGAGATCACGAACGGGAGTAGATGGTGCATCACCATCAGGAAGTACCACCCGGCGGTTCTTACCGTGGAACAGTCCAAATGCCAATTTAATTGATCGCATTAGAATTACACATGGAATACTGTTGTGAAATTTGTGAGTTATCAATTGCGGTTAGAAGGCAGCGTGAGAAGGGTGGGAATAAAAAGGGCGCGAACCAGACGCACCATTATACAAAGATATGTGGAGCCAATGCCGATGGTAATCAATAAATAACATTCATTGCCGACCATCCAGGTCCTTTAGGGGTACAGGAGTAACATCGTCGTATTGGATACTCTTCTCTACATTGATCTGTACATGCTGCAATTGAACATCTGATGTATGAGAGTAGGAGTCGGGCTTCTGCATTAGGATAAAACATCATGAGTCATGTGCTCCGAGCATTATTTGGGATACCCACGAAGCTCGGAAGATGACATCCCGTCCTTCTTCGGCTTATGTTCACGCTGCTCGTGGAAGGCGAATGGTTATGGAAAGCACCGAAATTGGCATGTGCACGACGTAGTTGATGGCGGGTATTCAATCTGAATAGCGGGTGAGATAGTGCCTCAAAGAGCCGAAAAAAAGCTTACGAAGCCATGAGAGAGTTTGCATAGACTACGTAATCGTAAGTATCATAAAATCAAGTAGATAAGAGAGTGCTTACGTTTTCCGATGACAAAGTGAAGTCCCAGGAAGATCAGATTGTTGGACAGCGCGAGCCACTGCTTGCTAGTTAGAACTCAGCTACGGGTTGAACTAGGAATTCCTTACGCATATCATTGAAACAATCGTTGCAAAACTGATCCAGATGAGTTTATCTCAACAGTGACAGACGGAGATGTCCAACGGACATACCATGTCAAAGAGCCAATTTCGAAGGTGTACAAAATCATTGAATCGATGACACCGTTGAGACTACGATGTGATGATCAGTCAACTGCAACATGTTGATATGTTGACTAATCCAAACCTAAGAGAGCGGGAACGACTCATCCACAACAAAAAGAATAAGGATAGGGTGATTAAGACATCTACGGCCGATGACAAGGCAAGACCGAGTGAGAAGAGCCACTAAATGACCGTAAAATATTGGCGATAAGTGATGAAACGGCAGGGAAATGTCTTTACCCTGAACTGTTCTTTGAAATCCGGAAAGTTGGAAAGGCGGATCCTAAGTCAAGGTATCTTAGATTTGGATTGATTGAAACCGTGTCACTCACATTTCGGCGCTGGTCGCTGCGACGCGCCAACCAGATTTAGCTTGTAATTGAATTCTGTGTGAACGCAAGACGCACCACATGCAGAGCCTGTGGGTACGAGATACAAGATTAGTGTACTAATTTACGGTCATGTGACGACGACGCCTTACAGAGACGGCAGACCGCAAGAACGATCTAGCGATTTCATCAGAGCTTTGAGTCAAGTCTGTAGAGTTCCTACTTACTACGGGGGTAGTAAGCCAGTAATTCCTCCTGCTGACTGTATGGCGTAAGTTAGGCGTCAAGAAACTACAATGAATATTGACGTACGGATGAAAATGCGCCGTGCATAGTAGCTTCACGAGTTGAACCAGGATTGCGCGCAGACATGTTGGCATTGAGCTGAAAGCGTACTGAAATAAAATGACTCACAAATGAACGAGTAAAGTAAGGACTGCGGTAAAGACTATTGTCAGCTATGGTCCAGCGTTCGTCTTGTTATTGCGTTGACTTTCATCAAAATATCAAGACATACTGCAATAGTCCTGTCCTCTCTGGTCAGGGAAGGTAACAAATTTGAGGAAAAGTTGTGCGTACAAAGGAATGGTGCGAATCCTGCTTCGGTCCCCAAAGCCTTCAATCAAATACAACCACATGGAGTCCCAGATCAGCGCGGAATGTACGGTGTCGAGAGCCCTGTATCAGGATGAGGATACGGGATATTTCGCAAATACGAGAGAAACTATCGGACCATACGACTGTGACCTAGATGACATTGGATGACACCATGGAGATTCGAGGTTTCGAGAACGTACCAATCCTTTCGTCAAAAAATTGTCATTAGGGTATAACTTGAAGTAAACGACCGATTGGACAGTGGTAACGCCAGAAAGACTGCCAAAAGTTTTCAGTCCTGAGACGTTCATTTTACGCCGTCTTCAACTTACAAGGAAGCAAAGAGAGTTCCAATCAGGAGCGCTCCGTAGGTCTTTGGGATATCAATTGTCTCCATCTTCGGGGAAAGGGATTCTTCCCCAAAGCGTCACTTGAAGCGGGATGTAGGAAGAGACGGGCAAGGGCTTGTGAGGGAGAACGTGGTGTTTTCCTTCCGAGGGAATGATGAGATCTAACTTGGTAGTGTTATATATTATTCTAGAAATTTTCTCTCGCTGGTCCACACTGCTGAAATCCCGACGAAGAAAAGCAAAGTCCTAGAAGCGGAGAATCATGCCTTGAGGAAGTGGACTCTCTTATGGAATCAGTGCCCCACGGCTCCCAGCAGTCATACTTCGCGATCAAGGGTCTGTCATTCATTGATCTACAGATCTGTCAACAGCCATGATGTCTGGCATGAGGAAGATAGGTCGAATACAACTTGTGGCATGCTGTTCGCAATCAGGTGCCCGCTGATTGTTGCGTGACCTTGTCCGATCTTTTTACTTGGGTTTTTCAAGGGTTGAGCAAGCCACTGAAAGTGGCTAGCATCCAAACCGAGCTCCGTGAAAACATATAATCACTATGGATGAGGTATCGGCAGATGAGCTCACTAGGCCGCGTCTGACGGATGTGTGGCGCGGGTTAAGGAGATGAACCTGAGAATTGTGACCATGAGTTTGAAGGCCGGTGTTTCCCAGACTGTGTGCATGTCAATAATTGAATTCTGGCGGCTGAGCGGATGGCGAATTATGCAAAGGGAATATTTCCCTATCTCATTTGAACAGTTCCTGGGTGCGTGCGTCTCGGAGGCGATTGTGGGATATCGTTTATAGTATCAATAGCATTGCTTCATGGCCTTGAACAAGGCTCTGGCCACGATGTTGTGCCTGCACAAGTAAAATTGTGTAGCACAACAAAAGGCGTGGAAGCTAACCTTCCGAACCGGAGTACCCTTAGTCAGCTAGTAATTGGGCAAGACAGGTATTCCTCTTGCGCTGCCAAACTCAACGCAGTTTGCCACTAGATGAATGGGTTAGTCTGAATGGTTGGACAGAGGTTATAATAAACAGTAGACATGGAGACAGGTATGAAACACACGGTAACGAGTTTGTTGCCGCCCGACCATCGTGCACGTGTTTCCGTTTGTTGTTATATATAGAACAGTTTATGTGGCCGTGGCAAGATAATGAAAGTGGAATCATTTGCTGTGAAATGCGGGGAGATAAATGTGAGCCAGTCCTGTCTGATGTTTCAATGTCCCCTTCAAACTTCGAGATGTACCTCGATGCAAGATAAGCATGTGTCCATTGACAATCAGTCAGCACTAAGATAGCATGTGTGATATGTACCACGTTAAATTCGCGAGATGTTTAGACTCGGCGCTGAGTACGAGAATGGCAGAGAAAAATGAAAGCAATGATGAAGCCACGAGTCATCGTGACGTGACGTATCAATTAACGCGTATCGTCACGTCACAATACGCGTCCTCCTCAACTCACAACAATGCAGAGCGCCGCAGACGACAATCCCCGTCCGTCAAAGCGACAGAGGCTTGATTCCACGTCAGAACCTATTCAAAACACGGTTAATGTCGAGAATCTCAATTCTATTCCACCGGCAAATCTACTCATTTCTCTGCCATCCCTGCTTATCCATCCCCCGACGCATCGTCATCACCAATTTTCATTGCTATTGTCTTCATCAGCTCTCAGAAAAGGTTTGACACTCCCTGATATAGACGCGGACCTGGAATGTCGCGCATGGGCGGCTCTTGCTGAAGTGGGAATCATCCATGGGATGGAGGAATTTGTGACTGCAGCAGAGGTAGAGAAAGCAATAGCAAAGGCTGTGAGTGCGGCACCTTAACTTTGTCAGCCTATTCTGATTTACTAGACAGTTGCTAATAGCGCAGAAAGTGCGTATTGTCTTGCAGTGGCATATCAGCGCTGATATACCTGCTCTGTTCTAGCATCCTTCATTACGCCTCTATAAACCCCACCTTTCGTTTCTGTCTGCCAAGGTAGCCTATTCCCACCAACACAACCCTAAACATGCAACGCACACCATTCGCCGCTTGCTTGCTTCTCTCCCGCCTTCTGATCCTCCACACCTCGTTTACACTGCATATCTTGCTTCCATAACGTATAGCGAAAAAGAAAGCACGACAAAAGTCCTTCATGCTGTCCAAAATCTTCAGAATCTCGCGTCCGATAGTGGACACCATGACATCGTGCTTTTAGCACAAGTAATACGGTTGCGCCTCTTGCTAAAAGAAGGATTATGGCAGACTATTGAGGACGCGTTGAAAGACACAGAGCAAGCATTGCAGTTGAATTTTGAGGTCGCCAGTGACCATAGTCCCCCAGAAAATCAGGAATCGCCCGTTGAAATGGCATTGCGGTTGCATGTGCTCATTATGGGTGTCACATTCTACACTTATGCGGGTGAAGCGGTGAATACCGCGTCAAGGCTCACCAAGTTGCATGAACTACTGGATAGCGGAGCTTTAAGCAGTTTGGGAGCTAGTGGAATTGTAGAGGTGAGCATACATTTACTAATCTACGCGTCAATATTTGTGAGCTAACGACCAAACTGAAGTTTCCCTTACCTGGACATAGACCACTTTATGTCCAAATGACCCACCCTCGAGTACTGTACCTACTTGCTTTCCTTGTCAGTAGCGTGTCAAAGCGCAATCCTGTCGGCAGAAAACCGAAGCGGAAGGTATTCGCAAATGAAGGTTTGAACATCACCGAAAGAGAGCTCCGCAAAGAATTGGCCTGTACGTGTTTCTATCTCGTCACTCCGTTGGCTACGCCGAACATTCAGCGCGTTTTCTCCCCTAGTACCGCAATGGACCTCTCAGCAGGAGGCAAAAGATCTGTATGATAGACTTCACAAATTGAAGGCTGACCTAATATGTGAACTCGTTGCTGTGAGCTAAAATTCTATTTCATAATGCAGCTTAAACGCTCAACATCCATGTATGCGCAGAATTCGATTTGTCGGAATGAGTTTGATGATGCAGAACGAGTATGCACTGCCTCTTCAATCTTGAACAACTTTAACTCATTCCCTAACGCTCTTTGCAGAATTTGGACGATCTGATTGCGCATACACGCACTACTTCATTATTCCCCATGTTTGCAGCGCGGATATCATTGCACCACGCCCACCTTGCTCACGCTCTCGGCCAAACTACACGGGCACTTGAATGTTATCGCTTAGCAGCTCACCTGAGCCGACCTCGTACAGCCAACAATATAGAAGACCCTTTTATAACTTCACCAAGAACATCACCGACGAAGAAGAGTTCAATATCTCCAGTCAAAAGAAAGAGTCTCTCGCCAAAAAAGAAAAGTACGCCCTCGCCCAAGAAATCACCAAGAAAGCGTTCATTGTCAACGCGACAGAAAGAAGAGGTTGTTGAAGTCGTCGAAGATGATGACGATCAATACCCAGAGGACACATGGGTTCATGCTTCCGCCCGCACCGGTGAACTATGGATTCGTATTGGGATGCTGCGGCAAAGAGATAAGAGTGACACACTGGGTGGCTCTACTAGAGAAGAATTCGAGCAGCTTTGCAGGGAGGGTGAACTGATTACTCGAGAATGTGAAGGGTTAGGGGGGACATTAAAAGCAATCGGAGAAGTGCTGAAAGCCAGTCTCGCAAACGAAATACTGAAGTCCAAGTACGTCATCTCCATATTCGCCGAACATTAGTTTAAATTTTTGGATAGGAGCCACCTAAGGCGAGCACTGGATCTAGCCACAGCAGCTCAAGACAACCACGTCCGGGCCCTCATATTGGCACTCATATCCTCACATTACTTTCACACAGCTCGCGACCACGCCCAAAACATGCTGCACACCTGCGAGCAACTCGCTGCCGGTTTAGGCGCGCAGCCTCGATCCACCAGCATCAGCCAAACTTCAGGCAAACAACCGTTGGTCAGATCCGACAACATAAACGTTGATCGTAAAGACGATGCGGGCACGGATGATGCGAACCTGAGTGGGGCGTCGAAACCTGGGAGCAAGCGGAAGACCAGCCTTGAGGTTGGAGAAGTGGAGAACTGCAATCCAGGATCACGGCCGCTGAAGAAAGGGCGATCGAGCTTTGGCGAGTCTGGTTCGTGGGACGGTGACGGAGTGGGGAATGCCCAGCTGAGGTTATGGGTCGGCGAACGGTTCTTGGGTGAGTTGCACGCGTTCGTTGCGTTTACGCTGACAGTATTGATGATGATATCTGGCAGAGCTTAGTCGGTGGGCAGGTGATGATCAGAGTGTGAAGAGGCAGGAGATAGTGAATCAACGGTTGGAAGACGCCGTGCGCAGCATTGAGGAACGGGGAAAGGCTGTGGATGTATGCTGAGTACATCACATCGTCGTTTTTGCTGGTATTTGTTGCTTTTTCTCACATTGTTGATTGGCACAACCGTAAGGAACATGTTTTGTGGAGCCATAAGATGTAACATTCGTCCATCTGTACTCCTTTCATTGCCACCGACTCAATTGGAACGCGACTCAAACGCACTGCATCATCACGTCAGGTCACATCGAAACTGATCCGACACGAATGGGGACGACCGCCAAGTTGGTATTTCATTTTCTCGTGACTATTAGGACAACATATTACACTGGAAACGACGTTTCATGCTACGCTTACTACAACAAGTGCAATTACACAAACTTTGGAAACAATAAGATAATCGACATTGACAGAGCTGTCTTGAGAGCTGTACAAAATGGTAAGGGGGAAAGGAGGTATCCTTCCAGAACAAATTTCGGTAATAAAACAAAAACTCTTCAAGCTCAGCTTGCTCAGAACGACCAATACAGGTTGCAGAAACTGACGAACAGACGACTTGCGCCTCGGAATTGAATGTCGAAAGATTGAACGACGTGCACTAAAATCCGCCCAAGCACCCTTCCAAAGCCGGGTCGCTGAACGCGCTCGTGTTGATACTAAAACAGGCACAAGCAAGGCGGACACTATTGTTCTTCAAGCGGCCTGTGCTTCGTTTCTTCATTGGTGGTCTCTTTTTCAGCATCGCCACCTCTGAGGAGGGCGCAAAAGGCAAGCCCTGCGCTCCCTGCGTATTCGAGTTGGCTTGCCAAGGAACCTGCTCCTGCTCCTGTGATGTTGACTGTCCCTGAAGCGGCGGGGATAGGAACACATCATTTTCATCTGAAGAAGACAATGACGACGACGACGACGACGACGACGATGGTGATAATGAGAATGATGAGAATGGTAGTAGACCTTGTGCCACGGAACATGTCTTGGCAACAACGTCGTGCCTGTCCCCACTACCACACGCTCCGACAGAAATGGAAGCACGATGCTGATCAGTGCCCTCCTCTTCACTTGCGCATGCTTCAAAGAGGAAATAACTCTCGATCTTCTCCGAAGCACTCTGCCGATCGGATTTGCCAGAATGACAGTTACTCTTGGCGCCATCCGTTTCGAGGTAGACATCGTGACCATTACCCTTACCACCATCATTACCGCTATCGTTATCGCTGACGTCGTCGTACACCCGGCACCCCCTCTCCGGCAGCTCGCAATGGTTTGGAAGGACGGCGATGGGCGCGCGGTCATACGTATTCGGTGAATGCGTGACAGCTGTACGGGTGAGCCAGGGCGTTGGCGGAAAATGTACGTGAGGGGAGGTGTGTTGTAGTAATTGGGATTGGGAGCATGATGTGAATGGAAGTGGATTGGTCAATGGCTGGTTTGGGTCGGCGATTTGCGTTCTGAGTATAGGACGAGGCGCCATCAATCTTGGTATTGTGTATTATATGTGACGCGGGTTGGCTCGTGATTTGGTATTTCCGGTGTATATACGTGCGCACTAAGAGGCCCTCACTGGAGAGGGGCGTTTGGGGAGGGGCAGGACCTCAGGAAGAGAACTTGGCCGGCAAGAATGGTGGTCAGACCGAGGGTCAGACACAACGGTTTGGAGGACCTGATTGACATAAAAGCATGACTTGAAGATGAGCATATGCGTCAACGTCAAAGCGTAAGGGATTTCACTTACCTGAGCTTAAGCGACGCCTTTTGTTCTGAAGATGATGTTGAGGATGGGGGAGGGACGGGAGGATGGGAGGATGGGAGGATGGGATGGGACACCCGACCAGGCCTGAACTGACCGCTGCCAACGACTTCTATACCTTCACTTCCCCACTTCTTTCTTCGTCTTCTACACCTGGCCTGGTCACTGGTCACCGGTCAAGCGTCGAGATGCGCAAGTGGGGTTCCTGTCAAATCGCAGGTCCTTATAAATGGAACAACAACATGAACCGCCAATAGAGAATCCCGAATTACCCATCAACAAAAAAAATGCACTGGCCCATCTGCATCAGTGATCAGACTGACACCGATGACTTCATACAGGGCCTCGCTGAAGACAAAAGAGTCTGAGAGCATAGCCTCTGGGACAACCAAGACCCGCCGACATCGCCAGTAGCTCCGTTGATGTAGTGCGACGGTGGTGTCTGAGTAGCTCAATTGCAACGTTGCCGCACCGGAATGGTTCCGACTCCGAGCATTCCTTGCACAGACTCCCATATTTAACTCAACACTCTTGATTATATTCACACTAGTTAAATCAGATCAACTGACTGGGGGACTTGTGGTCACACGTCGTACTAAAAACACCAATTCCTCAGGCGCGCAGAAACACCGTCTCTGAACCAACCTCAACACATCCTCCATTGAACGGACCACCAGGGAGTCAAGGTAAGACTGCCCGTGGCGGACGCTTAATCATTTGCTTTGCATCTACAATCTTCATAGCGGCCGAGAACGACGGAAACGTGGCAAAGGGGTCGTTCGGTGAAGGAGCGGCGATGGTAGACCTTTTGATGTTGCTAAAAGTAAACCCGGTTCTACCCTCATCAGCGGGAGACTCTCGAAGAGGCATCGATGGTCCCCTTGGAATTCCAGGAGACCACAATGCCCCATCACTTGTGCCAAAGAGGATCATGGGAGCAGAAGGTGATTTCGGCATCAGTTCCTCGGGCTCGGATGCCTGTGAACCCGTTACTGATTCTGGAAAAGTGTCCGATGCGGATCCAGAAATTCCACATTCGTCAATCGACATGGACTCCCAAAATGCATTGCTGAGCCGTGTGTTCTCATCATTTTCGCCACTGAGATGTTCCTCTAGGACTGCCTCGGACTGCGTCGTCTCCTGCACGGGACTCAGCAAGAACTCCTGAAATTGGATTGCTGACAGGTCCAAGTGAGGAGGCGCTAGTCGCCGTGATGATGTCAGCTGGAAGGTGACGCTACGATGGTTCGTGTTTCGTTCGCCAATGGATCTAGCTCGGGGAGGCGGTGCAAGAACAGGTGCATCAGCGTGCCCGCAACTCAAAGACCGGCTGCGCGTCTCAACTACCTCGAAGCCACCATCGTTGCCGCTGTTCTCCATCGGTGATATGGGTGCAGATGGATAAGGCGAGCGAGGATACGTCGACAAAGCTTTGCCTAGCTCCATCCTTGGTTTGCTTCCGAGCGCCAGAGACGCAGCAAATCGCACATTTGCGTTCGAGAGAGGGGAACGCGGGTCTTCAAGGATCGCATTCGACTTTTTCAGCGAACGACGTTTGGGTGGATCTGAGAGCTTGAACCCATCGATTGAAGGCGAATATACACGATCTCCCCACGCCGGAAGATCAAGGGGATTAGGTGAAACGTGGATAGGCCCACGATCATATGTGATGGGGGAGTGTGTTGAATAGGTAGCAAAAAGCGAAGGCGACGGGGGGAAGTGAACGTGAGGAGAACGTGCAGAGCCCGACAACAAAGAATTGAAGGCTGAAGTAAATGGAAAAGGGCTAGGCGAGAGCGGTAAAGGTGAAGGTCGAGGAGATTGTTTGAGGATTGGTTTGGTCGTGGAAGGCTTCAAGTTAAGATGAGCTGGGATCCTCGAAGCACGCGCTCTCAAGATGGATTGGGACGCCATTCTGTGCTTTTATGTTGGTCGATTCGATTGGATGATCTGTACGCGCGAAAAAAAAGGTGAGTTAGACGGACGGTGACAGTGTCTTGACCAGCAAGACAGTGCCCCTGAAAAGAGCTGCATTCGGTCAGCGAGGTGGTCTCTGTGTGGAGGCGACGGTAAGTGCTCACTGTGATTCGTAAATTCGTCAAAAGCTCGTGAACACTGTTACACTTGTTAAAACTTGAAGTGCGGCAGTGCTGACGGGAGACGAGTGAACGACCAATGTTATATAAGAATATACAAGTGGGGATAGGGATCTGAGGGTTGTCATGGCATGACTCTGTGCAGCACGTGAACTGTGTGTTTCAGGATACGAAACAGTCCATGACGCGGGACTTTACCCTCGTTTACCTGGCAATAGGCTAGTGCCATCCATACACCTATGCGAGCCTATTCGGTGCCAATGTACGACCGAACCCTTCGCTTGTTGGAGTTTGGCCTCGCTTGTAGCACATACTAGTGCCAGGTTGAACGGTTTAAGTAGTGCAGCCAGCACTCAGGTACTCGTCTTGTGTTCTCTTTTTTTTTCTGGAGAATTGGTGCAGTACTTTTTGATGGAACCATGAATGTTTGCATCAAACAATCAGGCCCATGGCTGTGGAATGCTTGTACTTGAGTCTGAGAACCGATTCGGACAGCTTGTCCTGAATTTCATTTGTCCGTTGGCAAGAATCGGGGTTTTGAACACTGATTATCAACATTCAGTTATAATCGCCGCACTGATGTTAAGTCCGTATTGAACGCTATTCGTCCCGCATGGTGTTGCCGGCGTCTCCCAGTGATGACTGCCACAGTACGTTGACTCCTTCACTGCATGGGCGTTGCCGGCTTCTGGCAGGGCATACCTTATTTTTAGCACCAATATAAAATAGCCGACGCATGGTGGACTGGAGCAAATCGTCCAGTGGACATGTTTTTCCATCAAAGACATATGTACTGTACTGTAACGGAGAATTACACGCGCCGTCGGTACAGTAAAGTCGGCCACCATTTGCAGAAATGTGCGTCGGTGGTGTGCATCCTCCGGCCTCATCGGCCCTGAGCGCTCCAGCTGCAATGGTGAACGCGACGTGTCTGTGGAGGTTATATGCTAGTTACGCGCCCCAAAGCCACGCACATGACATGGAGAGAAGCGCCGTTGGGGGTGATAGGGTTTTGCGGCTTAGCGCTAGCGCGGACGGACTCCTTTCATCCGTTTAAAGTACTCAGGTTTTTCTCGTCGACACACCCTATTGGCCTCGAGCTTGGAATATTGAAGAGTATCATATTCAAACTGCAGTCTTATAGTTCACGTCATTGATCAACAACCAGTAACTTTGAGAGGGCCTGACTCTCGTTCAATTTCATCATTCTGTGTTTGATAGACGTTTCACCTGGCATTTACGTTTGGCCGGGAATTTGGTTCCGAAGTTGCCGGGACGCTGCGTTGTTTGTTTCCGAGGGTTATAATAAATAATTACCGTAATCGGAAACAGTCACAATCTGGAGGCTGAATCGGACCATCCAATCACATCCAACATATGGTTTTAACCTCCTCTACCGCAAAGAATAACGTATTCGACGACGATGACGAGGAAGGTTGGCAGGAAATGCCAGTTGTACGGGAGGATGAGTTTGCTAGTGGACTCGACGAAGAAGATCGAAAGAAATATCACTATATACCCTCAGCCAAGGGCAAGACAGCCGCCAACGCGACGGGCAATCTGATCGATTTCGACGACAGTGGTCATGAATGGAGAACGAAGATGGAGCAGAATGAGAGCGAGTATACCAGACTTCGAGTAAACGAGGAAGATGAGGCGGATGAAGTGCATCTACGGACGAAATATCTCTTTGACGAGGATAAAGCTATGACGCCACTCAGCCAGATGCAGGCAACCAAGAATCTTCTCACAGAGGGGCAGAGAATAGCTTATGTCGGTCTATGTGCACTTACGAGTCGGGAGATGTCTCAAAGTCTCAAAGCGTCGGGAAGGAAGGAGCTGAAAGCGGCGAAGACTAATATGGAGCTGTGGGCTTTGAAGATTATGGGTCGGCTATATTATCATATGGAATTGGAAACGGCAGGCAAGTATCTCTACATCATGTAATGGATTTTTCCTGAATATAGATTCCAGAGCAAAAGATGATCGAAAGTCTTGGGGATCATGGTGTCCAAGCCATGGACCTAGTACCCGCTCTTATGACTACTCACACAGTTGCTAATCCTGAATATGATCCTGAGGAGGCAAAAAAGCAAGCCGAAGAAGACAAGGTGAAAGAATCAGAACGTCCAGCGCAGCCAAGCAAGCCAGTCGATGAGCAGTCGATATCTGACGAGACCCTTGTCAATGAACCCCTGTCTGACCTTGAGCATCCAAAATCTCAAGACATGGAACTACCCCAAAAGCCATACCAGACGACAGCCAAAGTGTTGGCAGAGACATCGACGGCTGCGATGCCAGGGGTTACGACCAGCCTTTCCGTTGCCGACAAGGATGTAACGCTCGACATTAGATGGACTGTTCTGTGTGATCTGTTCCTGGTTCTTATCGCCGATAGCGTATACGATGCAAGGTCGCGCGTCCTTCTCGAGAACGTGGCTAACAAGCTCGGTCTGGGCTGGCTGGATGTTGTCAAATTTGAAAGTCGCGTAACAGAAGCGCTGGAGATTCAAGAGGACGTTGAGAACCTGGAACATAGGGACCTCTTGGAAGAACATCAAAAGTTGGCAAAGAAGAAGCGTTACATGATACTCGGATTGGCAACGCTCGGTTAGTCTCTCTGCGTATGTGTCACAAACATGTATCTCAACATGCTCTAGGTGGAGGGCTTGTAATTGGACTGTCTGCTGGTTTACTCGCCCCTGTTATTGGAGCGGGACTGGGTGCCGCATTCACAACGATCGGTATTACAGGGACCACAGGGTTCTTGGCAGGTGCAGGGGGCGCTGCCGTGATAACGACAGGTGGAGTTTTGACGGGCTCTGGAATTGCCGCAAAGGGCATGGCGAACCGAACCCAGCAAGTAAGGACTTTTGATATTCTACCTCTACATAACAATAAACGCGTCAGTTGTATACTCACTGTGCCCGGGTAAGCGTTGTCAGTTTCTCACAACTTTCGTCGCTAGGCAGCTACATGCTAACGTCTTACGGGTAGATTTATGAACGGTGCTCAAGATGACGTCAGGCTTCCCTTCAGCGTATTGGATCCCGTTGTTGGAGATGTCTTCAGTGTTTTATGGGAGCCTGAGATGATCCGAGAGACGGGTAGTGCATTGAAAATCCTGACGAGTGAAGTCCTTTCACAAGTTGGTATGACCGTCCTGCAGGCGACCGTCATGACGGCGTTAATGAGCGCTCTTCAATGGCCCGTCAGTGAGTATTGACATCGCTCCATCTGATCGGTTCATTAGCTCAAACCACCGCGCAGTCCTCACAAAGTTGGGGTACTTGATTGACAATCCCTGGAACAACGCTCTAGATAGGGCAAGGAGAGCGGGGCTTGTCCTAGCCGATGTCTTGATCCACAGACACCTGGGTGTTCGACCAGTGACCCTTATTGGTTTTTCACTGGGTTCTCGTGTGATTTTTTATGCATTGCTTGAACTCGCGAAGCAGAAAGCCTTTGGAGTCGTTCAGGATGTCTTTTTGCTTGGTGCCACGCTGACTGCGTCCACACGTTCTTGGTGTGAAGCTAGGTCTGTGGTGTCAGGGAGATTCGTGAATTGTTATGCGAGGAACGATTGGGTTTTGAACTACTTGTTCCGCGCAACTAGTGGTGGTGTTGGGACCGTCGCCGGGCTGCGGCCTGTCAATGATATACCTGGATTGGAGAACGTGGATGTTACGGACAAGATTGCGGGCCATATGAGTTATCGTACGTTCATGCCCCTCATCCTAGACCAGCTTGGTTTCCCTGTCTTCTCGGATTACTTTGATGAACCAGAGGTGAGTGGTGATACATGTCGTTTGGATGACGTTCAATATTTGATTATGCTTCATAGGAGCCTGACTTTGAAGGTGACCGTATTGTGGTCAGAGAAGATGTTGAGCAGAAGAAAGGTTGGTTCTCCAGAAACAAGTCAAGGACGCAACTACAACACATCTCGCGACCGCCTTCTGCATCCAATTTCACGAGGAGAGTGTCTGCTGACAACGCATCGGTGAAGGGGAGAGCATCGGTTGATGATGATCTTCCGCCGCGGGTGGAGCATCCACCTGCGACAGGCGGAGAGACTGTGACCCCAGCGGGTAAGACGCAAGCTGCACCTGTATCAGGCGCGGCGACGCCTGTGCGCGGATCCATGGATTCCAATTCTCAGATCCCAATGCATGCCGGGTTCGATTTTGCCGCTATCAAACAAGCCCTTGGCGACCCCCAAACTGACGTTGATGGGGTGGTGAAAGAGGTAAATGGCGTCAACGCGTCTCAATCGAAGCCCATCAGCCATTCTTCATCGGTCCCGGCTCAGCATAAAGGGAAGAATGGGGGTTTGCAGTTCGAAGATGGCTTAAAGGTGGCTGATGTGACGCCTACCTCGAGGAAGATTGTCGATTTGACTTCATCCCTTCCGCGGGCGGTATCTCTGACTGAAAGAGATGGCCTGACGATACATGAGGAGGACTATGAAGCTGAATTGGCTGGTCCGTCTCAGTTTGGAATGGCC
Organism: Amanita inopinata Kibby_2008; assembly: GCA_001691775.3. Taxonomy (NCBI): domain Eukaryota; kingdom Fungi; phylum Basidiomycota; class Agaricomycetes; order Agaricales; family Amanitaceae; genus Amanita; species Amanita inopinata. The sequence continues at coordinate 15,323 of JNHW02000192.1, forward strand.
AGGAGCATCAGCCAGTCACAATTCCGCTCAGCGTCATATGAATCGTTTATGAACGCGCCGCGGTCATCAGAGCCCACGATGTCCTTTGCGGACAGCAGCGGTTCTATATGGGATAGCAATAGCCCTAACATGTCGGCTTCTTCTTCGACGATACCCAGATTTGCCTCAACTCTAGCTACAGCTTCCACGACGACACTAACCCAGGCACCATTTCAAGATCAAGATCGATTCGGAAAACCTATACCGTCACCATCATCGTTATCTGTATCTAATCAAGGCATAGCAACGCTTCCTTCTACATTATCTGCCAATCCGTTTGCTTCGCCGACGTATGCGATGTCAGCTACCCCCGGATTGTCTTTTGGCGGTGCCGATGGTTCGATAACGGTTGGGTCTTCCGGGGATCCTTGGTCGTTTGGCAATTCGAGTGCTTTGGGTTCGAACATCGATCTAGGGAGAAAGCGGACGCAGGTGTCACAGGGGTTTGATGCGAACCCATGGTCCTGATCTGAGAGTTTCTCCTGCGTTATGCCTCACTTTTTCTGCGGCATTGCACTCGTTCCTTTCTTTCCTCTTCCCTTCCTTTATAATGAGCATGACATTTTGGGCGGGCAAGGCTGTCTGCAGTTTCGTATCTTCATTAGCTTCATTGCATTTATCTGTTTTTCTCACTTAAATAGGCATTGACTTTACCACCCATCTGAACGGAATTACAATTTGAATTGGAGTCGCATCACCTCATGCAAAAGAGGCCCCGGAGGCCATCCTTGTGGATTTTGATACAAAGGAGTAATACAATATCGTTGCAACTGTACCAAGGCACCTGAATATGCGACATTATGCATCATGATGCACTAGCAGTCACTGCTTTTTGCCGTGCCTCTTCTCTCTCTTTAAATTTGCGCTGCGACTCTTGCTGCTTCAAAGCAGCTTTTACCTTTCTCTGCCGTCTTCGCCTTCCTTTTCCTCGTTTAGGACCATCAATCACGATAGGTTCAGTCATCTTTTTCTTTCGTCGGGCAGCCTGCTCAGCACGGTTTTTTTCTCGCTTTTTGTCCCGTTTTCGGAGCGAGGACATGGATGATTTGAGCAAGGTACCGTATGCAGCGTGGAACTTGTCAAGATCGCCAGGTTCGACCTGCATAAGGAAGAAAACAGTGTAGGATTGAGATGCGTAATTGAAACGATGTGAATGGATGGATACCTTTGTAGAGAATTTAGCTTCTTTTCCGTCAGTCACGCGTACGAGACAGGGGTATTCGCGAGAATCGGCCGCTCCCTCTTCGTGTAGCATAGTGACATCCTCACCATCATGTCTCACTAGAACAGAATAGTTCTTATCAATGGACATATCTCAGTGTAAAGTGATAAGTAAAGTAGATAGACGTACATCGTTTGTGTGTGAGCCATACGGAACCTTTCGTAGCATCAAACAACTCCGCCAACCGTTTCAAGAACTGAGTAAATTTGGTGAGCTTGCATTGCAAAACGGTGTTGATATGAAGAATCCTCACGGCGTCGTTGTCGATGACCTGCATACTTAGCGGAGAGACTGCGAAACGTAATTGCTAAATAGAATTCATGTATTACAAAACCGTGGGAACTCATCAACAAATTCGGAAATTC
>JNHW02000193.1:0-16784 GCA_001691775.3 Amanita inopinata Kibby_2008
TTTTTTTTTTCGCCACCTTTAGTGCCAAGGATAACAACATAAAAAAGACGCGTACATCAAATTGTTCCGAGACACCATACCCGCGAGCAAGGTACTTGGTGATAATAGCACTTTGTGGCTTCGTAGTTCCAGAGGTCGACTTGAATGGGATAACAGTTACGTTGAGACCATTCCCATCCGAAATATTCGACGTGTACATCCGAATTTGGCCAGAGAACTTGTACGTCCCATCAGGGTTCAATGTCAACTGAGGCTTGAATGGCCTGAGTTGAACGGGTGTAACGACCGGTCCCAGCGTTACGGGGCGCGGAACCATGTTGATCATTCTCTCAAACGCTGTTTTGCAGGTTGCGAAGAAAGCATCTGTAGTAAGCATAGAATTGATGGTGGCATTGTTATCGGCGGAGAATAGACGCAAGTCAGAGTTGGTCACATCTGGCCCGACGACTAGGGGATTGGTCGTGTTCGAGTAAATGTAATCTACAGTGACGTGTGTGTCGAAAATCGAAAAGGTGGAGTCAAAGTGGGCCGTGAAGGCTGAAGAGGAGTTTCCCGTGATGCTCGGTGCATCATCTCCATGTACACCACCAATACCTTGTGGCAATAGTCAGCTAATCTAGCGTGTTAAAAGAAGAAACCTAAAAGGACTGACTGTGACCGCAAGCCGTCAGCATAATCATTTCAGTCAAGTTGAGGCCTGCGCGTCCGAATTTGGCTTCCAAAGTTGCAACGCTGTCACTTGGGTCGGGTTGACCAAACGGTCCTTCAACGGTCGCATCAATTCGACCACCTCTGACGTCCAGCTGGGGACCTCCACATTTGCGGCTGGCAAAGTTGACAGCAGCGGCGAGCAGGTCAGAAAACGAGAGGCGGGAGCTATACCCCGGCATCAAATCGCTACGACCATGCAAGGAATTTTATTAGAAACCACGCAAAAAGATAAAATAAAATTAATGATAATAGATACGCACAGGAAGCTGTTGTTGAAACCAATACCAATGTTCTCAACACGGTTAGTCTCGTATATAATGGAGGCGTCAACACCACCCGTTTGGTCAGACGCGATATATGTGCCTGAATCATGGTAGGTACTACGGAGCTGAGAGACGGTATTCGTCGGTGTCTGCGAAACAAAAAAGTGTCACGAAGGAAAGCCTACCCATGTAGCAGTTATTTGGGCGCCAGGTCCGCCCCGCCCTTCATCCCCGCATTGCTGGATAACGTTGCTAACACCAGTAGCACCGAACCCGCTGTCATTGTAGAGGATCTCCTCAAGCGGGTCATATGGCGAGGGCCAGATGTACTGGCTCAGAGAAGGCAACGCTTGCGAGATGGCAATAAGAAGCGCTAGACTCTGCTTCATCTTAGTTGATAGAAAGCTCCGCTAGCGGTTGACCTTTCAAGGGAGACCACAGGAGCCTTTATACCTTTTTGACATGCCTTTCTCTGAGTCAGGTGTAGTACCTCCATGGGTAAGGAAGCAGTCGAGTCCACACCCATAAGAATAGGGCGTGTTCCCATTGTTGCTGGGTTGTTAAGCATTGAATGGAACGATGGACAAGTCATGCGTTCCCGTTGTGTCATACCCGCGACTTTCTTTGACATCAAATGAGAGCAGATGGCACATCGAGCGAGTGACTACTTCACTGAATGCAAGAAGTTGGGATATTGGTAATATGCAGGTGGGCCAAGATCACCAAGGACAGGGAGAAGACTTACGAGTGATCGTCCTCTGCGCCTCACTGATGAAGCCATTGTTTAGGGCACCACTGGACTCCAGGCCGCCATTCCATCATGATTGTAGTTTCCGAATACATAACATTTGTTAGCTGAACAGTTTGTCATCAAACGAAGCAAGGCAGTGAATGAATGCTTCTAGCCGACCCTGTGTGTAACAGCAGATCAACAGAGCAATCCACATGATACCGAAATCTCCGGAGCTCAAAGTAATAGTGGTCCAGGAACCAAGCAATTAACCAAAAGAAAAGCCGGTTCTCCCTAGTTCAGATTCTGGAGTGGTTTTGATGCCAAAAACCGGAAACGACGGGTTCGTCTGAAACAACAACAAAGAGGAAAAAGTCATGGTGCCAGCATCCTTGCGTACGTGGCGACTATGACAGAATAGTGAAACCTTCAGATTTCTGAAACGTTTGCATGAGTAACCAGAGGTGTGGCGACATCCTGACGGCGTGGGTTGAGAGATGAAATGTGTTCCTGGTCCATGATGTCAACTGGAGAAGAACTTTAAAATAAACTTCACAGTTCCTTTTAAGTACCTGCCACCGTTGAAATGGGTCATCGGACCTGTGCCAAGCTGAAAAAATCACTTGGCCTCCGCGAATCCGGCGAGCCACCTTAGAGCCGTCACTCTAGAAAAGCCGTTACGGTACCATGCACTAGGAATCTCATGGAGGTATGAAAAATTTCTAGGAGGCCATCACCTTTTTGTGATATGTATGAAGATCAGGATTCCGCAAGTTACTTGAATAGGAAAAACACTCGCTTTACTAGGGATGTAGATCGCAAACATGGATGTCAACTTGTCAACATCGCATCGAAACAGAAACACATCTGTATGGCTAGCTTACAGTGAAAAATCGTCACGGCTGATGTTTCTGAATGGAGACCTGGCCAACCCTTGCGGGTTACCATATAAGAATTAACCGATTGCAATATACTGGTGGAAGATGCTATCAACTAAACCATGATACCTGTCAGCACATGAGAAAAAACCGTGCTCTGAATTGAATGAGATTGCAAGTCGACGGAAGCTTTCAATGTTCTTGATTACAAAACCTTGGTTCTTTGTTATGTCAATCCTTGGCAAACTCAGCACGTGAGAACTGGAAGAAGACGCAGTAGAGAGCATGATAACTGGACAGGTGATGTTGGGAAGGCTACTCTGAGCGGGCGGTGGGAACATCAACTTCAGATCTAGAGTGCCCTGGATACTAGGATTATCGTAATCAGTCCGTCATAGTTGGGAATTTTCTCCAACCATTGGAGAATACCGCAAACACTTTCACAAAAACCTGTTGCCAGCGCGCCTCGCCTGCACATGCACAATCTCCATCTGTTTAAAGGGGGCGTTGATACACGCATGTATAAGCAGAGATCATAGTTAATGTATTGTTGGGAATACGTACCTGCAACCGCCAGCACTATGAGCTTGGTGAGAAAATTATTCCATTCTCACATTTTGTCAAAGTCAAGGCACATGCTCTCTCAAGTCGTCGTTTTGTCTGGTAATTTGTGAGCAAATCTGCAACCTCATCGTTATGCAGGTACTAATCAATTCCCATAAATTCAAGGAAATTGGGCCCTGCAGCAAATGCCAGAGTTCGACATCTCTAAAGTCAACTATGAAACCTACACGGATGAAAAGACCGAGGCGATCCGGCAATCTTACTTGGATGCCACAAAGTCTCTGGAGGAAGCTCGAGCTACTGTTGATGAATTTCAGAAGAAACATGAAACACTACTTTGCGACATCAAGTATTTCAAGGCGGCATTAGCACCTCACAAACGACTGCCTAATGACATCCTCCGAGAAATCTTCATCCTGTGTGCCCAGGCTTATGGACCAGTGATTTTCCCTTTGAGTTTGAATATAAACCGTATGATACCCCAGCGGATTTTGCCACGTGTCTGCTCACCATGGCGCCGAGTTGCACTAAGCACTGGCGCATTCTGGAGCTATATCAATGTTTTCCAACTTCAGAACCAGAAGACCCGGGATATCTGCGAAATCTGGTTTCAGCGCGCTGGAAGGTCCCGCGTAACGTTGCAGAATAATGCTGCTGGAGATACTTCGCCCAATCTCGATACACTCTTCCAGAAGATGTTCCCCTCTATACGAATAACGCACTTTTACCTGAGAATATAAGCCGTCCAACTCATCGATCTATCAGGTTTGCCCGATGATGCACTACCACATCTAGAAGAACTCAAACTGAGTACGGTCTTCCAGTTTCCATATTCTGGACCTCTACGCGTATCGTCATTTGTTCGTCACACGCGTTTATTTCAATGCTCATGGCAGAGCCTGAATAATACACTCGTCTACAAATTTGCATTGCCCTGGGACAAGATACGTTATTTGGATCTGTGTCATGCTAGACTGTCAACCTTACAATGCTTGGATCTTCTGAGTCAGATGACATCGCTTGAACAATGTCGTCTACACGTCACCTTGGATAAAGGTCAAGCCGTGACTGGAGAGAGGAGAGAGTTCACGTTGCCCCGTCTCAAAATTCTCATCCTTGCTACGCACGTGGTTGATTTGCTTGCAATGATGCACGTTATCTCAGCGCCAGGATTGAAGAAGCTCTCACTTAAAACAATTCTGTACGGGAGGGTAGATACAATTGCAATGCTCAAGACCCACTGGAATTTTTGTCGACTTGAAGAAGTAGACCTGTTCGAATCGAAGGGTGACATTCCTATTGATATACTGCTCAAGGATGGGATCTCCTTGCGCCGTGTCGTGCTTCCTCGTGGAGAAGATAGTCTTGAACCAGATATCATATCTGGGCTGGCGACGGGTTGTCTTGGACGTTGTCTTGAAGAATTAGAGGTGCCTCGTCAATGCAGGGCAGATGCGATACTCAGCATGGTGGAACAGCGACAGAAAAACTCAGAAGAAAAGGATGACAACGGGCACCGAAGGATAGCTCCTTTAAAATGTCAATTTTTGGAGCCAAGATGACTATAGGATGCACATGGGAAGGATAGCCACGCTGAAGAAATCTGGTGTGGAAGTTGTAATGAATGATCACCCTTTTGCGGCCCAAGAAACGGATGATGACGATTGGGACAAACTTGCTCGCCCAACACACATCTACTCACATAACCCATATTATAACTAGCAGCTGTGGATTTGAATTGTGTATGACTTGTTTCAATTCAATTTTTTGCTTGTAAAGGCAATGACCAGCACTCCTGCCACGAAAGCTCATATTCGTGGTGAAAATGGGACTTGCAGTTATGCAGTATTGCGAGGTCTGCCTGAGGATAAGAAGGGTCTTCCACAATATAAAGGAAGATGGTTCGTGTACGTTGAAACTGACTAGTATGCCAATCCCTTGTACCCGCATATATACAACCCGACCGATGACGGCGGCCTTGATGATCCCTCCCAACAAGGCTCGACGGTGACCCAGCCGGTAGAGCCTGCGGTTGATACGGTTGATGCGAGCTAGGGATCAATGCTGAGCCCGTAGGCGGAGCGAGAGAAGCTGCAGGAGGAAAGGCTGGAGGTGCCATGGACATGCTGTAACGGTCGCTTAAATCTCTTTCCCTGACATCCCTCGTGTCCCGCACATCTCTGGGATCGCGCATATACCCGCTCCCATAGGATAATCTCGTGTCTCTGTCTCTGTCTCTTCCCTTATCTCCGAACTACTCTCTCTTACTTGAGGAGTGACGATACCCATTATACGCATCATCCCGCGAGCGTTTAACAAGAGGTGGACGGCCACCATCGACGCCTACTCCCAACCCGGAAGCAGGAGGTAAGGCAGACCCAGGGCTACGAGGGCGCATCCGCGTATTCGCGTACATGGAAGGGGAGTAGCCACTTCTCTCGTTTCCCATTCACTGTGATGCGGCGGCGGAGCTCTCGACCCTCTATCATACCTCGTCCCTTCTCTCATCATGATTAGTCTGTTGCGGTTGGGAGTTTCTCCAACCACATGCCCACTGGAGAATACCGCAAACAATTTTACGAAAACGAGTTGCCGGCGAGCCTTGCCACCTGCACATACACAATGTCCATGTTTTGAGGATGTAAAGGAAGATAATAAAGCCTAGGGGTCAGAAAATATTGTTCCTACACGCATATATTAGCAGAAATCGTGTAATGTATTGCTGGGAATACGTAGTACCTCTGTGGTTAAAACGTTAAAGTAAGTATTGTAAACGTTTGTTTGTGCACAGACTAAATTCGAATTTTGAATTTCATTGCTAGAATTCCCAGCCAGAATTCTCACAGTGAATAACTCTGCCACCACCATCACTGACGTGCTATGATATGATTTCAGCAGCTCAGTTTTCAATGACCCATGTGTTAGATGCCATTAAATGGTACGCAGCCCAAGTTTGAATTCATTCTCCAATTCTTACGTACGACGCATTCTAGTCTCATGGTTTTAGGATTTCCTGAGTCGTGGTCGTGACTTGTTTGCTTCGGCACCATCCCAACAACCTCAACCGTCAACGTCCAACCTTGACCTTGTCTCATCTAATTGAACCCGGAGGCGGTATAGACTCAGGCTCAGGCTCTGATAATGACGATCGCGATGAAATGAACGGTTCAGACTACGGTTCAGACCGTGGTGATTTCAACGGCAGCTCGTCAGACGAAGAACAAGAGAAACCCACCCGCTTCCAACTCCCAGGATTTGGCCTCGAGTATCATCATGATAGTGAAGACTATTCTACCCTCTTCAATTCGGTTGCGGGTATTGTAAATCACAAGCGTGAATTTCAAGGGTGAGTCCTTTGGTTTCAATGTGTGTTGAACTCGATTACTTATACTCGCTTCGCGCTGCGCCGTGCACTCTAACTACCAGACTACCACTCGTGACCCTACGCGAGTTTGCAATGTTGCACCTTATGAACAAGTGGACGGATGACCCAGAATGGCACAAGCAAGTGAGTGGTCAGCGTGGCATGACTTGCGAAACATTTTCAACTCAGTTTTCAACCCCCCTTTCTCATAGATCTCCGATAAAGACGTTCTCGCAAAGTGGAAGGAAGAAGCGATGGAGACTGGTTGCGACGGCATAAAATTCTCTCAAGACATGTTCGACTATTGTATCAAAGAACTACGGGGGAAAGCGCGCATATACGAAAAGAATGGGGCTGTCTGCGTTTATGATGCCGATGTGGTCAAGTCGGATGTTGTCGTTTCCCAAGACGTAAAGAATGCGCTGAAAGACGCTGTCAATCGGTGGGAAAATAGCATTCTTCTGAGTAAACAGGATTAGTGCAAAGATTCGAATACCCTCAAACTGGTTGATCCTGCCTTGTTCCCGCTTGTCTATGGTCGAAGTCGAATCTTGCCTGATAGCCTTACGAGTTTGGACGATTGTATTGAGCGTTGCGGACAAGGGGTTACCATTCCTGTTCTTGCCAAGTACGGAAAAGAGCGAGGCACATTGGGTCCTAATCCGTTTAGTCGATGATACCAGTGGTTGCCTTGCGAAGTTGACATCAGGAGAAGAAGCAAAGTGAGTGCGTGATTGATCTCCAAAAATTTGTTACTGATAAGCGACTAACAGAATAACGAGCTTCATCAACAACCTCCATCCACAGAAACACAAAGATCTCTATGTTCTTATCGAAAAAATCATCACCAAAGCTATTCCTCTGTGGAACATATGGGACGGCACCCCAAAAAGAAGTGGAAGAAGAAGACGAAGCGTTTAGGAAACGTTACAAAGAATGGGAACTCGTCAATTTTATATCGTTCCTCCAGAGCCAGAGCCATTTGAACCACCTACAACGACGGTGTATCTCGAACATGAATTATTCGGGGAACACAAGATGAAAAAGAAGATGGTGAATTTGAAGAAAGAGTTTGGGGACCGCGGCTTACAGGTTGTCGTCAAACTCGAAAGTATCCAGCTCACTCCTGAGAACCCAGAATATCGAGGCGACAATGTATGGCAAGTTGATGGTCGACTGGTACGTTGTCACCCAACTTGTTTCATTTTTACTTTCATTTTTTTTTTGCTTATTCCCGTATAGAACGACCACATCTGCGCCAAGGCGCTATACTGCTTTGACATTGAAAACATCACCAGTGGTGGCGTATCATTCTGTCATCAAGTGAATTTGGAAGTTTTCGAAGAGCTATCCTACCAAGATGGCGATCACAAATGGTTCACCGAATTGTTCGGTTGCAAAAACGGTGAACCAGCCACTCAAAGCCCCGGAGCGCTTTTAGCCAAAGAGGGGCGATTGATGACGTATCCGAACCTGGTTGAACACAAGACCGAGTCCTTTAAACTGGCTGATCCGACGAAAAAGGGACACCTGAAACTTCTGACGCTCTACCTTGCAGATCCCAAGATCCGGATCATATCTACTGCGAATATTCCGTGTCAAAGGCAGGACTGGTGGCGCGAGGCGTTTGAGGAGGATAAAACCAAATTAACCAAGTTTACCCCGGAGATGCAGGATGTGATGTACAGGGAGGTTGATTTTCCGATATCTCTCAAGGATGCAAAGGGGATTAGGGAGAGCATGCAGAAGGAGTGGGATAGTTTTATTGTGAAGCACAACGAGATGAATTTTGAGTGGGACAAGTTTGGCTTGACGTAGAGTTGAATTGGGCTTATATATTGCCAATGTTTTGATGATCACCTCCTTGTACTCTTACCACCACCTTCATCCGCAAACAGCAGCTCAAGTATCGGCCATGCAATATATTTATTCAACAAGCTTGCGTTGTTCCATACCTCCAACACAGCTCAAAACAGGTAAAGGAAGGAAAATACAAGGAAGAATTCAAGAGTCCTGGCAACGAGCCCGACAGTCTCTCTGTCACCACCTTTCTTGTTGTAAGAAATTGATTAAAAGATGAAGACGGCCGTATTCCCCTCGCTCTACTCGATACTCGATACCGCATGATACACTATGGGAAACGGTCCATCGATATTCTCAAAGACTCCCTACGAATTCGCGAAAGATTATAAACGGCGCAAGCGCGTGCCCCTACAGCAGCGACGCTCACTGTATCCTCCTCCACCGGGGTAAGTCATTCCCCTTCCCCCTCTCCCCGTTCTCCCCCACCGGAATCGTACGCAGAGGTTGATGATGGGGGTTGATAGATACATACTGGTCCAGTTCCTCTCCAACCTCGAACAAATGCACAAACCACCTTTTCTCGATTTCGAAGCCTACTTCCCGTTAGATGACAAAGGTGGTTTCGACTTGAGTTTAGTGAGAAGAGCTTGGGGTTTAGAATCGTGCCTTGTGAGTCGCACAATTCACTGAGAGAATGACCGTCTTATTGGAGTATTAAGCCGATTGAACCTTCGAGATGGAAAGTTTTTAATCCGGGCAGTGATGATTACCTGTCTCCGCTTGCTGTTTACATGTTGAGCCGCCCTCGCATCCACTATGTCAAAGTAACAGGCCAGTGCAAGGTGCTATCCAGCGTGCTATTTTCTGTCAGCCTAATTTGGCTTTTACACTTGCAGAGCCTCATGCGTCGTCTTTGACTCAAATGCAGCGAACTTGTCGTGGAGCCGTTTCAGACGTTATCGATGGCATCGCACAGGTGTACAGAAACACCAAGCTGAAGAGCTACAACTACATACAGTACAACACGCAATTTCTCATTTACTACCGAGCTGCGCAAGAGCAACGTCGTCAGCTGGTCTTGGTGTACAAGAACTGGCATGAAAATTGGGAACAAGAGCTTGGTCCTGGCTCAGTGATTCAGACGTTCATACTGCTTTTCTTGCTGTTCTTTTATGGATTCATCCGACTCGGCTGGGTGGGGTTCAAGTTGCGGCAGAGATTGTGGGTGTGGGTCAGAACTGGCTCATTTATGCTTCCAACAATGGGTGAGGGGTTCACCCAGTGAGGATCTTCGAAGATGAAACGAATAGGTTTGTAAGAATACATGGGAAGGTTTTTTTTCTTTATCGCTAATCGTTAATGCTGTGTACCGCTCTGCTATGCTGTCGTCCTTGCTCTGTGTTGTCGTCCGCTATGCTTTGCCTATGCTCTATATGCTTCATTCTCTGCCCTAACATCCTAAAATTAGCTGCATGCACATTTTATTCCTTGCTTTTGGACGCATACAATTATTTCTTCTTCCGATTGATATTATAAAAGTGCATTTGTATATCCAATCCCTGTGCCCACAACGCATTTTGTCGTTTACAATGACTTTCTGTCTGACCGACGCTCGCACAGAATATGACGGTTTTGAAGGGTCTCACGAGCTGATCCGATTCGACGCTTCCAGCTGCAGCTTCTTGACTGCACTTTGCAGCTGTTTCTTGGCGCTCCTCCACCATATCAAACATGTCGTCTGCGACGGAATCGCCGGGGAGACAAATGTACTCTAGATTACGACCAATGTGGCCTGACGCTATGTCTTTCCTGACTTGAGCGTCAAACACAATGTTTTCGGGAAATGTAACGGATTGCAGGGAGGGCACGATTTCGAACACTTGTCTCACGTCGATGGCGTCTTTACAATCAAAATCGATGCATAGAGTCTTCAAGTCCTCAATTTCCGATCGTTGTACCAGTGCTTTGAATGCAGGTGTAGACCATTGTGGGGAACGGGCATCGCGACCCGGTGATACTTTAAATTTAACCAGCTGGGGAAGAACCAGCGGTTTAATGAGGTGAGGAAAGCTGGTTTTTTCACTTGGAGCGGATGCGACGGCTATCAAGACCAGGGTTTGTAGGTGGGGAAGGACAATATCGTTTGGCGGCAAGGGGGGCAGATGTGTATCGAGACACGTAAGGATCGTGCAGCTTTGGAGTGATTTGTTGCACAGAGAGAGGATATTCCAACATGTGGTGATGTTCATCAGGGTAATTTCAAGATGGTGCAGTTGGTCCCATGGCCAGATGAAGTGCTCATCCTGCAAGAGTGGCCCAGGGACCTTGATGCACAGGGAGCGCAATACGGGACATTGCGTACTAGTCAAGGACGGAACATGTACCACTTCAGGCGCAGTCTCGACATGATCGCAATGGAATGTGAGTGCTTCAAGATTTTTCAACGCTTCAGCAGGGATTCCCTTTATAAGTTTTGCTTGGCTGGTATTCAAGTAGAATTCGAGGGAGTGGATTTGGTAAGAGGATAGGAATGATAGTTGACCTGGACCTTCCCTAATGATCTGAGAAGAATGGAGTCGTATTGTCAAATGGACGGGTTTTCGTTTTGCTCGTGAAAGCAGCAGTTTGGCAGCGGATGTCGAGAATTTATACAACGAGTTGATTCGAATATCCGTCCACAGATTGGGAATTTCCAATACGATACGACGCCACTCGGAACAAACGTGCGATATGGCGAGTTGCGCGGGCGGCGGACGAGAGCTTGGTAACCATCGCTTCTCGCGGAGAATGCTGATGCCCCCAACACAGAACGAGAAGATATAACGAAGAACATCTTCAGGAAGTTTCTTGTGAGATGCGAGTGCCACCTTGTATCGCTTAATTCGACTGAGCACTTTATCTTCCTCATTCTTAATTTCCCGTTTGCGACGCTCAAGTTCTTCAAACTCTGCGCACAGTTGATTAGCATGCTCTTCAGCATTCACGAGAGACTCAGAGATTTGACATATCTCGTCGTCTGAATGCATGCCGTTGGTTCTACCCAAGCCCGGCAACCCAAAAGATGGCTCGGACAAAGCAACATCATATTTCCGCTTCAAAGGCCTATCCGTTGGGTCCATCACTGGCACAGAAACGGGGAGTTAGTGAGCCATCTATCGTCCTTTCCCTGAGACTGACCTGTTGCTTGAGCAAAAGGGCCAAGTTAAGATGATATTGCTGTGCTCATATGTTATAGTAAGTACTTATGTATGTACGGCCCGGATTCTCACGGTCGACATACCAAAAGGCCCAATTCCAGGTAGACATGCTGTTTATCAGAAGCATTTCGCGTCGTGGTGAATGACCTAGACCAAATGCAAAACAATAGAATATACCATCAGAATCGCGAAGTAGTACTAGTCATGCATGTACATATACCATTGGTACCTGCTGATTCGCCAGCTCCAAGGAAAATTGCAAACCGAACGCGGTGGCGCTTGGTCACAGGACGCATTTGTGGTCTTGTTGAGATTCCATGTTCCGCTTATTGACAATGGCGCATCCTAAATAACAATAAAAGGTTAGGATGTGCCGCATGGCAGGAGAGGAATGCAGGGCCCGACAGATGAGGTTGTGGTTTCGTTTGTTTGTCATACACGGCGTTGCCAAACATGAGCCAAACTGGGACGGACACTCGCCGTGTTAGCAAGCAGTTCGGGTAGAGGAGTTGGTGCGTCAAGAGCATGAATGTGCGTTCTTTCCTTCTACTTCCATCATCGGCTCATGGAGATGCACAATTATGCTGCAGAACCTCCTCCGCACACTCACAGAAAGTCAAGCAAAGTCCGCCTTTCCTGACGTCGACTTTCGGATACTGCTATCCACAGTCAAGGAAGGCCGAGTAAGTTGATAGTAACTCAATATATGCGCGGCCATTGACACTTATCTAGCGTCAGAGCTACGATGCGAAACTATCTGATCCGTTCTACGACTCTCTGGAGGGGCTGTTGCAGGACTTGAAAACGATTACACCTGTGTGTGTTCTGACCGCTTGCCGGCTTGTCCGAGTACTAACCTGGTTGAATATAAAGGACAATCGTGACGCGGAAGCATTCCTTAAACCTGTGTCCAGAGCAGATGTGCCGGATTATTATGACGGTGCGTATTCTTCACAAACACGGATACACGGTTAAACCTATGATAATAGTCATCGCTAACCCCATGGATCTACAAACGATGCTCAAGAAGGTGAAACAGAAGCAATACAAGTCTAAACGCGAATTTCAAGATGACTTGGACTTGATCTGGTCAAACTGTTTCACATACAACGCTGCCGAGGTATGTGGCACACCCGTATCCACTATATGGACCGCATACTGACGATCCTCATAATTAGAATCATCCGCTACGTCAATGTACAAAACGTCTCAAAGTCAAGGCAGAAAGTCTGCTAAGGAACATCACTGATCGCAAAGAGAGAACGGACCCTGTCATTCCTCCCGAACTCGGCCATTCACAATCTGTGCTGCCTCCTAGTGGCCCCATGCCTGTAAAGATCAGAATAAATGGTTCTGGCCCGGGAACACATCTAACGAACGGGGCGATCAATGGGCGTTCTCGTCGATCATCGATTCCGACTTCTGTTAACAACGTCCACCATACACTACATCATACTACACCACCTTGCATGCGACGTTCACCTACGACAGCTAATGCAAGACCTCGGCCGTCTGGCTCGAAGGCCAGCGCTCCTATGCTTGCGCGTAGTACAACCTCACTGAGACGGGATATACCCTTTCCAGAGTCACCCGCACTCATTCGAACACAGGAGGGAATGTCTGCGTTCTTAACAATTGATAAAGAATTAGACCAAATCTTGAGGAATCGCAACTCCAAAACTTCGAAGGACGAATTGATGGAGAGACTGATAGAGCTAGCACCACCCTTTGATTATTGCGAGAGTATGGAGGACGAGAGTTTTATCCCAGTCATTAAGACGGAGCCAGATTCAGTAGACGGCTTGGTGGCTGAAATTGGTGACAAGAGAAAATTGTGCGTTTCAAACCCTCGTCCTAACATGCTCACGATTAAAGACTGTGGCAAGCAGTACGGATCAACTACAGAATCAACAAAGACCACGGAAGCGCGCACGCTTTAGCCTATCATCTGGTTTCTCTCCTGGATGCCAACAACCGACGACTCTCCCCCTCCCTTTATCCTTCGCCTCAGTAGATCCCCTGGCTCGGGACAAAGACGAATCCATAGAACTATCAGAGCTATGGTGGGGTGCAGTGCAAAGTGACGCCCTCCTTGCAAACGGACTCCCTTGCATACGAGTACCGTCGTCAACACACTGTGCCCGGATGGCTGTAGAGTCTCCACGATTATCGCCACCTCTAACCGTTTCCTGTCTCCCTGCACGTACTGGTAAACCAAAATCTAGGCATAAACTGAAGCGCCTAAAGCTCGAATCAAGGAAAATTGAGTCAAGTCCAACATCATTATTGTCAATGATGAATACAAACATGAAGACAATGAAACGAGTACGACATACGCATGCTCGCTTCGCTGCCCTTACAGCGAATACGGCTACCGCGGGTCTCGCTGGTGCAGATGAGCCGATGGAGGTCTCTGCTGCTCCAATGTCAGCGCAAGCCGTTATGGATGGGTTCATCAACACTCCTTCAGGACTCGCGGGCCTGAGTAGCTCCGGCAATGTTTCAACTGGGAACGTGGTAGGCGATGAGGAGAGCATTGACGTTGTCGACGATAAAGTGGACGAGCGGCCTTGGCTACAGCGGTACATAGATGGTGCGCAAATCCAAGACGACAGCAGTAGCACTGCCATAGTTTCTTCCGTTCGCCCTGCGAATCAGTCTAACACTGTCACGAGCAAGGGATATCCATTACTAGCCGATGCAAAGTGGAAAGAAAAGCCAGCCAAGGGAAAGAGAAGGTCAAAGTTGCCAATTGGCATTGACATGGGTGAGGAAATTGCAGAGAATTGCGCTCGGTGGATGGGGGAGAAGGTCTTGGAACATGTCGGCTTTCAAGGTACGTGGAATGAGACATTGGCTTAATGACTTTAATTGTTGAATGGGATACAGGCACGTCGAAAGCAGCTCTGGATGTCCTATCCGGCGTTACTATGGAGTATCTGTACAACGTTGGGCGGACAATCAAATTTCTTTCTGATAAATATTCCCAGACGATGACCCCCGAGGTGAGCGTCGCCTCATATAAGTGAAGGCCACGATTGAGGAGTATTACAGGAAATCATACTTCACACCCTCTTTGAGAGTGGAGCGTCCAAGATTCAAGACCTTGAGCGGTATATTACTGACGACGTCAGACGGCATGGGACACGCCTCGGGGAGCTCGAGAAGAAACTTGTCGGTGCCTATCGTGAAAGCGTAAGCCCATTTCTTGCTGTTTGTAAAGTATAAATTCATTCTGTTCTCTGTAGACCACAAACGAGGCGGAGGATGAAGGCCTATTTGAGTCCGAGGAAGAGGACGAGGCTGGAGCTCTGGCGATGTATGTTGTTCTTTCAGCTACCTTGCGGCTACTTACATTGATAACCTATCCCAGTGGCGACTTTGCAGACGTGCTGGGCGAAGACTACCTTGGCTTGCGGGAACTTGGCATTGCTGCGGAGTTTGGAATCTCAAGTCTCACTATTCCGAAGAAGTTGCTCAGAAGCAAGAAGCCACAGAAAGCGTCGGGAAATACGTGCGTATTGACATGTCCATACGCAGCTGACTACTTATACTCACGTATGGAGCAGCTCAAAGCCGGCAGAACCTCCCCCACCCTTTCCGCCTCCACCCTCATTCATTCAGCTCACGTCAGGGAAGGTGGACGACCAAATTGGCTTACTCAAGCCATACTACCAATCCCGATTCACAGTACTGGCATCGTCCCCCAAATCTACTGTCCCTGGGCCACCTCTTCCCGGGCCACCAGGGTCTTCGCGACACTCAGGGATTGCAGCTCAGGATACATTACAGGGTGGACAGGCAAGCCCGGCCGCTCCCGGCTCTTCCTCAGAGGCCCCAATACCACCAGACCTTGTCTTACCAGATGACCCTCCAAACCCTGGTCAGGTCAAGATGGGCCCTTTGGGCCAGATCATTCGCGGAACGACGTCAGGGAGTGGCAAAAAGAAGGCCAAAACAGCACAGAGTGTAGGCCCTCCACCTGGGACCGGTGGTCCTGGTCCTTCGTCTGGCTGGCCCGGTGGCTCAGCAGACACACCTACCAGTACAGATGGTAACTCGCCCAAGAAAAAGAAGGGGGCGACTGGGGTTGGGACAGGGAATGGTCGTAAGAAAAAGGCAGAGACTGGACCAGGAACAGGTCCAGCGGAGATGAACCAATCGAACCCTGGCTTTGGCCAGACCCAGAATCGCCCCAATCAGGGCAAAGGAGTTGTTTTCCCGGCTGTTGTTGTGGCGAGTGCATAGTGTGTGCATTTCCTTCTGGGACACCTATATATTTGTGTTATTCATATCACTCACCTATGGTCTATTATACGTTTTGTAAAGTTCTAATTCCCTCGCAATGGATTATACACCAGCCTATCGTAGTTATTATCATCCACCTTGGCTCTTGAGGGCCTTGTGTTGTTAGGAATTTTTTATTCATACATTCTTTACGTAGATTTGTACTACATAGTCATGGGAAGGCATGTAATAGTGACTGGTATCGTGTGATGGCTCTAGATCTATTACTGAGCTTCTTATTTGTTCAGAGTGCCACCTTTCGAACTGTTTTCGTACTCGTGGTTGTCCGGTGACTAAGGTCTATTCGACGAAGCATGGTTGTTATTGCATCCAAAAGAGTGACCTTGGTCCAAAAGGCAATTCAGTACAAGGGAATTCCGAAAGTTTTTTGCGTCGATATAAGGGATACGACGTTAAGCACGTTTTACATGCAGCAAGGTGTGAAGAAGTACGGTCAGAAGTATTCCGAGTGTCACCGTAGGGTCCAGTGTCTACAGGAGAACCATGACCAGTCTGAAGAGATACAGAGTCAGCAGCGGCAGAGTTAGAACTACGGGTTTCTTTTCTTTGTGTCGTGGCGTCTTTCCTGGTGTACTCACACCACAGCTGTTTGGTTCTACACAACCCCAAATATCATTATCATTGGATTTGCGGGCTTGCGTACAGATAGCACTTTGTCATGACAGAGTTGTCGACAGTAGAGACAACAGCCTGAGGGCGCGATACAAAGGTATAATCCCACACAGTTTATTCATGAGGCGGCGAGTTCCAGAGAGTGGGGACGAAGGGAGGCACGTGATGAGCCACAGCCAATGAGATGCGTGGGAACTTACCCCGCCGACTGAACAAAATACAAAACTCTGTCCATGAGGGTATTGGATGTACATATACTAGTGTCCCCTTCGGGGTGACATACGAAAAAATTGGAACGATACAGAGAAGATTAGCATGGCCCCTGCACAAGGATGACACGCTTTTCCGGAGTGG
>JNHW02000194.1:0-16605 GCA_001691775.3 Amanita inopinata Kibby_2008
GCTATCTAGCTTCTAGCTCATCTGTCTAGCTCATCTGGTAATACTTCCCTGCCAATATAAGAAATATGTGTACAAGATGGAGAAAATAGGGAGCTTCATTTTGAGCACAGACTGTATAAAGGACTGATGCTGTATAAAGGAGCGTGGGAACACTGTAAAAGATATCCGATGCACCCCAATGTCTTTCATTTTGAATCGCCCAAATCGCTGCCCAATCCAACCGAGCCCTGTCGGGAGATAATCGCCTGTCATGAAGGACAATGATCGTCAAATACCGAATCCTGTAGGACCACAAACCCCAAAGGCGAGTAACGCGAGATGTACATGCGAGTCACCGCCTACGGACAGTCCTGATGTGGAGGAAGACGAAGATGAAATATACAGGGTGCGTGATCAGCTTCATAAGGTCGATTGACTTCTCACAGATAACCACGATTAGATTGCTTGCAATACGATGGATACCTCGGTTGATGACATATATGCTATGGCGACGCCGAAGAGGAAGCGTCCCCCGGTGCAGAGAATTCCCACAAGTACCAAGAAAACCCGAGGATTTGCCATGTTGACCGGAGAGCCTGTGCAAGTACCGGAGACACCGCTATCTGAATCACCTCGCACGTTGCCATCTTTGCCTTCCATTTCTCAGATGTTGAATCGATCTGAGGAGAGTATGTTGGATATGGCATTGGATTTACAGTCGACGCCCAAGTCGAAAACGGCAGAGGAACATCGCATACATGAAGTCCCGAGCATGGCGATTGAAGATATCTTGTTGCAAAGTGCATCATCCAACGTCAATCTGTTAGGTGAATACTTAATTTTACCGAGCTTGAGGGTATATATGCAGCGTTCCTCATTGTGATTTTGAACAGATGTCGAGTTGAGTATGGCCGTGAGTAGCGATGGCCTCGTGAGATTCATGTAGATATCAGAATAAGACATCGCGTATTCCATGCTTTACTTTGTGAGACAACTATAAGCCCGCCTAGCTCAATCGGATAGAGCGTCAGACTTTTACGAGCAGGCGGACAAACAGTCACCTGTTGTGATCTGAAGGCTGCGAGTTCGACCCTCGCGGTGGGCTACTAGTTTTTTTCTTTTTACTCATTTCCTGCCTTTCTTGCCGGAGAGCTCCGCATCTCTGTTGTTCCCCCACCATCGTCTTCACGCCCAATAAACTTGTTTCTTACTCTCAACGCCATGTTCAAAATGCACTATTTATCGACGTATTCAGTGACAGTCGCACTTGCCAGCCTCCGGCTATTGGACCACATATAAAAAGATTCCAACGATCGTACCTCAGTGAAGTCGCTCTTTTTAAACCGACAATCTTACTCGGAATGCAACCTCAAGGCGGACAAGCATCACATCATCCAAACTTCCAACGTGAAATTGAAGCTGGAGACGACCCTGCGCAACTTTTGATCCCCCCTGAACAACCGATGAGTTTTCTAACGATGGACGACAGTTGGCCCCATCCTCTGGCTGGGCGAGAGTTGATCTCGCCCTCTGGCTATCATGTGGGTCCTAGACAGGGTACTTTGGATGGCACTCGTCATCATCTGGTTGGCAATGGTGTCTTGGTGCCGGGTGCAACTCGTTCTGCGGTTGAAGATATCAACTACCGTCTCAACTACTTGGATCAACATCCGTCTTCTTTTGAAATTGGCGTTGGTTCTGGTTCTGCGACTGGCGATTATGCGTATGCTTATGGTGGCACTATCTCTGACTCTGGCATTGGCTCTGGTCCTGGTTCGGTATCGACGCTGCCTGTGGCTGGCATTCCAGGTCAAACTCAACAGGGTATTTCGTTCTTGTCAATACCTCAAGTTGGCGGCTTGGATGTAAACAACTCGGGATCTCAGGCGCTGGCTTCGGACACCAATAACCTCAACTTCAACTACTCGCCAGAGGGTGACTTGATCAACTTGGATACTCCTGCTCACGGCGTGTTGTTTGGTTACCAAGACTATCACCCAGATGGTCAGCTGTCTGCTGCACCCGTCTCGGACCCACCTCCGTTGCCTTTTTCACTTTCGTTGCCTGACTTTTCCGGCGCAGAAGAGGCTTTCTTGAGTCAATTTGACGAGACGGGGAATAAAGCGTTTCCTGAAGAGTCGCGGCACGATTTACTCTTTCCGTTTCCATCTGGTTATGAGCCTACTGTTGAACCGTTAGCTCTTGAAAGCAATATTGGATCCATTGAGCATGAACTTGAACGGGAACTGCGCGATACTCATCTCGAACGTCAGTCGCAAAGTAGCGATTCGAGTAGAACAAGCCAGAAGAGACCAAGGATAGAAGGTGGAAGTGGATCGACTTTACCGAGCCTTGGTGAACCGTCTTTGTTTCCCTCGTCGCCGTTGGATGAATGGAGTATTGCTTCTCGAGTCAAACGTCAACGTGTGGGTATCAATAATGCCCCGACGACTCCTCTGCGGACGTATCCAACGCGTGCGATGGCCTCTTCGGGTGCTGATCTGTTACTGGGAAGTGATATTGAAGACGAAGTCATTGATTTTGATTCCGGAGGCGATGACTCGGATGTGTATGTTCCGTCGCGGTCTCCTTCACCGACGTATCCTGATGCTGGCTTGTATTTGTCGAGTCCACCTGATGAAGGGGCCTCTTCACCTGTAACTGAAGAGTTGACGCCGGGCCGTAAAAGGGTTGGAAAAGGAAATACCAGGGCCAAAGGCAAAGCAAAAGGAAGTGCGGCTCGTGCCCTGGCTATCATCACCAAGGCGCGTCGACAACAGGAATCGGCAGAACTAGGCGAACCAGGCGATATGTTTTATCCCGAACAACTTTCTGAAGAGGCCGAAGGTGGAAGCCAGTCTTCGTCTGCGAGGATTCCTATCGCTGGTAGTAGTAATGATCCGCCCGTGGATTCGGGAAGTCGGGTGCGTACTCTGAGGAAGCGCAAGAACACCGCTATCCCATTGCCTGTTCCCGTGCCGAATCTAACGAAAAAGAGTCGTGGCAGAAAAGTTCCGTACGTTCCTGCGCTGCGTGGTGGAGAGGGGATTGGGGAGGGCGCTCCGGTGGGTGGAGAATTCTTTTTGAGTCCGAGTGGACGGAGAGGGAGGAGAGGCGGCGCTGTTGCTCCCCCCGGACGCGGTCACGACTCGTTGGCACAGACATATGAACAGAGCCAGATGGAAGCGAGTCAGAGTGCGGTACCGAGTGAGGAGGAAAGGACGTTTGTCTGCGTCGTCCCTGGGTGTGGAAAGTGTTTTATTCGAGGCGAGCATTTGAAGAGGCATGTGAGAAGCATTCACACTGATGATAAACGTGAGTCCTTGCGTCTTTGCAGTATTTCTTGTGTCTGATTCGTGGTTTATGTAGCGCATGTATGTCCGTTTAGGGGATGTGGAAAGACGTTTAGTAGACGAGATAACCTTGGGCAGCATGTTCGGATACATCTGGACGAGTGAAATCTATGTGTAGAAGATAAGATAAGATACTTGATGACATAATATAGCCAGCAGGCCACACAAACTTTTGAACCTTGACTCTGACTTGATATTGAACGTCAGATTGAACATTTTATAAACTTGAAAATGGATCCGTTGGCAGGAATGGACGACTCTTCAACCGATGACGAGACGGCATCACAGACGACGGAGGAGGACCCTCAAGTACCAGAGAACCAAGCGCCTGCACCTCCACCGCCTAAACACGAATCAGCCATATCTCAGGCCCCCATCCAACCTCCGCCAACTCTTGTGCCTCCACCTCAACGACCGGCTGGATCTTCGAATGTTTCCAGAGAGCGACCGCAATATAGACTGTTTCACACTTTGCGCGGGCATACCATGTCTATCTCCGCTGTAAAGTTTAGTCCAGATGGAAAGCTACTTGCGTCGTGTGGTATGTGTTTCCTTGTCATGCATCAAACCAATTATTGAATTCAAAACGAATGTTTTTCTGCGAATCCCTAACGCTGTTTTTCCCGTGATGACATCCGAATTGTGGTATAACGACTGAAAGGACAGGTGCTGAGAACATGGTCAAGATCTGGGATCCCGAGACTGGGGAGTTTATTAGAGATTTAGTGGGCCATACTCAGGGTCTCTCGGACGTTGCTTGGGCGTCGGATAGTACGTATTTGGCGTCTGCGTCTGATGATACGACGGTTCGGATATGGGATGTAGAGATGGTGTGTGAATTTTCCCTTTGTTGACTCCCCCCCACTTTTGTCCAACTGAAGAGAAAACAAAGGGATTGTCGAAAAAGGTGTTAAAGGGACATACGAAATGGGTGTTTTGCTTGAATTATAATTTGGCGTCGAATTTGTTGGTTTCTGGTGGGTGTGATGGGGATGTGAGGATTTGGAATGTGGCGAGAGGTGTGTGTCGATTTCATGTTGGGGATGTGGAGTTACGTTCTGACTTGGGAGCTTTGGCAGGGAAATGTATGAAGACGCTTCATGCACATCTGGACTATGTGACTGCGGTCCATTTCAACCGGGATGCGACGCTCATCGTGTCGTGCGCGTTGGACGGGCTAATGTGAGTTATTGATTGTCTGCTCCGGCTCTCACTGATTGCCACTTCTATAACGTGTAGACGTATTTGGAATACGAGCGATGGGCAGTGTTTGAAAACTTTAGCGGAAGGACACGATGCGATCTGGTAAACAAACATTCAGCCTATTATCTCATGTTTAGTCCTAACGCGCTTCCAGTCAACACGTTCAATTTTCGCCCAACTCCAAGTACATTCTTTCGACTGCCCATGACGGCGCCATCAGGCTATGGGACTATCAAACGACAAAGTGCCTCAAAACTTACACCGGGCACGTCAATTCAAAGTATTGCATATCTGCATGCTTTAGTGTGACCGGTGGCAAGTGGATCGTGGCAGGTAGCGAGGATCACAAAACGTATATATGGGATCTGCAGACGAGGGAGACTGTGCAAGTTTTGGAGGGCCATAAGGATGTTGTCGTGGCGGTGGCGGTGAGTTTTACTTTCTGTCTCCTTTGTTTTTCTCGTGCGTCATTCTAACTGTGACACCTAAGACTCATCCAAAGGAAAACATGATTGCAACGGGATCAATAGATTCAGACCTTTGTATAAGAATCTGGGTTGACCGCCCTCCAAGGGCGGCTGAAAGTCATTAATGCGCAGATCGCGTCCCTTGTAGACTACTAATCGACGATCGCAAGCAAATTAGTATCAGGCGATCCACTTGAGATCTAGTGCCATTCTGTGATATTGCTAGCTCATTGTACAAGAGACCGAAGCCAGTGCTTCATCAGGCTGTTTAAATAAGTGCGTCAAAACGATGATGCTTCAAAACCGTTTTCTGCGATTATTCTGCGTCTCCTTGCAAGGCTATATCGTTTGAAGTTGGGGCCAGCGGTGCCTTTAGGAGCCCGTACAGACAGAGACCTGAGCGTGAGTTCTGAAGGTTTCGGTGTTTTGGTTGGGCCGGTTGAATACTTTGTTAAGGAGCGTAAAAAATGACAAGAGAGTTTTGATCACAAGCTCAAAAGTCAATATTTAGGGGCTGACCGCTGACCGCGAACGTCGAGCGTACTGTCACCATGCCTGCTGATGCACTTTCGTCGGTCAAGAATAAGAGGCAAGGAACACGAATGCATTACCAACTCACCCTCGAAATTCCCGTTTTCATCCACGCAGAGTATTTGAAGCGGGGCTGAGTACTCCATGAATGCTCAATATTGAGGCAGTTATTATTCTGATACTGGTGAACTTTCACTGTAATCCTGGTGATTTACGGTGAGGGTCCAGAAAGATACCTTACTGAAGATGTGATTGGCTTGTTCTCAAGAAGAGCGCCTTAACCTTATCCACGTTTGCATAATGTAAACTCTTTGAGGCGCTCGAAGGTGGTATTTATACTCCAGCATTCACCTAATCTGTCTTCGCCTTCTATCTACCATCATGGATCCAGACTCCCTTGCAAGTGCATTCAGTCGCATCCTATCACCTGAAATGATAGATGAAGTACGGGAGGAATCCCATCGTGACATGACTTACACAGGCGGAAGCCTTCGACTCATTCCTCCTGATCCAAATCAAGATGACATTAATCCCATTAAATTCAAAAACCTGCGGGCGGAAGGCATGAAGCCCAGGTTCCCGCCTTTGGAAGTTCTCCCATGCGCAAACATTGAGGTCTCGAAGTATCGTGTTTGCCCAAATCCCGGAAAAATGGCGTGCAGTCAATGCAGATTGGTGTCGTACTGTTCCAAGGGAAGCCAATTAATCACTTCCACATCTTCATCTAGAGTCTAACGTCTATGCAGGAATGCCAGAAAAACCACTGGAAACAACATAAACGAGGTACAAGAAAGTCGCTTTTTACTCTACCCTCTGCATGTTCATAACTCTGGTAGACTGCAAAAACCCAATGATGTCGACTGATTGGAAACCTGCCCGAGACGGTCATGGTCCTATATTCGTTTCTGATGGCGAAGAGTGGGACTCATTATTTAAAGGCGTGTCCCTGTAAGTCTCTCTCCCCATACTATGATAGAAACTTATGTATTGATAGATGGGGCAATATGCCAGCCATCGATATAATCAACTTGGCAGCAAACGAGAAAGATCCAACCAAGGACTTTTCTCTTGCCTTTGTTGGTACGTCTGGGTTTCAGTATAGGCCTCATTATATGCACTGACATGCCGGCTGCTTTAGCTTCAGGAGATCTCAGGAATGTCGTAATGACTATCAATTCGCTCCCTGAGAACTACTCTGGACAGCTCAATATCTTGCTCAATGATCATAACCTACCTGTCGTCTTTCGAAACATTGTTCTGCTCTTCATATTGGGGAGCACCGAAGATCAATCTTTGGCAGCCGACGTGGCTCTCCACTTCTGGTACTCGGCTTTTCTGCCAGCGGTATATCGCACCCGCATTTCAGCTCTTACCACAGCATTTCTTTCAAAACTTTACGACATTCATCCTCTTGGACCTCTTTCTAACTTACAGTGCTTCGTTCCGACAAACGTGAAAGAGTATTTCTCGCATCTCGCCTCATCATCGTTCGCCGTCGCTGAAGCTCGAGAAGAATACGATCGTGTGCGCAATAATCCCTCCCGCGGGGATTACCGGGACCGCATGTACCTTTTACTCAGGCCATCCCATCGTGTTGCTTTCAAGGTGTTTCGTTTGTTTGGCCTCATCCTTCCTTTCGGAGCTCTGAATGCCCACTTCAATGTTCCTAACGCTTCCCTGTTTTCGTTGAATCGAAAGTGGTTACAAACAGATTTTGCTGATCCCCTTGAAGGCTGGGAGTGCGTGTTCAAATGCATCTAATAGCCTTATGTTGCACTCACCTTGTTCAAAGCGTGGATGCAGTCATTCGAGTTGGAAAGGCTCATGGAGCTACGGCGGAAGATATCTATGGCTGCCTATATTTTTTCCTTACTCACGAACTTCGTACATTTGCACGCCGTCTTCGTCAGTTCAGAATCTCGTTCAAAATTACAAACTTGGATGCATGCATCCTCTCGGAAATGATTAAAGGCAACGAATTGTCAGAATTAATCAACCTCCCTTCTACTCGGTTTGATCGCATCGAAGTTTCCAACATTTTTGACGCGAACTATGTTGGACTTCGTCGCGTCCTGATGTGCTGGGCTCCTCTATTACGGCAGAGCAGTGCCGCTGCCATAGTTGGCTATTTTATGAACTGGGCGATGCAACATCGGGAGGGACGTGCTCATAATGCTGATCGTGAGACATATAGCAAAGTACTCCAACGCTTGTTAGAAGAAGGAAGGGTGAGTGAAGGATTAGCATGAACATGTATAGTTCGAGCTGCAGTGTGGCTAACATGTGTTTTTCGATAGGTCCCAGGTTTCACTCAATGCAATGGGCAGCGGCCGAGCATGGGTAAGTCTTTTTTTTTTGGAAAGCTTGCTGTCATTCCAACGCGTTTTTTTTTGGTTAGATAGCATTCAGGCATCGCTCGCTGGAACCCCGGATTATGTTGAATCTTTATGTGACAATTCAGAGCCGTTTTCCAGATTTTTAGCAAAACAGGGTTTGAAACGTGTCTTGACGGAAACCAAACTTGTTTTAAGAGAAAAGCATACAATCGTTCCCCATGTAAGATATTCGAATCCCTTATTCTCGAAGACGTTGCCGGGGCCTGATTCCATCGTTTCATTAGCGCATTCGTGTCCCGCTGTCGGCATCCCCGGATGAATTGCCACACTTCAAAGATGACGAAGACTGGTATCGTTTGGTACGTTTGGTTGCATTGAACGGCGGGCTGTACGCTACTAATGTTGCCTACCTACCTGTGTAGCATGAACTTTCTTCTTTTAGCTTCACGGAACGCTATGTCGAGTTCATTCGTGCCTAGGTTCCATCAATAAGTATTTCCGGAAGTCTCTATTGCCGGCTTGGTATGTTGGTCTTGTGGTATTATACGCTTGCTGTTCTCAGAATGAACTCTAGTTTACTGCTACATGTGTTCCTTTTATCTTGCACGCGTCTCATTTGCAATGTAAATTGAAAGTGAAACTCAACAATGGAGACCTTGAGACGTCAAAAATCCTAGCCAAGTTGCTCACTGAACCCTCCTGGCCAGAATCTCGTCCATTTCCTCCTTGGATAGTACTTCGGTTGCTTCTGCATGATCAAATATGACTTCAAAGTACTCGCCTCTCAAACGGCTACTCCCAGAGTCAATAACTTCGCAAATGCGGTGTGCGCCCGTGTTAGGATTCTCGTAAAGAATCTCTTGATCAAGGAGATCTTCCTCAGCATTCGTCCCCGATTGCTGCTCCTTGGTGAGGTACATGTGCAACTTATTGTCGGGTATGCCCGTTAGTGGTGGGCCAGAAGCGTCTTTGGCAGACAATCTTTGCATACTGACGAACAGTTGACCATTTAATTAAGATAGTGCATGGAAGCAACTCACACCCTGTCATTGGCTTCATTGGTGATGTCTGGATAACTGAAGTGTTTGACACGGATGACATTATAGAGGACTTGCATGGCCATCCCTAATGCGACTCCAATATAGTACAGGCTGTAAGATTTGGCATAAGGGCCTAACACCGATAACCTCTGGACGACCTAAACCCACTCAATGTGGGGTCATCACCCCATCTTCTATGACGTAGACGACCATTGAGAGTGGCCAACAAGGGCATTTGAGTAGCCTGTGAAATTTAAGATTGAGCGCTTGAGCAAAGAAAAGATGAGAAATGACGGTGATGTAAAAATGACTATGAACGATTTGCTAAGCATTGCTACTCTGTTTATAGGATATCAATTTAGCTATCGAAATTTAAACCTGGCCTGTAGCGAAGAGAACAAGTCCGACGCCTGCAATGGCGGAGGTGACTGTGCCAGTCTCGATGACGTGCAAGATCAAGTGCGTGCACAGCGATTCTGTCCTTCGCGTGGAAGCTATAACGCCGCGAGCGCGAAGCAGCTGAGAATTCACGTTTTTTGGACGTGCCACACTTTATGAAGTACGTCGGCTGCTCCCCCCCCCTGAGTCGACCACTGCGGTGGTAACTGTGGCGACCAACCAACTGGGTCCACAGACTAGGGATAAAATGTAAAAAGTTGATAAACTTCTGATGTCCACCTGTCCCTGATTTTCCAAGGCGCTAACCATTAATCTTAGTCCTACAATGTTCAAATGCTTTTGTGTGATTACACTATACTCGACGCGAATAGAACAACTAATACACAATAAAACAGTATCCACGTATCAACATAATGTATACTTTCGAGAATGTTATATACGATTGAGGAGGAGGGAGGGGCGGGGGGTATCATTGCAGTCGAATTTGGGGTATCGATCCTTGCCCGGTTATACCGTCAACATCTGCAAACAGGCTCTCAGCTTCTTGCTGCACCCTGCACCTCAGGACGGACAAGTAAGGAACAACACTCACCAGACTCGGCGCCTTATCGTCCTTTATTTCTGGCAGTGTACCGTCAGTTGGCGGCTTGTTGCGAAAGTTAATAGGCTCCGTGTTGGTTGTGTTGTCTTGGCCACCGAATTTGGCTGTCAAACCATCTAGTGTGGGGTTAAAGTCCCCCCATCTTCTGTGGCGTAGTCGACCGTTCAGGTTTGCCAAAAGAACGTTGGTATAGCTAAAAGATTGAGAAATGGGGAGGTGAATGGGTGAATGATGATGTGTGTAGTAAGGACTACGAACAGTTTGCCAAGCATAGCTGCCCTAAATTGCAAATGCAGTATAATGAATCCGAGTAGTTAACGCGTGATGGCGCGAGATCACGTACGTGATGGTGGGGACAAATGTGTTGATCAGGGTAAGGGAAAAGCTAAACTCGAGGCATGCAATGACACAGGTGACGGTGCCGGTCTCGATCGCGTGAAGTATCAAGGTTGTGCACAGTGATTCTGTCCTTTGGTTAGTCGACACCGTACGCGCGCGGAGCAACTGAACATGGAGAGCATAAGCTTTAAACGAACAACAAGCCGCGGTGGAGGAAGAACACACTATGGTGGTCATGGTAGCCGCAATAAGAAAGTCACAGATGACGCTGCCTATAAGCCATAATGTGATTTCCGGGGCTATTTGGGAGAGATCCGATAGGGATGTGAGGAAGAAAGACTGTAACTCGGTGTTATATTAGAGTTGTTAATGAGGGATGCAACTCACGTGAATGCCGCTCGATATTGCACTCAAGCCCTGAGAGAGTGATAACTAAATCCCAATCTATCATTTACCTTTTGTTTGTTTTTTCAACAGGGAAGTGAGTCGTACCAGAGCGATAAAGAGGGACATGTAACGAATGATTTTGGATCTTCGCTTGAGCATCCAGATTCTCCTGCAGACGAGTTGGTCAGTCGGCAGGACATTGCATGACATGACCGTCTTTCACGAACCATGCAAAGAATAGTTGAACCGTCATAGATGCTGACAAGTCAGTCTTTCACTCTGCAACGCGTTATGCCCAATGCCACTCACTTATTCCAATGGTGATGAGTACGGCACAACTAGGCCAAGTATAGGCAGTAAAAATGGTCGAATCTCCCCAACCGGAGACTAGAACTGTCCATGCCCAGTAGGTTGAGAAGGCAGACTGAGCCAGGTCAACGGTAAAAAGTCCATAAACTACGACGAATACAGATTAAGCCTGTTTTCCGATTTGGATAGAGGAGTGTGGACAGACCGAGTGTTTTTATCCATCGCCGTTCATTTGGGAAGGAGATATGAAAGATATCTAACGAGTGGTTGGTTAGTTGAGCCTTAGGTGGGCCTGAGTGACCGGTTTGGAGTATTTGTGGCGCACATATTTGAACAACCAGTGAACCAAGGAGACACCATTCAAGGATTTCTGCGAAAAGCTGGCCAATCAGGCCGTGGATGATTGATGTTGGTTGCAAACATGTTTATCTGATTACTTACAGCGGGGCCGGTGCTATCGAGTCGTTCAGACAGGTAACAAGTAAACATTGTAACAGTGAAGCTCACTCACAAAAGAACGAATTGCGACATGGCGCATCGATTATTCCTCGAGTTTTTAGATTGAGAAGTTTGTGGTCGATTGAAGGTGCATTCTTGGAGGTTGAAATTGAGGGTTGCGAGGAATACATTACTACTAGAGGCTTTACGGCACTCGGCTAACGTTCACCTAACCGCAAGAGGTGAGTATCGTACCTGAAAGCGTCGATGGCTTTTGTCCAACTTAAAGCCAGCCACTGGCCATCGAATGGCCAGCCACTGCAACCTTCCAAAAGCAGCGGTCGAGTGACTCGACATGAGGCTGACAGACGCTTAAGAACTCGTCCTGCAGTGGCACCCCGCAGTTACTACAACACTCACTACCAACCCAATACCGTTACATTCAGATGGTTCAATACTGGCAACTTATCAACCTTGACAGACGCGAGACGCTAGGTCAATGGGGCGAGCTCAGCGATATCATGTCGAGCCCCATTCCAGACGCCGCATTCCTCTACCTCGCCGCTGACACGCGACGGGGATCTTGGGCTGGAGGAAGAATCGTCTGCATCGGCGACTACGCAATTACCTATCCCAAAGGGATGCTCACGCATAGAGAGCTCGAGGAGATTGAGGATATGTATTTGGATGAGGATAACAGTGAGGAAGGGTATGAAGATGATGATCCTGCTCCAACGCTCTATGCTTTCGCGGAGGAGTGGTACTCTGATCAGCCAATGTCGCTTGCGGATCCTCACAGCCTGGATGGAGAATCCGAGTACCCAGAGAGAAAGGTCTGGCATTTGAGGAATTTGAACAGGCGAGAATACGTTCGGTCGGATGCTTTGGGACTCATGTGCCCTGAGAGAGCGTCGGCCAACTCCAAAGTGGCTCCGGGGCTGTGCCATGCGTTGCTGGCGTGTGTTTGTTGGTCGACGGAGAAGGAGAGGTTTGGGAGTAGGAAGGATGGAGAGGTCGAAATGGGGCAAGGAAAGTGGGCTGGAGACAGAATTGAAATATGCCTGGCCAATGCGGTGAACGACGAGGAGGAGGGTTGGAAGGATATCAGCCCACAAGTTTCTCGTCAGCTTGCAAACATTTGGAAGAGCCAAGGATTGTAGGATTGTAGGATTGTAGGATTGTAGGATATTTGGGTTGGATATGTCGAGGATGGGTTGGATATGTTTTCTCTTTCACCTTATAGCCCCGTACCACTACAATGTCTACAAAATCCAGAGATCATCCTGCACATCCTCTGCACTCACACCATGAACACCCAGAATCGAGCACAAACCCCAGATACGTGCCATACACTCCCAGGCAACGTCTGGCAACAACAGGAACGACGCTAAACCCCGCAGGCGCAACTTCCATCCATCAGCAACAACACCAACAGCACTCTCAAGGAGATGCGGCGAGCAAGCTGCAGGTGATGCATCTCAAGGCTATGGCTCAGTCTATCGGATTGGATTCCTCCAGCGTTGGATGGGCCATGCTCGAGCGTCTCGTCAGCGAGGTATCCAGTGCTGGTCCTAGCCCCAGCGATCCCAACACTCCCATGAGCCAGAGCGAATGGAGTCAAATATGGAGTTTACTGGCAATCGGCAAGGTAAGTCCATCATCATCATCATCAAAGTCGTTGGACAACGTATGGGGCGATGTTGATGAAAACCTAGGCTACATTGCTCCTACCTCTAGAACACACCAACGCCAACGGTAGCTCGCATGACAAAATCCCTGTCGACCTCTTGCGAGACCATGTTTGTTTCCTAGACACTACCTCCCCTTCAACATCTCGCAAAGACGTGCAGGTGGTCACCCTATCAGGTCTACGGGGTACCATTCACGAGTCTGTCTTTGACAACCTCTCAACATTGCTAGTAAAGAGCTAACCACTGCTTGTATTAACCAGAAACACACTATCACTACGCTCAACCATCCACCCATCCTCTAAACTCCACCGTGCGCTTCTCCACCCATCAACCCGTTCATCTGCTTTCTCCTCCCTACCACCCCTTCCTCTGCCTCTATCTCTTCCACCCTCAACCTCACCCTCGTCTCTCAATTCCAATAACAGCAACAATTCGAGCGCCACCTACCCATCTTATGCCACCTCCCGGCAAACCACCACACTTCCCGTCCCTACCCACACCCAGGTACCAACCAGACCGCCCCTTCCCCCACGGCCAGCCGCGCGTGGTACAGCTCCCTCGCCCGCCTCAACACAGGGCACCTCATCCGGAACATCGACGCACCGTCTGCCCAACCCATTCGCATCCCTCTTCGGCGGCACCCCCCAGCCCAAACCGTCCACCTTGACTTCAACAACTCTCGCCACCAACTCGGCATCCACATCTCCCTTGATCCCCACCATCTCATTACCATCAGACGGCAACACATCCCCCGATGCGGCGCTGCCACATTCCACTCACATCGAGGTGCCAGCTATGACGATCGACCACAAGATAATCCGAAAAGACGTGGCGAGAGAGATGGACAAGGTGATTCACGCAGAGATTAGGCATGCTTTGACCGGTAAAGCCGATCGGGGTTCGGATGATGGCGAAAACGACATTCCGGAATGGGTGGTGGAGAGGGTGTCCGAGTTTGTTGCGCCTTGGTGTCCGTTTGTGCGGGTGGCTGTGGTGCCGCCTGTGAATCCACATTCGCATCCGCCGTCGGATTTGGGTAGGAAGTTGGGAAGGGCGATTGCGGGGAGGGGTGTGGTGGATCATCGTCATCAACAACAACAGCAACAGCAACAGCAACAGCAACAGTATAAGCCTAGAGATAGGGCGAGTCCGAGAGAAGGAACTGGAACAGGTCACGAAATGGATTATATTGTCAATAATTTATCGGAATCTGTGGAAGATATGGCGGATGTGGTACAGGATTTTTTTGAGGATTTGGAACAAGAGGTGAGAATGAGTCGGAAGGCGGAGGAGGAGGGGGACGGTGATGGGAATGGGAATGAGGGTGGAGATGGGGATGAGAATGGAGAGGATGGTAATGGGGAAAAGG
Source organism: Amanita inopinata Kibby_2008 (assembly GCA_001691775.3). Taxonomy (NCBI): domain Eukaryota; kingdom Fungi; phylum Basidiomycota; class Agaricomycetes; order Agaricales; family Amanitaceae; genus Amanita; species Amanita inopinata. The sequence goes on from JNHW02000194.1 coordinate 14,443, forward strand.
GTAGAATGGAGATGGAAAGAGAGGATGAGACTGATGAGCTGGTGAGGAGAGTTGTCGAGGCCGCCGAGTCTGCTATATGTTCCTTATTCTATGATCGGTGAGTCCAACCCATGCTTTCTTTCATCCACGAACTACCTTGAACCAAACGGCCACGCGGTTAAGACTATTCATGCAACCCGTATCCGACGACGCCTCACACGACGAAACACTCGCCAGTCGCGTGGCGGCATTGAATATGTTGGATTTAGGACTCGAACATCTCGATATTGACGTTGGACAGTCAGAGTCAGAAGTGGATCTGATTGTAAAAGCTTGTGGAGAAAGTGGGTTTTTGTTTCTTCTTGTTTTCTGTGTAGGGAAAAATGGCAAGTGGGCTGACGCTTTTTTGGGGGTATGAAGCCCTGATGCAGTTGGACGTGTGTCGGTGTCCGGCGGATAAAGCCGCGGTTCTTGTTGCGGCTCACAAGGTTGTCGTTGGTGAGTGGAAAGCTCTATCTCAGTGTTTGGGCGATATATATATATATGTGATACAGACGGTTTGTCGAGGCTGCCGCGTATAAAACTCGTACCGGAAGAAGAATCGCGAGCTCAAAAGCTGAAGCAAGCTAATAACAAGCCCCAGCCCCAGGCCCAGCGCAAAGGTGGGGAACTGACGGAAATGCAATCGATGGCCGCGCAGGGATCTGTGGTTGAAGGAAGTGCAATACCTGAGATTGTTGAACCCACTGGGGGAGGAGAAGGACATGTGGTAGAGAAAGAGACAAGAGTGGATAGACTACCAAAGAAGCCTCCGCCACCGCCGCTTCCAATGACGCCCCCAGGATCGCTTCCCCCTGCCACACCTTCACCCGTCACAGCCCGTCCCAAATCTCCCAGACCAGAATCACTCGAACCCGAAAAGCCACTGGCCACACCCGTCTCAGGCGACGTCCTCTTCCCCCTCATCATCTTCTCCGTCGTCAAATCCAACCCCTCCCACCTCGTCTCCCACCTCCTCTACACGCAGCGATACCGCAACCAAGTCGTGCCGGCGGGGGAAGAGAGCTATTGCCTGATCAACCTCATGGCCGTCGTTGAGTTTTTGGAAAATGTGGATTTGGAGGCGTTGGGGTTGGTGGATAGTGACAAGGTGTTGAGTGCGGCGGAGTTGACGCCGATTCCGATTGTGAGAAGCCCGGTTTTGCATGATGGGGTGAGGGGTGTCGGTGGTGGTTTTGGTTTTGGTGGTAGTGGTGGTGGTGGTGATGGCGGTGGGGATGGGAAGAGGTCGATTATGGATGGGATACCTGGGAGTATTAGGGGAAGGGTTGAGCAGCAGGTGGATGCGATTGCTGGGTCGGCGAATAAGGTGATTACGGGTGTGATGGACTCGTCTTTTGGAATGCTGCGCTCTTTCTTGCCGGGTCAGCCTGGGACCGGCACAGGCACAGGCACAGGCACAGGCGTAAGTGTGGGTATGGGTGTGGGTGTGGGTGTGGGTGCAGAGCAACCTCAGCTATCACCCTCCTCGGCGAGTCCTGCGGCACCTTGGAACGTGGTCAAGCCCGGATTCGGATTGCTCAAAAGGGAAAGCGGGTTTTCGATCGCGAGCATCGCGGCGTCGCTCCCGATCAGTCGCGCGACGGCGGGTAGGTCTGGTGGTGGAGAAGAAGATGGGCAGCAGTTGGTCACGGTGTCGAGGCCTGCTTCTATCCGCTCTCTGCCTCGCGTTCATCTCGGCGATGGGAGCGGTGAGGAGAGCGAAGATGGCGTAGGAGGAGAAGGGGAAGGGGAAGGGGAAGGAGAAGAGGGAGGGGAGGATGGGGAAAGTGGGTTTGGGGGTGGGGGTGGGTATGAGGATGAGAGTGGGGAGGATGAGTATGGGGTGCAGTTGATGGATGCGAGAAGTGTGAGGAGTATCCGGAGTTTTGAGAGTATGATGAGCGAGAGCAGTCGAAAGAGCCGCAAGGCGAGGTCGAAAGGTAGAGGTGGCGGTGGCGGGGCCGAAGCTCAAATGGGAGGACGAACTGGGAGCAGCAGCAGCATTCCGAGGAAAAGTCTGTCGGATCGATTGGCCCATTCCTTGGCAGGGATAAAGGTGAGAGTTGACGACTGACTTTTTTTTTCTTTTTATTATTTGAAACGTTTATTGATGTCTTTTTTTTTTTTTTTTTTTTTTTTTTG
>JNHW02000195.1:10436-22900 GCA_001691775.3 Amanita inopinata Kibby_2008
ATCGCGCGCAAATTGAAAAAGCTAGCGCATTATCTTGAGCATGTTGAGGGTGTACCAATTGGTGAGAAGTAATGGTAGGACTCGGATGGAAACAGCGGTAATGGCGGTGGAATAACATTTTCGTGGATATGGTGCGTGGCGACAGAAGACATTAGATCTCATTCTAGTACTTTCTCGTCGTCTCGTTGGCTTCTCGATTATTTCTCTCTACCATCAGGCCATAGATGCATACGATGTATGAGCTATCTCAACGATAATAAAATACTGTGTTCCGAGCAGCGGAAAGCCTCATGGCGATGCGGAGCGACAAGTATGATCCTCACAACTCGACCGTAAATTGAGGGAAAACAGGAAGATAACCATCATCAATGCCGACCTTCGCTCCGCGCTCTCACAGGGCCCAAGTATTCGAACATAAACGATGGCGCCAGCTGTCAGCACAGCTTGCTCCTCAGTTCAGCTCGAGCTTTTTCGGACCGGACCTCTGTTTCTACATCAAGTTCCTGTTACATTGCTGCCCTGAAAGTTTCGATTTTGCCTTCATTGGTCCCAAAAGACACGTCCCCGTCAAAATCTCGGAACTCATTCTCGAGCTGAATCGTGCATAGTCCTTGCGTCGCTTGGAAACGCCGAGGTAAATACTAATGTCCCCTGCGTGACTATGTTCAAGAGCAAACAGGAAAAGGGTTCACACAACGGAGGGCTTACCTATGCATGAATAGTTGTGATGTTTCGTCTCGTCTCCATCTTGAATGCGAATCACTTTCCGGCCAAGGGTTCTAATTACAACCACAACATTTTTTAGGCGTCAGCGAGGGAGAGAAAACGAAGTTTATATGTGAAAAGTACAAATGGTTATGGTGAAGTGTTCTCACGATCGAGAGGTTGACCGCCAGGCCATCACTACCCTTGGTGCTAACATCCCAGAGAATGGCGAAAGACACAAACAAGATCTTGTTAGCGGCATTCTCAGGTAATTATATGATGGGCATCAATATATTCAGCTGTACATTGATTGCCATTAACTGCAGGAAGTGGAGCAATATAACGAGTGACATGGCATCTTCTTATTGCCCTTCGCCTGAATGTCCTCTCCTACACTCACATTTCAGGAAATCATCGTTCTGCTCGAACATGAAAGATTAGAAAATGTATGTGTTCGCTTTGTACTTCCAACTTCATTTAAGCATCACTCATTATCTGATCCAAGTTTATGACCCGTAAGCTGCTATAGAGTGGATGTTATGCTCATTGAATAAACAGTTTTCAGTCGCAAGCATGGCAGTTTTTGTGAGGAAATTGGCATCAATGTCTTCTGTAAACTGATCCTAATATATTTTCTTTCTTATCCAGGTGTTCGATTATCTGCTGACATTGCCTTTGGAAGTTGACTATGTGTGGAAGTCACGCTTTAACGTGGTCAACACCCTCTATTTTATTACACGGTACCTTCCGTTCATAGACGTTTCTATTGCCCTCTATCGTAAGTTCTTCGTGACAATTTTTGTTTTTGGTGACACTCATAACAGATTACTGCAGAACAATTCCAAACTTCCCTGAGCCCAGAAGCCTGTTTGCAGGCGAATAAAGCTTTTGGCTGTAAGCATTCTTTTAATTTCCCTAAAACGATTTTTACTTGGGCGTTTAAACGTGTGGGTGTAGGGCTTTATGTCATTGGATTCTCCGTTGGAGAAAGTGAGTCGTGTTTGGTAAATCTCGATGCCTGGATCTCACCAAGTTTGCAATGCAGTAATCCTGTCGCTCAGAACTTGGGCAGTGTGCGGAATGGACCGTAGACTCACTGTTGCCTTTCCCGTCATTTATCTCGGTTTAATGGTTCCAATGTACTTCAATATATACCACGTTTCCGAAAGCCTTGTCAGTAAGTACATATCGTAAACGCACTTCAACTGCTTGCGATTGTTCCATCTCAGTTCGAAAGATGCCGATTTCAAAGCCGACCGGATGCATTCTAGTAGGAGGAGGTCGGGAACTGTTTGTAAATTGGATCATCACTATGGCATATGATGGAGGTTAGACCCCTCCTTCGGAGCACTTTGTCGCCGTGTTGATATGCTCAAAGCTATGTGCATGCTCCTAACCTTGCGTGCTTGGTCGACGTGTGAGTCACATTCTGTTGTCAATGAAGAGCCAGAAATAATTCATACAATGAACACAGTCAAGTCTGATGGGGTGACTCGTCTGTTCTACCACGTCTCCAGAGACGGTAAGTCGGCAATATCTCATAAAGGTCATATGTTTATCAAACCTCAGGTATATTATATTACCACTACATCTTTGGTTTGTCCAATTTACTTTCTGTCCGGTCTCGCTGAAGCCGAAACGAAAAACACCAGTCCTGGCACTCATGAACGTTATCTTAATTTTCAAGCTACCTGTAAGTCAAATAATAGTTCAAACTAGTAGTGGTTCATGATCTTTAACATTTCCACACGCAGCCTGACTTGGTCTCATTGATGTGCACGTAAGCATCGTTTATTTCAATTCGTCCGCCATCACATACCGATCAAGCCATGACCTGAAGACCAGCCCGTGTCATACATGCATTGCTAACAACCCGCGTTGTCCTGCACGCCCGAGAAACGGCTAACCGTAGGGTATTCACTGACTACAGGTTATCTGAGATCAGGTTCGATGGTGAAGACCTTTCAGAACAATGACAGCACAAGCGTCAGGATGTTGCTTTCATCGTTTAGGCTTCCTCGCATGAGATTATCATGTCGATGGCCATGTCCCTTCTCAGGTACTGTACATTATATAGCGTAGGACACAGTCCCGGTCAACTTAGAAGGACATGGTGAGTTGGAATGTGATGGATGGGGGGTGAATGTGTAATGCGGTTTTACGAATATGGGTCAAACACTGGTGCCGTCATGTATGCTTGAAAGGACAGCAGCACGATCCTCATGAGCTCATGGTTGTGAAATTGGTACAGTGAGCGAAAAAACATGACACCAAGGGCAATAAAACAGTACGGGGTATAAAGTCTTTATCGGGGACGCCACTCCCAGTTGTTGTCGTCCAGCTGCCACATTGGTAGCGCAGGCTCACCCAAGTACTCCATCAGTCTTTCCAATTCACTCTTTTGCGGACAACATGTAGTTGGTGCAGACTGACGTACAAATAGATGTCTTTGTATATAATGTCACCACAAAGGCGTACTTGAGGCCAAAAGACATGGCTTGCCAGGCTCCTAAAACCAGCCCCGACCAACATGCTCAAACAAGAGTAAATTAAGACTCGCTGTTGGAGGGGCTGGCAAGTTTGTCACACTGTGTACTAGATGTGATAACAAAGCCCTTGTTGACCCCTCATTTGGTCACATCGAATATCTTGCATATTTCTGTCTGTACGACATGTAACTAACATAGGCCATGCAATAAAATCATCGTTAGATGATGGATGTTCTTGACAATGGCTATCACATCTAGTACACAGTGTGACAAATGGATTGATGGGAACTGGCATGCCAAGCACTGCCGTGGGTTGTTTGTGATTGCGATAACATGCTAGTCTACAAGCTCCGTGATGGCCGGGGTGACATTAGTCTTAATTTACTCTTGTTTGAGCATGTCGGTCGGGGCTGGTTTCAGGAGCCTGATGGCTTGCACCTGATTGAGGAAGTGTTGAAACATACGAACAGAAGTCTTGCCCACGTCCATTTCGCTGTGTCCATGTGAACCCATAGTGAAACACCGGTGGTTGACGGTATTGTCCACGTTTAGGTAGCAATGATTTGGGAAGTTTCGCAATAGGAACTAATTTGCCTGCTTCTCATATTCTGTGGATGTCAGAAATCAGAATTCGCCAGCTGCGGTGAATTTAGAGCTAACCGCCAGACAAGAATGGCCACCTGGGAGCGGTTGGAAGATCACGCAATTCATTCATAAGCGGTGGCTTGCGGTTTTATTCATGCCCTCTTGGGATGGACCTGCGCACGTGAGCGAGTGCAGCCTGAATCCTTTACTCATATGGTAAGCGCAACTTTAACTCCTTGTTTTCGTTGAGGAACCATCAAGAAGATCCTACTGTAGGGGCGGCAAGAGCGTTTAGACGTGGCTGTCTCCATATCCTAGAATATTCAAAGTCCGCTTCGGCAAGCATGACAACAGTCAAAAAAGTAAGTCGATAAGGAGCTGTTCTGCTGCCCAAATACTGCTTGGAATAGCGTTTTGTTGAGGTACGGATGATTTGTGCAAGATTTGAAGCCAGACGGTCCAGGAGTTCTGGCAATATTTTGGGGATTACGACAAGGAAAAGGTACGAACATGACCCTGACAAGTTGCGAACATCTGATCAACCATACATAGGTTAGTATCCCCCACAATGATCGACAAAAAAAAACCATACATAAGTAGTATGTTCAAAGCACGAACAGTTCACCGGTGAAATCTTCTTAAGATCGCTGAGTTGATCTGTACTGTGACCCTTGGTGCTCGCTGCTAGCAGTGCTCACAGCGCTGACATCCAAGAGAACGGCAAAAGACACAAACGACACTTCATTCGCGGCATTCTCAGGTAATTATATGATGGGCGCCAATATATTCAGACATTGATTGCCATTAACTGCAGGCAGTGAAACAATATAACGAATGAGAGGGCATCCCATTATTGTCCTCTGCCGGAATGTCCCCTCCTACACTGTCGCCTGAGGAAATCATCATTCTGCTTGAACATGAAAGATTAGTAAATGTATGTGTTTGCTTTGTACTTCAAACTTCGTTCAACACCACTCATTATCTGATCCTAGTATATGACCGGTAAGCTGATAAAAAATTTAATGCTATGCCCATTAAATAAAACGTTTTCAGTCGCAAGCATGGCAATTTTGGTGAGACAATTGGCATCGATGTCTTCTGCAAACTGGTCCTAATATCTCTTTTTCTTTTCCAGGCGTTTGATTATCTGCTGACATTGCCTTTGGAAATCGAGTACGTATGGAAGTCACGCTTTAACGTGGTCAACATCCTCTACTTTATTACACGATACCTTCCGTTCATAGACATTTCTATGGTCCTCTATCGTAAGTATTTCGTGACAATTTTCGATTTTAGCGACACGCATAACAGATTACTACAGAAGAATTCCGAACTACCCTGAGTCCAGAAGCCTGTTTGCGAACAAATAAAGCTTTTGGCTGTGAGCACTTCTCTTAATTACATCTAGTTAGACGTTTTAACGAGTGGGTGTAGGGCTTTATATCATTGGATTCTCCGTTGGAGAAAGTGAGTCGTGTTTGATAAATCCTGATACCTGGATTTCACCAAGTTTGTAATGCAGTAATCCTGTCGCTCAGAACTTGGGCAGTGTGCGGAATGGACCGTAGACTCACTGTTGCCTTTCCCATCATTTATCTCGGTCTAATGGTTCCAATGTACTTCAATGTATACCACGTTACCAAACGCTTTGTCAGTAAGTACATACCGCAAACTCACTTCAACTGATTGTAATTGTTCCGTCTCAGTTCTCAAGTTGCCGATTTCAAGGCCGACTGGATGCATTCTAGCAGGAGGAGGTCGGGAACTGTTTTACAATTGGACCATCACCATGGCATATGATGGAGGTTAGACACCTCCTTTGGAACACTTTGACGCCATGCTGATATGCTCAAAGCTATGTGTATGCTCCTGACCATCCGTGCTTGGTCGATGTGTGGGTCATTTTTTGTTGTCAAAAAACAGCTGGAAATGATTCACACGATAAACACAGTCAGGTCTGATGGGGTGACGCGTTTATTCTACCAAGTCTCCAGAGACGGTAAGTCGGCAATATTTCACAAAGATCATATGTTTATCGAATTCTCAGGCATACTATATTACCACTACATCTTTGGTTTGTTCAATTTGCTTTCCATCAGTCAAAGCATGGTTTCGCTGAAACTGAAATGAAAAACTCTAGCCCTGGCACTCGTTAACGTTGTTTTAATTTTAAAGCTACCCGTAAGTCTTATGGCAGTTCAAGCAAGTAGCAGTTCATGATCTTTAACATTTACATGCACAGCCGAACTTGGTCTCGTTGATGTGCGCGTAAGCATCGTTTATTTCAACTCGTCCGCCTTCACATACTGACCAAGTCATGACCTGAAGGCTAGCCCGTGTCATACATGCATTGCTGACAACCCGCGTTGTCCTGCACACCCGAGAAACGGCTAGCCACAGCATAATCACCGACTACGGGTTATCTGAGATCAGGTTCAATGATGATGACCTTTCAGAAGAATGACAGCACAAGCGCCAGGATGCTGCTTTCATCGTTGAGACCCCGCATGAAATTATCATGTCGACGGTCATATATATCCCCCCTCCCAGGTACTGTATGTGATATAGCAGTGAAAGGCACGGTCCTGTCTAAAGAAGGACATGGATGCGATGGATGCAGAGGATGAACATGTAATAAGGCTTTATGTATATGAGGTATTTCTCAATATTGTAAAATTGTACATATGTTATGTCATTGCTGTAAAACCCGTTGCGAAACCAATTTGTGAGGGTATCATGGAGCTGTCAGTAACGCCAGAACAAAATGCGTCTCGGAATGGAGTGTTGAGAAGACTGATCTGACGCATACTTATGGGTATGCCAGCAGCACGATCCTCATGAACTCATGGTTGTGAATTCGGTACAGTGAGTAAAAAAACATGACGACAAGTGCAGTAAAACAGGGTGAGTTATAAATGTGTTTATCGAGGACACCGTCTGGGACGCCACTCCAAATCGTTGTCATGAGTCCAACTGCCACATCGGCAGCGCAGGCTCACCCAAGTACTTTTGCAATCTTTCCAATTCTTACTTGTTCACTTTTTTGCGGACAACATGCACGTTATAGTTGCTGCAGATCGACGCACAAATATATGCGTTGTCTATTGCCATCACAAAGGCGTACTTGAGGCCAAAAGACGTGGCTTGCACTTGATCGAGGAAGTGTTGAAACACACGAACAGCAGTCTTGCTCACGTCCATTGCGTCCCGTCCCATGATCATGCTTGGTGGCGTATTCTTCGAACCAAGACCCACGTGAATGTGTACCCGTAGTGAAATACTGGCGGTTGACGGTAATGTGTCCGCGTTTACGCAACAAAGAAATCGGAAGTATCACGATAGGAACGCATTTGAGTGCCTCTATCTGATTCTATGGATGTCGGAAGTCAGATCTTCGGAATTCGCACAACTTCGCCACTGCAGTGAAGTTGGAGCTTACCGCCAGACCACAATGGCCACCTGGTGGAGGCCTCAGAGGGGTGGAAGATCACTAAAGTCTCTCATTGAATTCTCGCCATTTTCGGGTTAGAAAGTAGTGTTATTATAATTCATTGACCGAACGAATAACTTAGGTGGTCAGGACAAGTCGCTTCGTTGTTTAGAGTCAAATATTCGGAAATAGGTAACTAGTGTATATTTCCCTTCCACATCTGCCCGTAGCAGGTCCACCATCACCCAAGACTCCAGATAACAGCGGTTGATCAGGCCGCTGAGGCCTTTGTCAAGGTATCAAGCGAACAAGCTACTTCCCACTACTGTACACTGCCGAAGCCCAAAAAAGAACAGAGGAAAAGAGGAAAGCAAGAAGGGGAAAGCAAGAAGGAAAAAAATGGTATCAATAACAAAAACAGAGAGTAAAAGAGGGTGATGTCCGCCCAGTATCCCAATGCCGCGTTCTGCCTCCATCGCGCTGCAAGATCTTCCAGTTTCTTCTGAAGAGTCCCGGCTTCTAGCTTGCACCCCTCTCAGCGTCGTGGATGGGTCGGAGCAACGATGTCATGCTCCTTCACAGTGGTACGAGTCTCAATCCATCCTTTGACCGCGGTGGCCAGTCGCAGTCTTCAGGATGGATCGGCAACACGAACCAGTGTGATCCCAGAGGTCGACTTGTTCGAGAGAGGTGAAAAACCGAATAGAGGAAATTGCTCGCTTGTCGTGGATGAAGCGTGGAAAGTCTCGATTTATGCAGCCCGCGATGAATGGCATACGAAGTCCGCGACCAGGATTGCAGGTGGAAGCGAGAGATTTGCGGCATTGGGGAGCAAACGATCGTCGCCTTGCGTCTTGCCGGGTATCAACCATGGCTCCAGTCAGCATCGGGTGATTGTCGCTACCGCCTCCATCGAGGAATGAAGGTCCCCATATACGTCCAGTGAAAAAATGAAAATGAAAGCTGAAAGCACGTGGGAAGAAAAGAAAAGTGAAAGAAGAAAGAAAAAACTGGTTCGTGATTCAATCGTTGTGATAATATGCCAAAGACGTGTCGAACTCGGAAATGCTTGATACTCGCGTGTTCTCTTTCCCGAATGTCTTYGCGCCGTTCCTGTTGCCTTTTACGTGCTTGTTTGCATGTCCCTGGACGCTGATGACCGAAGMATAGTGTGTTTGTGCRTCCCGACTCTTGAGGGCGGCAACTTCCATCACAGTCCTTCCATCCGCAATATCGTCGAGGTCGGCACCCATGGCCACCATTGYGACTACGCCGAGTTCCCACTTTCCTGAATCCCGATTGGCGACAGGAAACCAGAGGTCATTGGAAATATCGTCAAGACTCGGGATATCGGAAAGTGAATCCTCCTCATTCGAGGGACGGGCGGGACGAGTAGGAACACTTGGTACATTGACTTCACAATTGTTGGTAGGCTGCGCTTCAGCGTCCTCAGGATTGACGGCATCGATGGTAGTGGGAACAACAGGGCTGCTGTCGGTGTTGCAGGCATCGGCAGGAGAGTCGACGCGATAAGCAAGTTCAGAGACCGAATTGATGGAGGTGTTGCTAACGTCAGAGGCGTTTCCCATGTCATTGATAATAGCGGCGACATTGAGGGGAGTCACCGGAACAGGAGCGTGCAGGACAGGAATTGCAACTCGCTTATCTCTAGGGCAGACATACGCCATTGGAGGGAAAGAAATAGGCGCGAGAGGAATGTTGGGTGACGGCACGGTGGGCGGCGGCATCCCCCCATATGCCTGTTCGAACTGGCGTGCCTGCGTCAAACCATTCATGTCAGCCACCACGAATCGTAGGTTAAATTTAAAAGGGGTGATAGTATACTCACCTCAACATCCCATATTTTGCGCTTTATGACAGTTTTCATGTGCTTGTGGGCCCTGTAGAGGTTGTACAAGGAGGCACCGAYGTAGGCAAGTGCGGCCGCAACCACGGCGGCGATGAAAATAACCAGAAGGATGGTGATGATGTCGCGGGTCTTGGGCGAGAGATTTTCACCTATAATGAGAACTGGCATTGCAAAGGCTGGGGGATAAGAAAGGCTCGTAAACCGTCGAGTTGCTGAGGCTGGAAAAAGACGCTTGTAGTGGTGGTGCACAGCAGAAGAGTTGTATGAAAGAGAAATCGAGCGAGGTGAGGTTTAAATACTGTTGATTGTAGGTTGTAATCGAGACCGGTACCATATTTGTTGTGGGCATGCTGCAAACGAAAATCCCATTACAGTCAACGGTCCGTTTCGATAGTAGTTAGGGGCAAGCGTCGCTGTTGGTCGATGGCGCATCGTTCTAAACCATAGTCGTATTCCCTACTCAACTTCGATGAACCAAAACCGTTGCGCTTTGGGATAACGTCCCTTGGAAAGTTTTGTAGCATGCAGCGCCGAAGTGGCTCGAGCCCTCTTCGAGACGCGGGTTATGTATGCTCCAATTTGCCGTGCACTTTCTGTTCATTAAGCGGACTTCAATAAAATACTAATCATTCATAAGCAGGATGTCGCATACATTATGACAAAACCATATTCCCAACCAAGTAGCATCGAACGGATAGTTGACACCATTCGACACGTGAGTTGAAGTTTTGATTTTACGGCGGCTTCCATTTCCAGAACGAAGCGTCCCAAATAATGCAATAATACTGTCCTGGAAACCTTTGTGTGAGGAGAATTATTAAGACTTGTCGTTCAAACCGTGAAGCCCAGCATAGATGCCCTTGCATCGGTGTAAAATTTCATAGGTAACGAAGGGTAACCCCATGAATCTGAAATCTAGAGAGCATACTGACCATTGGTATTGGTCACTTACCAGTACGTCTCCAGGTCGTCGGTCACGATAGACTTGGGTAAGAAATGTTCGATTATGCCGTGCCCAAATAGTGCGAACAAAGTAGGGTACTGCATAGCATCAACAACAGATGATACCTATTACTTGCCAGGGGTAACATTGTCATCGGCCCACCTTGAGATGCATGCCTGTGATGACGCGTACTTGGCGCCATCTTCGGGCGCGCCTCGCCTTTCTTCGTCGTACTTGAGGCCAAAAGACGCGGTTTGCATCTGGTAAAGGAAGTGCTGAAACAACACGGATAGAACTCTTGATCACGTCCATTTTATCATGTCCATTCGCAATCATTTTCTCCAACAAGCCATGTTTGGTGGCGAACCAAGAAAGCGTGAATGTGTAGCCGTAGTGAAACACTCAATTATACTAGCTTGCTTCGTGGCCTGTGCACGTGACGTAGTACGGTATTCTCTCGGCAGTTCATGTCTACTTACACCCGAATGGATACCATGACGCGCCCAACCTACGCGCCCAAGTTCGTCTACAAGAATCACCCCTCGCTCTCTCTAGCAGCAACTGGACACGTAATGAGCTTATTGCATGTAACATCGAAGTAGTGCCTAAATCTCCAGAGCAGTTCTTTGGCGCCACCATGGCCAACGTGTCCCTGGCCGGTCTTGATCCGTTGATTATCACAGGCTCTACAGAGACTGAGCACCTCTCCGATGCTGCCTTCACGTACCTTGATCTTGCTACCACCACCGCTCAGGGACCGTTCATCGATGAGTTTTCACGCCGAACGCTGGAGCTCCTTGGCTACGCTGAACACGGACTCGCACTCCTCACTCAATACAACATTCCCTTAGTCATATGCGGCAATGAAAGGAGCTCTCAAACAGATGTATACCTCGTCGATGGCCGATCAATGATGTTACTTATTCTACAAAAAGACAAGACAATCTTCAATTCATCAAACCCAGAACCTCAGGTCATCGCCGACGCTATAGCAGCGTACCAATACAATAATAACAAGCGGGAGCGCAGAGGATTGTCACGCCTTGATAACATGGTTATACCTGCATCACTATGGTCGGGACACGCCCAACGTTTTATTTTGTGCCTGTCAGTCAGGCGCTGAATGATGCTGTCATTACTGGCCAACATCCATCTGTGCAAACACAGGTGCAGAAATGTGTTACGATCATAGGATACCACCACAGCTTCAGGGAGGGCATGGAGAAACCAGAGTACAGGCTGATCGCTTTCCGACATTTTATCGCATTCAAGTCCTTGGGTTGGGAAAAGTTCCTCGTAAAATATTATGTAGGTGCCCAAAGGTGTTCCCCTGGCAAGTAATGGGTGCTAATGCTATGCAGTACCCTACGTTGTTCTCTTTTTCCGAGGGACTATCCCAAGGCGCGACGGTCAAGCTACGACGCTTGCCCCTAACTACCTCTATCGAAACGGATCGTCGATTGTAATGGGATTTTCGTTTGCAGCACGCCCACAACAAATATGGTACCGGTCTCGGTTACAATCTACAATCAACAGTATTTAAACCTCACCTCGCTCGATTTCTCTTTCATACAACTCTTCTGCTGTGCACCACCACTACAAGCGTCTTTTTCCAGCCTCAGCAACTCGACGGTTTACGAGCCTTTCTTATCCCCCAGCCTTTGCAATGCCAGTTCTCATTATAGGTGAAAATCTCTCGCCCAAGACCCGCGACATCATCACCATCCTTCTGGTTATTTTCATCGCCGCCGTGGTTGCGGCCGCACTTGCCTACRTCGGTGCCTCCTTGTACAACCTCTACAGGGCCCACAAGCACATGAAAACTGTCATAAAGCGCAAAATATGGGATGTTGAGGTGAGTATACTATCACCCCTTTTAAATTTAACCTACGATTCGTGGTGGCTGACATGAATGGTTTGACGCAGGCACGCCAGTTCGAACAGGCATATGGGGGGATGCCGCCGCCCACCGTGCCGTCACCCAACATTCCTCTCGCGCCTATTTCTTTCCCTCCAATGGCGTATGTCTGCCCTAGAGATAAGCGAGTTGCAATTCCTGTCCTGCACGCTCCTGTTCCGGTGACTCCCCTCAATGTCGCCGCTATTATCAATGACATGGGAAACGCCTCTGACGTTAGCAACACCTCCATCAATTCGGTCTCTGAACTTGCTTATCGCGTCGACTCTCCTGCCGATGCCTGCAACACCGACAGCAGCCCTGTTGTCGTCCCCGCTACCATCGATGCCATCAATCCTGAGGACGCTGAAGCCCAGCCTACCAACAACTGTGAAGTCAATGTACCAAGTGTTCCTACTCGTCCCGCCCGYCCYTCKRATGAGGAGGATTCACTTTCCGATATCCCGAGTCTTGACGATATTTCCAATGACCTCTGGTTTCCTGTCGCCAATCGGGATTCAGGAAAGTGGGAACTCGGCGTAGTC
>JNHW02000196.1:0-16540 GCA_001691775.3 Amanita inopinata Kibby_2008
ACCTCAGTCCGAATATACGTGACTGAGGTGCGTTGACTATCACGCCATACGACGCATTACCTATGCTAACTCCATCACTAGTATTCTTCTATAGGTACATTATACCTAGTTAGTCCGAATATACGTGACTGAGTATTCTTCTATAGACTTCCGTTTCTACATAGACGACTCGTGTGTGTTAAGTGCGTTCACTACAGGTAGACAGATATCCTGCGATCAAGTGAGTCTGACTGCTAGACGGCGACCCACCGCTGGCAACAGCGATGCGTGCCCTATATGCGCACCGGGTCATCAAACGCGTATGCATGGCGCATTCTACGGTCCTGCAAATAGCGAGGAGAAATGGAAGCGTGAAATCCAGCGGCTTGCATGTACATTCTCTTCCTCGTTGGGAAATCCTAGTCAATCCCTCCTTGACTCAGATTCCTTAACTTAAGAGGCTTTTATAAACAAGGATCCGGCACAGTACGCGTTATCGGTCGAGCAAATGATTGAGAACGACTATCCTGTGCTGTCGTACATGGTTGCTGAGTGACCGCTGGAGTGGGCAGAAAAGCTACAAACTATCAAGCCAATTGTACCGTCCCCACCACCACCACCACCACCATTAGCAAGAACTACTGATCAATTGGTGAAGCCGACAAAACCTGTGGTAGACTATCTCACACGGTATATGAAGCTCTTTCCAGAATCTCATCGATGTTCATGTTTTGTTGCACAGATGGTTGGGAGTAACTGCAGAGGCGTTAGCGCCCATAACAACGATATCGGCTCAAGTTCAGGTGCATATTCTCAACTTCTTGTCCCCGCCTCCAGTGACATCGGCCGCCAAAGCCGCTGTCTCTCATCTTACACCCATCCTTCTTTGTCGCTCGCTAGAACCAGATCTCAAAACTTCAAGGTCAACCATCCTTAATGTATTGGTACCGATATCATGTACCGTCACCCATGTGGGCAGCCTCTACTGAAGATGGGACCTGGGTTGGAGAGCTCAATTTAAAAGAACGTTGAGATCTACGAGGGCTGTGAGTATTCCTCCTTCTCTGTTTCTAAGTCGTAAAGTTCATCGATACATGCCCAAGGGACAACGTGACAAAAAACAACCCCAGATACTTCAAGTCCGTGCTCTGACCCGCATGTGAAAAGCTAGTTGAAACTCAGACACCACTCGATTCACCCCAAGTCACCGCACGCCTCGCTACTTTCCCGCACAGCGTTTGTTATCACCACAGGCCATGCTGACCTTTGATGTATGGCATTACCGAACGCGAGGAAGAACACATTTGAAATTTTAATCAGACAAAGAAAGTCGGGAAGAGATGGCTGCCAGTCCGTGTGGGGCAAATAGATGGCGGTGGATGGGAGAGATTCGGAAGAAGCGGTCGGGTTGGCAAAGAGAGAGTTACTGTTTGGAGGGATTAAGCAGAATAGTTTTGTGGGTGCGTTGATATTGACTGTTGATTGGCGTTTATGACGCCTTTTGCATGCGTACTCAAGTAAGTGCAGCACTTGTACGTTTGTCATATACGTTTGAAACCGTTCACCAGTCTTGTCGCTTCTGAGATACCAATCAACCGGAAACTCTGGATTGGATCATGGTAGAGAGCGCGTGCTAACGTCCAAAGATGAGTTCGTACGAGTCTATCGATACCATACCCGCGCCCGAAAGGCCTCCTGGAAAAACTGTCTTTTCGAATGATACCCACTTCACTGGCCCACCCGCAAACGTATCTTGTCCGCCTAATTACCCATGGTCGTTTTTTCAACATTGGAACGGTTGCCAACTGATTTGATGATCAACTCATGGTCAGATATTTTACCCTCTCAGTTGTCATCCTAACTCTCTGACAACATTAAGTTAGAAGAGAGTATCAGAAAGTAGTTACAAAGTTGGATTTTTCGGTACAATGCTAATGTACTGTTGTGTGTGCGACTCTAATAACAATGGACTACTAATCAACGAAATAGTACACGGTGAGCGCAAGTAGGATCTTTGTCCGATAAATCACTTGATTCAGAGCTTGCCATGATCGTTTTCTTCATTCATTATAATGTTCACTCCATGCCGTTCAGCATCAATAACCCGAGCGCAAGAAATTTCCAATGCTTTATTGTAACGATTTTGCAATAGGGCATAGTTATTCTTGTAAGCGACTCATGCCGCTACTGTTTAACATGTTTCCGGATCACACATTGATGCAGGGGATTGCGGAAAACACCTTGATTCATAAACAATTAACAGGATATTTTTATCACAATTATCGTCTGGCCTACAAAGTAAGCGTTTGATTCTTCGAGACTTTGCACCATATCTGACTCGCTTATTACAAAGGATTTTACATATGGCGACAGCTTTTCAGGCAGCTCTCGTCTCCGCCGCGCACTCTCAAAGCTTCTAAATACCCGCTTCAAACCTCATGCGCTAGTTACTCCTCAGCATATCGTTCTAGGAGCAGGACTCACACCGATAATAGGCTAGCTAGTGAGCTCTATTTCTAACCTCGGAGATGGCATTCTACCCGGCAACACCCTACTATCAAGGATTCGACTTGGACCTTCCAGTCCAAAACGACATCACTCCAGTCGGGGTGCCCGTGCCCATATCCGATATGTTCACCCCGGCGGAACTCATCCACTTTGAGAAAGCTCTGCAAGAAAGCAACGAGAAAGAGCAGCTATCAAAAAGCTGTCATCCTCAATCTCGGACGAAAGCCACGCGCTCTCCGTTTTCCGTTCTCGCGATCTCCCCAACCGGCATTGAATCGTGTCTGCCTTGTCCTTTGACCTCAAAGAACGCGGTATCAGCGTGTCTCGAGTGCACATCCTGTATGGAATGTCCAACGACTCTCTGGCACTGATACGGAATTGGTTGATTAGTGCATTTCCTGATATATGGCATGGTTATGGCCATGTTTCTCTCCCAGTCCTCACGGCTTCTCTAGTTGTGAAAAGTCACCAATGTTAAGTTATCTTGATCGTGAATTGAATTCTGTGGCACCTCTCCACATATACTAATGTCATTGACAGTACAATGTGGGAATAGCCATGTGACTACATGAGGAAACAGCCTTCGACGTGTTTCGACGTACTTCGGCGCAGCTTAGGATGTCGAGGACTGGCCAGCTTTAGATTCGTACGTCATGGACGACTTGATAGAAATTCTCTTGCTTTTTACTTACCAATTCGTAACTGTAAAAGCGTCGTAGTATACGCTTTGATTCTGTCTTTAAATACTGTAGTCTCGCAGTCAGGAAAATGAGAAATTTTGACCCTCCCTCCCCTCACGTTGGTCGGAATCTTACTAAAACACCAGTGTTACTGCCTCATAACCATATTGACTATCCCTTCCCGAACTCGTAACCTTTCACATAACAAATGGTGGAATTTGACATATCCAGAGTTAATGACGAGATCTACTCTCCAGAGAAGACTCGGGCGATTCGCAAATCCTACCTGGACGCTGTCAAATCTCTGGAAGAAACTCGAGCCACTATTGATGCACCACAAAAGAAAGAAGAAACGTTGATTCGTGATATTGAATATTACGAGGCGGCATTAGCACCTCATAAACGATTGCCAGACGACGTCCTCCGAGAAATTTTCATCCACTGTGCCGATTCCTATGGAAGAGTGACCATCCCGTTGGGTTTAAACGAAGACCGCCCACCTCAACTGGTTCTATCGCATGTCTGCTCATCATGGCGAACGCTCGCGTTAAGCACTCATCATTTATGGAGCAATGTCAAAGTTCAACGACCTTCGGACCTTGAGAAGCCTTTCGGCGCCTCTATTACCTGGCTTCAGAAAGCCGGAACAGCCCCAGCATCCTTGGAACTCGCTATTTCTGGGTCGGACAGTTCCAAGCTTGCCACGCTCTTTGAAGGGCCGCTTCGCCTTGGGCGGGTCACACTTCTTGATCTGTCAATAGAATCTGACGGAATACCCAAGTTTTTTGCTCTTGATGATGATGCTCTACCGCATGTACAGGAGATCCGATTGGACACAGCCATCGAGGATAAATTTCCTTCGCGTGTACCGTCGTTTATCCGCCATACCCGATATCTTCGCTTCTCTCGCGAAAAGCCTGATAGTTATGCTTTGCACAGAGTTGCATTTCCCTGGGGCCAAATGCGCCACCTGAATTGCTATGCTCCGATGACAGCCACCGATTGCTTGGATCTTCTGGGACAGACGGTATTGCTTGAGGAGTGTCGTTTATGCGTCGTTAATGAACACGGCGATAATTTGGAGCTCTGCAAGGAGGTCAAGTTGCCCAAACTCCATGTTCTTGTTGTCGATGGCGGCGATGCTGAGAATGCTCTCACAAGGATAATCAAATCGATTTCGGCTCCAGCAATGAAAAGGCTCGTGATTGAAGGGACTCTAAACCTGGGGAAAGAGATGATCCCAGTACTCAAAACACGGTTCAATCTCAATCTGCTTGAAGAAATAGACTTTTGCGATCTGAGTGGCACTGAGGTTCCTATCGACGCGCTACTCAGGGAGGCCACATCCTTGCGTCATGTTGTGCTTACCGAGGGTAGAAATCTTGATGAAAACATCCTAACTGGACTGGAAAAAGGTGATCTTGGCCCTTGTCTCCACACGATAGAAATTCCTCGAGAATGCGACGCGCAGGAAATTCTTAACATGGTGGAAGCTCGACAGGGGATATCAGAATCGAGCGATAGTTATGGTAGCCAAAAGATAACTCCGTTCAGACACGTCGGATTCTGGAGCGAAGAAAAATACGAAAAATTTGCAAAAAAGATAGCTGCATTCAAAACCGTAGGTGTGGAAATCGTGATGAACGGTTATCCAGAAGCTCCGGATCGGGTTCCTGAGACATGGTCTGAACTCACTCATGTTACATGGATATGATTCGGCAGATTAGTTTATATAATTGTATGATTGGCGTATTGCTGTATGTTTCTTTTCTGAACCTGGAACGTTCTGGCGAAATTATTGGCCTTGCGCGACATGACTCGTCTCTCTGGCTCCTTATGTGGGAATTTCTGTCGAAGTATTGAGTCCCACGGTTTGCCTTTCACAATTCCGCGTGCTTCGGTGGGTTGTCGGAATTCAAGATCCAGCACAGGAGTCAGTGGATTGTCGTCACTTTGCTCTATGAGTACTAATCATTCAACAAGAAGACGGGAAAAGCTAGTTGAAACACTCACCGCGCTTGATTCACACCTCAAGCCACTGAACGCGAAGAGCACATTTGAAACTGCGATTAGGCAAGGAAAGTCGACAGAGGATATGGCTGCCAGTCTGTGGGGTGACAAATGGACGGCGGCGGATGGCGAAGATTTGGAGGAGGCGGTTGGCCCGTTGGTGAAGAGAAGGTTGTTGTTTGGGGGGATTAAGCAGTAGGTTTTATGGGTGCGTTGATATTGGCTGTCGAATTCGTGAGTATCCCACACTTACTTGCACTCAACACGCCTGAGCTTTGGGGTCGTATCTGGGTCGAACTCTCCCATCGAAAGAACTTGAACGACCGTCAAGCCCAAGCTGCCCAAACTTTCCTTTCCCGTGCGGCGCGCGGTAACGATCGCGTACTCGTCCCGTTATCTCTCAAAATCACGGGAAGTATAGAACTTCTGGGTATCCTCGAACCGGAAAACATGAAATGTATCTATGGCCTCACCGCTTCTTATCCCTTCCAGATACTGGATGTCACCGTTCCACAGTCGGACCTAGTGCAGCCATTGTGGGAGCTGCCAAATAAACTGTGGTCAAACGTGGAGGAGCTACGGTTGACGTGTTATTGTAAGGGGGCAGAGCCGACATGGCCCCTTCTTTTCTCGCCCGATATGGAGCTTTTGAATTTGAAAACATCGGCGGTCTTGAGAGGAGCTTGGACAGGATTCCATCCAGATGCAGTTGTGCCATGGTATCAGTTGCGATATTTGGATATATACCCAAGGATGCCGCTTTCTACGTGTTTGGATATCTTGTGCAAAGGTGTGTCGCTGGAGCACTGCTCAATCGAGGTCGGTGCAACAACAGGTAGTGGCACAATAGTGCGGCAT
Organism: Amanita inopinata Kibby_2008; assembly: GCA_001691775.3. Taxonomy (NCBI): domain Eukaryota; kingdom Fungi; phylum Basidiomycota; class Agaricomycetes; order Agaricales; family Amanitaceae; genus Amanita; species Amanita inopinata. Next base: position 6,036 of record JNHW02000196.1, read on the forward strand.
CGGATGATGCTCCCCAACCTCGGTAGTCTCACCCTCTTCTTTGAAGACGGTGGAGATACCAAATCTTTTATCGATATGTTGACGCTTCCGAATTTGACCACACTCAGACTTGACGGAATCGGAAGGCACCTCAACTGTGATACAATGACTTTTGTTGATCTGGCACGTCGAAGCGATGGGATGAAGCACTTGTCAACGTTGATAATGGGGGAGTGTGTGTCTGAGTTTGACGTGCGCTTGGTGTTGAAGAGGATACCCACCTTGGTTCATATCGTACATGATAATTATCACTGGGATTTTCGGTGATGTCTTGCTTCTTGCAATTCGTGCAGCTCACTGGCACCAGCGTGGGAACTTTGAGACCGAGACAAGGCACTCTTCGCTGACTTTGACGACTATCCAGCAATGCCTGACGCAGTCTCAAGCGGATATGATACTAGGTTGAAGGCACATTGCATCAGGGAATCAATCTCTCCAGCAGACACTCGCTGGGCCCCTCAGCGCCCACGAAAAGTTTCCTGCTGAAATCATGCAACTCACATTCGAACTGCATGCTCCGGTTGACCATATTATTCGCATCCCCTTTACTCGCATTTTCCATCTATAGAGGCTGCACCCGGATGCAATTGTACCGCGGCATCAACTCGGGCACTTGGAATTGTCAGCACCGATGCCGCTTTCTGTGTGTCTGGATGTTTTGCGTCAAGCCACGCTGTTGAAGCACTGCGCGATCCAAATTGCTGCGAGTAATGGAACATCCGAATGGCACCAACAAGCCACCATCACACTTCCAAACCTCGACGTCCTCAAGCTCGATTTTACAAATGGCTGGGATGTTAAACGATTTCTTGACCTCTTGATAAGTTATGACTTGTATGACTGTAGGAATTCAATGTGTAATAAATGATAAAGCGCCTTTGGCACTTGCAATACACTGCCCGATCGAAGCCATACCTAGGAGGGGAACGCTCTGGGGCCTCTTGCCTTAGCGATCCCTCCTTCTAAATACTTTGCACCGCCTCCTGACTCCTAGGCAAAGGAGGCGGCCTAGCGCTATACTACAGTCCTGACAAAAGAATGGCCTTGCATGAGTCCCACGGTTAGCCTCGAAGGATTTTTTGGAACCATTGGAGTTGGGGGGGACGCGGGTTTAGGGTATTAGAACCGCTCGCTTTTTCACCAGGGTAGCAAAATCCCTTTACTAAGGAAAACCTGACATTCTCGGGGTGGAGGCATCGGCGATCAGGTATTTCATCGGCACGCTTCCAACCGACCCCTCCTTCTTCGTAGCATTTCTTCGCACTCGCAAGTTTGGACCTGCCATATTCTCCGCTGCAGCTGTTGAAAGAGGCATCTGTAAGTAATTTCGTATCGTAAGCGTTAGATAATAACTTACTTCCCCTTCCCCTGAGTCGGGGCAGCAACGACATTGCCAACAAGGAGGAAAGCAGAAACAACGACAGCCGTCAAACGCATTATCGAATGTAGTGGGTCGCGATGGGTTCTGGATGAAGTTTAGGCATGGACAACGTCTCTTGGACAACCAACTCACAAAGTGAAGTGGAGGGACCAGCCCGCTAATGTATGTCTGCTGCATAACACGGTTGAGAATGAGGGACAGACAGTTATGAAGGAAGCATACCTTTAAATAGGCACTAGGCAATCTGACACCAAGACGGAGGAACAGCGCTGCCTTTTATATGTTTGGAATACCTTTCGGACGTATAGTGACCAGCCTAGAGTGTTTCATGTCATGAAACACTTTGCTACGTTGTTGAATGCTACGTTGTTAAAAATTGTTGCCGCTTGGAGACCGCTTGTCCGCAATACATACGCATGATACGGTCCCATACTTACAATATGCAATACATGTAACATAAACGTTCTCCTCTTCAGGCAAAACAAACGTGGGAATTGATGATACGTTCACTGATCGCTTAGCGCCTATCGATTATCGATTATCGCTGACTTTGACCCCCATCCAGCAGCGCATTGCTACCCAATGTCGAACAAGTCTGACATACGCTCCAGCAGATATTATACTAGGTCGAAGGCACGTCGCATTACGGAATTAGACTCTCGACGAAACGCCCAGGCCCCTCAGCACCATCCTCTTATCCACGAAAAGCTTCCAGTCGAAATCATGTAACTTATATTTGAACTGTGTGCGCCGGCTGACCATATCGTTCGCATTCCCTCGTTCCGCTTCTACGACATGCCTCATGGATATACTCCGATTGCCATATCTCACGTCTGCTCTGCCTGGCGCACGCTCGTGGTAACCAATGCCCCATTTATGGAATCACATCCAACTTGACCTCTTTTACCGAAATGAGCTGAAGTTTGTTTGCATTGAAGCCGCACGAGCCCTTCTTTTTCGAGCTACTAGCCGCAGTGATGGCTACAATGATCTGTCCCTATTAATGAATAACGAAATAACCTTGTATAATATTCACCCGTTCAGGAAGGAACATATAAAATCCCTTTGCAGCCTCATCGCTTCCTACCCATTCCGGAAACTACACCTTTCAATTCCGAAGATGAAACAGATGCGGGAATTACTGCACCTGCCGAACGAAGTGCGGTCCAATGTAGAGGAATTATGGCTAGCGTCTTCCGTTACGCATACGGGCATCCCCCAGGATCTGTTTTCTCCTGGAATGGACCTCTCAAAACTGAGATCGTTGGAGACAAGTGGGTATTGGGAAAGGTTGCATCCGGATGCAGTTGTACCGTGGCATCAACTTCGGCACCTGGATTTGTCGGTACTAATACCACTCTCTGTATGTCTGGATGCTCTGCGTCAAGCCACGCTGCTGGAGCACTGCAAAATTCGAATTGCTGCCAGTAGTAAAACATCACGGCACCAACGAGCTGGCACCATCATGTTCCCCAAGCTCGACTTACTCGAGCTCAGGTTTACAAAGGGCAGGGATGCTAAACCATTCCTCGACCTCTTGTTGATGCCCAACCTAGCGACGCTCGAAGTTTACAGCATAAAAAGTCGACTCAACTTTGATGAGACGACGTTTGTAGAGATGGCACGTAGAAGCAGCGGGATGAAGCGGTTGAAGACTTTGAAGATAGGTACTCACGCCTTGGTGGAGTTGGACACTACGCTGTTAAGGAGGAACATCCCGTTGTTGAAGTACATGTACTATTTGCATGCGTGAAGCCCTTTATGGATGCCTACCTGACCTGACCTGAGGTGCGAGTGCCCTTGGAAACGCGAGGCTTGCATTCGTCGTGATTTAATTGCAGATGCACATTGGTGGTGTTTGTATGTGCCCGGTGTCACAGTGCCTGAGGGACATGAGAAAAGATTGCTATCCTGAATGGCATGGATGTGAATGTCGTTATTCGAGATAAGGCACTCTGTTGATTCCAGCGGAATAAGTTGTGGCTTGTATGACTATAGGAATTCAATGTGTAATAAATGATAAAGCGCCTTTGGCACTTGTAATACACTGCCCGATCGAAGCCATACCTAAGAGGGGAACGCTCTGGGGCCTCTTGCCTTCCTTCTAAATACTTTGCACTGCCTCCTGACTCCTAGACAAAGGAGGCGACCTAGCGCTATACTACAGTCCTGACAAAAGAATGGCCTTGCATGATTCCCACGGTTAAAGGATTTTTCGGAGCCCTTGGGGACGCGGGTTCAGGGTATTAGAACTGCTCCCTTTTTTTACCAGGGTAGCAAAATCCCTCTACTGAAAAAACCCCGACGTCCTCGGGGTGGTGGCATCGGCGATCAGGTAAGCCATTACCATCATAACCATGACCATCGCCACGGATCCAACCAATCCCTCCCATGTTGTAGCATGCCTTCGCATGTGTCTTAGGTATGGGTTTGCCATGTTTTCCGCTGCAGCTGTTGAAAGAGATATCTGTAAGCACTTGCGTATCGAGCATTAGATATCAACTTACTCCCCCCTCCCGGGAGTCGGGGCACGGGAAACGAGATCGTAATCACCGCGTGCTACAAACGGGTAGTTGCCATAATTCTATCAGTTTCAGCAGGAAAGCCTTTAGCACAATAGATTGGGCGCAGTAGTGATATGCACTCACCGAAGATGCAGCAACGACATTACCAACAAGGAGGAAAGCAGAAACAGCGACAGTTGAGATACGCATTATTGAATGTAGTAGGTCTGGATGAAGTTTAGGCATGGACAACGTCTCTTGAACAACCAACTCACGATGTGAAAGTGGAGGGACCAGCCCGCTAATGTATGTCTGCTGCATAACATGGTTGAGAATGAGGGACAGGCAGTTATGAAGGAAGCACACCTTTAAATGTAGTGTTGGATGCACTAGGCAATCTGACACCAAGACGGAGGAACAGCGCGCTTTTTATATGTTTAGAATACCTTGATGTACAGCGACCAGCCTTAAGTGTTTCATGTCATGAAACACTTTGCCTTGTTAAAGATTGTGGCCGCTTGGAGACCGCTTGTCCGCAGTACGCATGATACAAAGTACAAACCGATTTACGCCAGTCCTGCGGTAGAGCGAAGCAACTGAAACTGGAAGCTAACATGAATTTGAATGTTACAGTAAAAGTTGGAAGACAAGTAAGTAACCTCCAAACACCGCCATCGCTCACTCATTAATGCGTTAAATGTGAATGTCACAGTGCTCGAGTTGGACAACAAGCAGCGCTAAAACAAATTTTGGAACCGTTGAGATCAGTAACTTTCAATCGATTATCGCTGATTCCAACCATCATCTAGTGGCAGCGCCGCATTTCTCCCAATGTCGAACGAGTCTAACGTACGCTTTAGTGGATACGATACCAGGTCGAAGGCACGTCGCATCAAGGAACTAAACTCTCAACCAGACACGCGGGCCCCTCAGCGCCATGATGGGCCTCCTATCCACAAACTTCCAGCCGAAATTATGCAACTCATATTCGAACTATGTGCCATGCCGTTCGACCAGGTCATTCCCATCCCCTTGTTCCACAACCACCATCTACACAACGGATATACCCCGATTGTCATATCTCACGTTTGCTCAGCCTGGCGCACCCTCGTGCTAAACATACCCCGTCTATGGAATTACATCTAGCTTGACCTTTGTTGCGAAAGCAAGTTGAGGTGTGTTTTTATTGAAGCTGCACAGACCCTTCTTTCTCGTGCCACTCGCTACGGTGGTGACGACACTGATCTGTCTCTATCACTGTCAAGCGAGGGGAGTGCGCGCTATCCCCCCCTCAACGAGCAGGATTTGAATTCCATTTGCAAACTTATCACTTCCTTCACGTTCCAGGAACTAGACTTCCTCATTATGGAGCCGGAACAGATGCAGCAAGTGTTGCAGCTGCCAAACAAAATATGGTCCAATGTAGAGGAACTGTGGTTAACGTCTACCAACATACGTACGGAACTCTATCCAGTTCTGTTTTCTCCTGGGATAGACTTCTCAAGGCTGAGATTGTTGGTGGTGCATGGGTGTTGGTACACGTTACATCCAGAGGCGATAATACCTTGGCATCAACTTCTGCATCTGGATTTGTCGGTAGAAATACCGCTCTCTGTGGTTTTGGATGCCCTACGTCAAGCCACGCTGCTGGAGGACTGCACGATTCTAATTGGTGCGAGTAATGGAACGTCATGGCATCAACAAGCTGGCACATCATGCTCCCCAACCTCAACCTTCTCTGGCTCGATTTCACATATGGCAGAGACGCCAAACCATTCCTCAACCTCTTGACGATGCCCAACCTTACGAAACTCAAAATTGACAGCATTAAAAGTCTGCTCAACTGTGACAACTCCACATTCGTAGAGTTGGCACGTAGAGGCGGGGGAATGAAGAAGTTGAAGGTTTTGGATATAGGTAGCACCGAGGTGGATTTGGACGTGAAGCTGTTAAGGAGGAACATGCCCACACTGATGGAACTTACGTGCTCTCCGAACCCGTGGTTGCCTGTACCGCTGCCTACTACATGACCCGAGGTGCGAGGCCCTTTGGGGATGAAAAGCTTGTCGGGAGTTTGTCTTAGCTTTCTCTGAGACGCCGGCTACTGACAATCTTGTTGTGATAGACTTGGAACGGAGACGGATCCGAATTTTTCAGTTCAGAGTCGGACCTCACCGAAACAACGACATTGAGCTCCCACAGCTCATGCATGAGTCAGGGCTCAGTGTAGCTCACTACCGTCATGAGCATTCATGTGGTGGGACCAGTTGAGGTCTATACTTCTATAACCCGTTGATACTTGTCGTTCCACTTGCATGGGCACGCCAAATGAAGATTACGCGCAATATGTCGTTTGGCAGTTGTTCATAGGGTGCTAATGTTGCCGTGTAGTGTTCCATCACATTTCTTATTTTATCTTATTTGTTACGATTCCCAGTTTCCTTTCTATCGATTCTGATCTTAATAACTGTCAGTCTCTTACACTCGAGTGAGGGCACATATTTCTAACATAGCTCTTGCACTTTGGTACTTGCAACAAAATATAGGTTAACTTGGCGTCATCCGTTTATTAGATCGATCGTCGAACCTCAATACACATTTCTTCCAATGTCTAACATACGCTTAAGCGGATGTCACAACGCTAGGTCAAAGGCACGTTGCATCAAGGAAACAAATTCTCAACCAGACACGGAGGACTCTCAGTACCATCCTCCTATCCACGAAAAGTGTCCAGCTGAAGTCATGCAACTCATATTCGAACTGTGTGCGCCGTTGGACCACATCATTCGCATCCCCTCGATTCGCCGCCTCCATCTATACAGCGGACATACCCTCATTGCCATATCTCACGTTTGCTCAGCCTGGCGCACGCTCGTGCTGGACATAGCCAAGCTATGGAGTCATGTCCAACTTGATCTCTGTTACCCAAGTGACGTGAAGTATATTGAAGCTGCACAAACCCTTTTTTCTCGTGCCACTCACCACAATGGTGGCTGCATTGATCTATCCCTAACGCTGGAGAACGATAGAATCCCGTACTCTCCCGCCCTCGATGAGCATGAAACGATATCCCTTTGCAAACTTATCACTTCCTTCCCCTTCCAAAAACTAGACCTCAATCTTACGGACGTGAAACAGATGCAGCAAGTGTTGCGGCTGCCGAACAAAGTATGGTCCAACGTAGATGAATTGCGGTTAACGTCTTTTGCCATCCGTAGAAACGTCTCGCCGGTTCTGTTTTATCCTGAAATTGACCTCTCAAAGCTGAGATTGTTGAAGACAAGTGGATTTTGGGAAAGGTTACACCCGGATGTAGTTTTACCGTGGCATCAACTTCGACACTTGTCTTTGTCGGTAGCGATACCGCTTTCTGTGTTTTTGAATGGCCTACGTCAAGCCACGCTGCTGGAGTACTGCATGAGTCCAATCAGTGCGAGTACTACAATATCATGGCATCAACGGGCTGGCATTATCACGCTCCCCAGCCTCCACTATCTCAATCTCTCCTTTATAGATGGGGAGGATGCCAGACCGTTCCTCGACCTTTTGGTAATGCCTAATCTAACGGCGCTCGAGGTTGACAGCACAGGAAGTCTGGTCAACTGTGACGAGGCGACGTTTGTAGAGATGGCGCATAGAAGCGGTGGGATGAAGAGGTTGCAGACTTTGGAGATAGGTACCGATTTGGACACTGTGCTGTTAAGGAGGAACATCCCCTCGCTGAAGTATGTGTCCAATTTGAATGTGTGAAGTCTTGCGGATGCATTCCCAACCCGATCTGAGGTGCGAGGGCCTCTGGGGACGAAACGTTGGTTTCCCAGTATAGCCCATATCGCATTGACAATGCTTGATAGTAACTTGTAAGGAACTATGGTAACTTTTAAACACCGTCGTCTCGCTTATTGAATGTGAATGCCACAGTGCTACGAGAGCCCCGAGAGCAAATCGTTGGAACCGCAGTCAATTCACCGCTGCTTGTGACATGGACAACAAGCGGCTCAGCGCCGAGCGCTCAAACAAACGTGAGAACTGTTGAGACCCTGATGCAATGTTCAATCCATTATCGTTGATTCAAATCACCATCTAGTGGCAGCAGCGCATTTCTCCCAATGTCAAACAAGTCTAACGTATGCTCCAGCGGATATTAAGACGATTACAACAACTCGCGCAGCAAGGACGAATCTAAGCCAACCCCTGTACCCACGAAATACTTCCACCCGAGATCATGCGACTAGTCTTCCAACTATGCACAGTAGACGATGTCGCAATTGTGATACCGACCTCCCACAAACGAATGCTTATAGTAGACCCCACACTTGTTCAGCTTGGCGAACACTTGCACTCAACACACCCGAGCTTTGGGGTCATATCTGGGTTCAAAACAATGGCTATAGCTCAGTTATGGCCGTATCCCTTAGTGTTCAAGGTCTTTGCCATGTTCATATAATTAAATCACGGAACACAACCTAAGACCCTGTTGCCATAGACAAAGTCCTACACTACATTACTAAAGTCTCGGAGTCAGGGGTAGGGGTCTCAGAGGCGGGGATAGGGGTCTCGGAGTCGGGGGTAGGGGTCTAACTTTAGGCTTAGGGTAGCATCGTCCCACTACTGTCCAATCCTTAATTTCCCTGGGTTTGTAGCATGTCCCACCAGTTGTGCCACGCTTCCAACCGACCCCTTGTATCTTGTGGCATTCCTTCGCACTCATACTTACGGGTGGGCCATATTTTTCGCTGCAGCTGTTGAAAGAGACATCTGTAAACCCTTTCGTATCGTAAGCATTGGACATTAACTTACTCCCCGCCCGAGCGTCTCCAAAGTTCATGCTGGTCACTTGGCGTCTTTCTTCCAGAACCTCCAGTAAAACCACGGGCATCGAGATTGTAGTCGCGTGTTACAAACGAGTACTCGCCATAATTCTATCATTCAACAGGAACGCCTTTAGCACAATAGATTGGGCGCAGTAGTGATATGTACTCACCGAAGACGCAGCAACGACATTGCCAACAAGGAGGAAAGCAGAAACAATGACAGCCGTCAAACGCATTATGTAGTAGGTCGCGATGGGTTCTGGATGAACTTAAGGCATGGACAACGTGAATTAGACAACGTGAATTAGACAACGTGAATTAGACAACCTACTCACGAGGTGAAAGTGAAGGGGCCGGCCCGTTAAAGTATGTCTGTTGCATAACATGGTTGAGAATGAGCGACAGACAGTTTTGAAGGAAGCACACCTTTAAATGTAATGTTAGATGCACCAGGCAATCTAACATCAAGACGAAGGAAGAGCGCTGCCTTTTATATGTTTGGAAGATCTTGACCGTGACGTACATTGACCAGCCTAAGTGTTTCATGTTACTACAGTCATGAAACACTTGCTACGGCGATCTTGTCAGCAGTACACATGATACAGTGCCCATTTGGAGAAAAGATTTGAACGAGCTTTCCCAATCGGCTAACAAGCGGCGGGGGCGTAGATCATCGCGGCGTCGCTTTCTATCTGTTACTTACAGACTCTCAAGCTTAAGCCAAGTTCATTATGCACCGTAACAAACAGAATTACGCCGATTATGCGGTAGAGTGAAGCGGTCGACTGCGACTGGAAGCTAACATGAACTTGAATAGTACGAATCACGGATTCGCCGAGTGAAATTTGAACGTTACAGTAAAAAGTGGGAAGTGATTGCGCTAAGTTCGGCTACTGGTGCTTCGCGTGGAAGAGAACTTTCTTTTTTTTTTTTTTTGCGTGATCGAATCGAACTTGTTGCCACGACGTTCACGCTCATGCATTCGCTGCTTCACGTACTGGTTCATTCAAAATGCTGATTTTCTTGTATATTTTGTCTTGTCTACCCGATGAAGTCACCTTTTGAATTGTCACCAGTGCCGGCTATTCGGTGGGTGTCATGTCTGTGAGAGCGAGCTCGACACATAGAATGAGGGCGTAAATCATTCCACCTTTTCCCACTCCTCCTTTCGAGTACTTCACCGATGCCTGAGGTGTTTGAGGTTGTTCTTTGGAGTCTCTTGTAGAATGCCTCAAAAGTGAGCGCTTGAGCTGGGCATCTTGTAGATCTTTCGTAGCCTGTGAAGACAGTTAATGGTCTGTGTCACTCTGAATGGGATGCTCTCAGTGCCTTTTCAGACCAAGGGGCCAACCTCATGAGCAAATGTGGTGAGCGCGGGCTGTGCCTCCTAAACGACAGACACTCCCCAACCTGGTGAAGAGCCTCTCATGACAGCTATGCTACGCAAGCAAGGCTTTGACCTGCGCATATGTTCCTTCTTCGACTCCTTCTTTGAAGACAGATCAATGATGTATCAGTGGGGCTCCGCCTTAAGCCCCCTCTTCCCAGCGGACAAGGGCACCCCCCAAGGGGAATGTGTTACGAGAGCCGCTTCAATCTATCTTAGCGCGCCGCGTTCTGTCTAAGACCCCTATACTCGACATCGACCCTGACAAGCTMGAYYARGTAYTAGATATGCTCGAGGACATCGCCAACCTACTCGAGTACTTGGACTTCACAGTAACCGTCACCGATCACGGCTCCCATACCACTAACTAGCTCGCCGAC
>JNHW02000197.1:0-16255 GCA_001691775.3 Amanita inopinata Kibby_2008
CCCACCTTTCGGCCACCTTGGTTTTCTCACTCAATCTTCACTCAATCCACTCCAAATTTTGTATATAAGATGTATTCCATTATCTTAATATCCTTGAAGTGTCATTTTTGTATGAGAAGCGTCCAGTAGAGAGATGAAAAAAAGGTTGCTTGTCACGCTTGCCGACTTGTGCCGTGTCTGAGTTTAACAATTTCCAAAAACGGCAACACAATCATACCAGTGTAATTCCGAATATTGCATAGCGCTGTGGCCGAGCGGAGTTCCAATGTGTCACGATGTCACCGTGTGACTGGCCGAAAGGTGGGGACTGTCTGATGTGTGGGTACGTGATAGTATACTCGCTGTCCAGTTATAACCATGAGGGCGTAACGCTATGTATTATTTGGTCGCCTTCCGATTGACCCTGTACACTATTCTAGTAGACGTAAGGTATAATGCGATAAGGAACAAGCTTCTTATATGTCTCCCAGTCCTTCCCATATCTATGGTCAAGTTGCGATTAGATTCATATTTACAGTGGTCAATTTTCGAAACGTACTTCTTTGTGCACATTTCATCATCCCGCCGCTGCCTGTGAATCAGCAACACAGTGAAATAGATGACATAGAAGTATGTTATGGGCGTGTCAAATTTAGTTGGTAATGACCAAGCAAATGCCATGATAAGGTCGCCCCTGTGTGTATGTTAGTTAGCAGCTTTTCCGAATGAAGATTCACGATTACTGACAGATAGTTAGGATGTTGGGACAAACCCCACCAACCTGATATGAGCAATTTCGTTCCTCGCGCTGTCTGCATGTATTTGAGATCTAAACGTCATCAGCATCCTTCTTTATTGAACTAAGGAAAATGAGAACTTTTCGGATTTTTCCCGTTGCGAAATTCATTCTTTTCGCCATTGGCACCACGGAAGATGAAGTAACCAGTGGCATTGGTCAATAAAATGACTGTGGTCCAGATTGGACCAAGTTCCACTGCATTGAACGCAAGGTATCGTGCTTGAAGGGAATACACAAAAGGAACCCAGGTGAGATCGCCAATGGCGAGCATGAAGCCGAATCCGTCGGTCGTTATGTCCATTGTAGTGAATATGGCAGGCTAATAACATTTGAGGTCTCCTTTGCGATATCAAAAAAATCATCCACTCACCTCATTATACAATCCATCAGCGACATACCATGTTTGGAAGGCGATAACTAACCACATTGAATCCGTAACTCTATTGAAACCGCCCTGACGGACTGCCTGTTCGCACACCATACTGATATTGATCAGCACCCACAAAATCAGACCAGGACGAAGTTCGTTGAAAGATTTGATATCGAAGGAGCCAATGGACGGATTGAGCTCACGCCCGATATAAAACTAGAGGGATTGGCGTATGCACTTGGAATTATGTACCGAAAGAACATACGTCATATATGGGGTTGCCACTATTCCCCCCTAGGGCCAGAAGTTTTCCTTCACGGAAAGAGCTCAGATAACATGCTAAGGCTTGAATCACCGACATCAGAACAGACGCAGTAACGAAGCCGAGCCACTTCTCATAGATGAAAGTGAACGAGTTGGGTCCAAAACGATATATCGCTCCCCTAGTGATACCCAGGGCCAGCAAAAAAGTGGAGAATGCTAAATGGTATACCATCTATCACGCTGTTCGAGACATGGTTTGCTTAAAACGTACCGTTGCATTTATACATTTTCTTTTCTCCTGTTCTTAGCGCTGTTCCCTCGACCATGTCTCCAGGCAGTATGAACCATGCAAGAACACAAAAGGCATACCACGCTAGATACATAAGCGCCGCCTCGGTATCCCATAGACCCTTCCACCACCGGATGTCGTTAAGAGATGATATTATTTGGTCAAAAACGGAGGAAAGTTGAGGAGGGCAACCACCAGTTTGTTCAGAACACCCAAAGTACAACATGTAGGTTATAGCGGGCATGCCTAACGGTATCAGCAATGCACCAGGGGGTCCAAAGAACTCATAAGAGGTTGTTCTTGGATTCAGTTCTGAGGACTTTGTTTCTCGCTTTGTGGCCATGATGGGCGGGGACAAGAAGTGAACTATTACCGGCTAGCGGTTGGTTGAGAACGTTTCTGAAATGTAATCAAATTCACACACTCACACGGAATGCACCGACTCATTCATACACATCCGTACTAAGCTGTTCATTCAAGAAGTATTCTAAACTGGTTGATGTACGTGAATAATCATACGTCATTTATCTTCTACCACAGTCGTTGGTCATGTGCACACTGTCGTGCCATCTCAAACTGTCGCATTGTCAGAATCAATCTGGGGAGAGAGAGTGAAAAAAAGAGACATGCCTGTTCATCTGTTCTACACACCAGAACTCTCCCTTTTTCCCGTGCAGATGTCAAATACAGTCCCACTTTGTGAACCAATGCCACAATTTTTCTGCTGATCAACAGGTTGGTATTCAAGACATTCAACAGCCTTGCCAATGATCTGGCGCAGTTGGGGACTTTGCTCGCCAATACCACCGGAAAATACAAGTACATCGACATTTGCACTAAGTTTCAGATGGTATGCCCCGACATATTTTATAATACGATCGACAAACAAGTGAAATGCAAGATTATAGGAATTATGTTCCACTTTGTTCGGAGGGTATGTTAAGTCTGCGTTTTCAACAACATCCTTGAAATTGGAAGATCCAGTGATGACCTTCCAGCCTGATTTGCGATTTAGTACGTCATCAGCCTGAGATGAGAGTCAACGGATGTCATAAAAATATGGTGAGCATAAGCACCTCAGTAAGCCTAACATGTGCAGTCGAGGTAGAGTCGTGGGGGGTCCTCCCAGCTTTGTTTCCAAAATGGAATATCAAACTAGGGTCCAGATTACCTGATCTAGTAGAACCAGGAAGACCAGAAAGAGGAGTAAGTCCCATAGACGTGTCAAGCGAATGACCCTTGCGAATCGCACAGGCAGAAGCCCCCGATCCAAGGTGTAATATAATCATAATTGAGTTCTTGAATAGACTGTCCCCTTGCGATGAGACAAGCGAAGGGCGGCTGAAAAGTCGTAATTTACCTTATTGAGATGCTCCGAGACTGCACGGAGAGTAAAAGCGTCTGAGGTAGTGTAAGAAGTGAACGGTATCATGTGAGAAAACATACAGCTCAAGCCATGGAAACCATACTTCCTAAGACCGCATTCCATCGCAACTTTCTGATCGATTGCATAGCTCCGTATGTGAGGTGGAATAGTATGATGAAAAGACGAGTCAAAGTATGCAATGGAAATAGCATGAGGCAGATATGCCAGACAAGCTTGTACAACTGAAAGGGCAGCGTCATTATGACTGAGAAAAACATTCAGCATTTAATATGCCTTGCTAGGCAGCAGAACATACAGGGGTGCAAGACCCGAAAGCTGCTGCAGGTGCGAGTATGACTGTTGGTCAATCTTGATAGATTGCTTGTAGTCGCCGCCATGGACGACTGTGGCAGACGTAGCGGATCGAGCGTTTGTCTAAAGCAGAGTGTTTTTGGGCAGCTTCAAGAAAATAAAGAAAAGCAGAAGGATGGTCTGCGATATGGTCGACAGTCTTTGTAACAGTCAAGTCATCAATGACTAGCTTGAACTCCGCTGGCGGGGATACTATGGATGAGACAGAGGAGGCGAGGATGAGTTGAATAGATGAATCTTCATGGGCACGGTTAAATAATGGTGCTTTTAGTGACGAGGAACCAGCGTTGAGAGCAAGAATGAGAGCCATTTTTCTGACGTCATGACTGCATGCAATCGCCATATGTGCTCGCCACGCCCACACGTGCGAGGCAGCTATAAATGGCATCTCCCTTAAGAGCCATGACCCCCCTTATGATGTGTGACGGTGTCAGCGTTCGTACTGGCTTTATCTGTACTTCTCGCCGCCTCTTCTTTCCGTCCTTCGTTGACACATCGTGGCGTGAGGCATTAACTCCTGCTTCAATCAGGGTGCAAACGAATGATCTCATGGTAAGATGTAGCATTGCATACGGTGCTAATCCCATTTCTGTCTTTGTCTTGTCTTCATTCCATAAGCCATGTCGGATTTCGAAGCTGGATAGATTCAGTTCTTGGATTGCATACATCACTCCCAGTGTCATTTCCGGACTAGAAGCTTGTAATAAATGGCGAGGATGTAGTCGAGAGCCCACAGCGCTCACGGGCTTTGAAACGGGAGAGGATGGCACATCTCTCACGTTAATAATCAGGAAGGCTTTCGTTCCAAGGTGATTCTCCACGACGTCGCATGATTCTGAGCGTGAGCCATCCCCGAGTTTTCTCTCGAAAATCAAGGAATTCGATGGGGGTTGAATGCACCCGTGGGCATTTTCACCAAGGCCACGGGCAAAACAGCGCTGATTTTGTTTCGTTGTTTCTAATTCCTCCGCCATTGTGGTAAAAGGTGACATTCGGTGGTTTGTCGTCAAGAAGCGATCTCGAAAAAAATGCCCATTTTCAGATAGCCAGACATACACATCTCCAATGGACGGGAGTGTATAAGATGGTAGTTTGACACGACTACGGCTGGTAGCCAATTCAATATAAGCATCACGCAGGGCCTTTGCACGCCCCCACTAACACGCGCTTTAGCACGTCTTGTTCATCGCGGATGTCAGAAACGCACCTCAATGGCCTTACGGCGACCAGTGGTAAGGGACTCGAGTTGCGCTGGCGTCGAGACTAATTTATAGGGTAAGCTTGATTGGCTAATCCGACTAGTTTTTGACTCTGTGCTACATTTGTTAGGTAGTTGTGGCAGACAAATTGCGGGCCACATACCTCTCAACGTCATCGGAAATTTTACTACCAATTCGTCCAGCAACATAGGGTGATCTATGGCTGATGTTCGGATGACAGTGTACGTTATAAGGAAAGCTGACGCATACCTTGCACTTCGTCGTTCGCAAACTTTTCTTGTCTGGCATTCTCAGTTGAGCTGGAGTCCGTTAATTTGATATCCCAAAGGGACCTATATCCAATGGAAGTGTATCCAGAACGTATAGGTCCAATCACAGTCCGTCTATCGAGCTCGACGTCGATTATCTGTTCTGCCCCAAGGACGGGCGTTATAGATCTAGTTGAATCTAACTGTGGCAGATCAGGAAAAAAGACATGGCCGGCAAACGAAGATGTACTTCAACCCAGTGCTCGAGTATCACATTTTGAGTTTCCAATTCGGAATTAAAGGTACGGATTCCATTGAAAGACAGCTCTATCTTGGCCAAGAATGGATGATCACTGGTGCCAGTTACGACGTATGGGGGAGAATTTGTGCCTAATGGAAAGAATACTGTTGAGTCCAGGTTATTGGCTGGATATACCGAAAGGCGTTGGAGAATCGTCGTGATATTGTGTGCCTGATTGTTGTCAGCTGATGTTATTGCAGACGCTGAACACACGAACATAAGAAGGAGAATGAACGGAAATCATCCATTTATGAGTGTGGTGTTGGTAGGACTGTCCTCGGCGGCCTGCCAGGGCTGGAATCAATGGGGTAATTTTTGATTAGATGGGATAAGAGACAGACTCGGTAGTATCCAAACACTACGGTCTGCAATTACTATGCGAGTCATAAAATGAAACCTGCTTTTCAAGGAGCCTAGACGCGTCAGAGACACTGCAGATGAGTCAGTGTCTGCTTGAATTTTCACGATTTCTTCCCGTTCAGCTGGGGAAGCAAGAAAGTCTACCTGCATTGTTTGGTCGTCTTGCTGACGGACAACATTGCGGTAGGAAAGAGGCATGTGCCATGCTTGCGCTGACCTGGTGTTGCGTTGACGTATAGACGAATCAATGTCAACGACTTCATCTTGGCCATAAGGCCTAATGCCTCTCCGTATGGCGCTCTTCCCGAGAAAAGGGGCTAGAGTCGGCGTATTCTCGTGTAGTCCAAGTGTCTTCATCAATGAGTTAGGAGGGACTTGTTGAGATGGGGTATCGCAGTTGCTTGTCGACGTAGCTGTGGTTTGTTGTATTGTCTGTGCACCAACGGCCATTTGAAAAATGCTTCGCAGACCGGGTAGGATACCCGTAGGCCCAAGGCCAACTTCTACTCCTTCAGCCGTATTTAGATTGGGATCAATGGTGGCACATGCAAGCACACACTCCTCATGGGTGCCCCATTCGAGCTGATGTGAGATACGGGCATGATTTAGAAGACCTTGTAGGGAGGTGAACGTAGTTCGCGAGCACTCTGGGCACTTCAGGATATACACTTTATCATGTTCCAATCCATGCCCAAGGGAGGAGGACCTAATGAAGAGAAAGTTTTGGGCTGAACTGCGCCCCGTCAGGTGTTTGGAACGTGGAAGTGACCGACCAGGCTTGGCGACCATAGAAGTGGGGGTAGGAAACGGATGGTCAAAAATTACATCGCATGGAGTTTCTACAACTCTTAAAGCATCATATGCTGCAATTTTAAAAGAGTTTGGAGCAAGACGGCAGTGATCATCTTCCTCTTCGTATTGGTTTGTGAGATTTGTAATTGGACATTGATGCCAAACGACGTACCGGAAAGCAAGGATTGCTGGAGCATGAGTGCCCAATGAACTCTAGCCTGTAAAACATCGGCAATACGCTGCCTTATTCTGACCTGTAGGTCGAGGTCAGCAGCGACATCTGACCTGAACATGGTGGCAGAGGCTGTCACCATGACCGCACAGCCACAGAATGTGACCGAAGACAGAACGCGCGCTGAATCCACTTACCATCAAAGATTTTCTTTCTCTTCTCCTCATCGTCCTTCACGACGACCAGCTATGAAACCACCAGTGCCCTCTCTTCTCGCTTCTTGCTTTCTCGCATTGCTCCTCGTCAATGCTTCGTTCGCCCAGTTGCTTGGGGGAGACACTGGTCCCGCGACTGCAACCCCGGCAACATCCACCGCAGGCCAGGTCACTAAACCAGCTGGCACCACGTCCCCGACAGATGCCAATACTGAAACATCTCCGACTCATTCGCCAGCTACATCATTGAGTATAACTCTACCACCGTCTTCAACAACTTCAAGCAATATCCAGTCAACCACTGCATCCTCTGCATCGTTATCAACAACTCTAAGTTCCACTAATACTGCCATATCCACCTCTACAAATCCAAATGGAGACATTGTAACCGTCACCGTTATCGGTACAAGTTCTAGCGTTTCGTCCGCACCGTCAAGCACAAGTTCTAGTGCTAGCAATGACAATGGTGGGAGTATAGGTATTGGGCCCATTATTGGCATGTCTGTAGCCGGTGGCATTGCAGTGATTGGTATTGCTGCCTTTGTTATTTGGAAACTGACGAGAAAACGGTTTTCCGATTTCGATGATAGTAAGTCGTTTCCCCGTATCTCGTGTCACTCATGGTGAACCGCCTTGTAGACGAAGCGATCAAGTGGCCAGAACTCAATTCACATGGAAATGCCGATTCTCACCCTCTCCCAGTACACAACACAGGTCGTGCTGGCTTTGAGACTGGTTCCGAGGCATCGCTATCCCGCGTTAACTCCTCCAATTATTCTACACCCGATTTTGCAAGCGGTGCCAGCCAGGACCCATATGCAGTGCCGCCACTGCCACACCTCAATCCCAACCAACCTTACAGCGATGATCCAAATTCTATATCCAGCTATTATGATCCTTACCGTGGCCCAGTTCCAGGTACCCTAGAAAACGGTGGTAGTGATTGGCACGGGGAGGCTATACCAATGACTCAGATGACAGGAGGTGGGAGGACGATGAGTCCTGCCCCTTCAGCAAACTATGGCTATGATGCTGGCAGACAGAGCCCAGCGCCTCCGATGGGACATGGTGGTCGCTCATCACCTGCGCGTCAGTTTGCTTACGGTGGTCGTACATCACCAGGGCCCCAAGCTGCATATGCGATGGCCGGCTACGATGCACACGGCTCTCAATGAACGATGGTCCTATGCTGGAGGCATTATCTGCAATATGTTGATTGCATTGGAACACATGGACTGGAACCATCATGTCATACATCCCCTGCATACTCCCTGATTTCACAAACAAGTACCATATTTGCTGCGCAATGCCTCATTGATTTTGGATGCCGCCGGTAGTTGTCCAGTGGCTAAATATCACCCTGCAGCCTTGTTTCGCATCACATTCTTTTAGTAGCTTCTTTAGTCTTGTTATCGCCCTGCTAGTCTTGCTCTACGGAGCATTTTCTTGACTTTCTGTATCTATTCAAAGAGAAATAGAACTACACCTGAGAATGTGCTGCGAGCCTGCGCGCGGTCAGGGAGCACGTGCTTTGCACAGGCACGACAACGCCATTCTTGTCGTCCTCCTTATTTCGACCTGAACGACCGTTTGTCCCCCATACGACTCCTCCGGAACCTGCGCCTAATATACTCGCGTCTGCATAAGGGCTCTTTACACGACCGTCAGGCAGCAACTGTCATGCCTTTGCTTGACCGTATAACCGATGCAATCGCGAAAATTGCACCTCTGAAAGCTGCGAAAGCGTCTTCAATGTCAAACGGGTTGCGCAGCGGGCATGGCATCGTACCGTTCGATGACAACGTGAGTTTCTGTTTCTCATTATCGACTGTCTTCCCCCCAACACCCTCATTCTCTCTGCTTCTTACGTAAGTTTGTTATGCTGCTCTTTCCTGTACCTCTATGGTGGAGGACGAGAGCCAGGGCCAGCTAGTGCTTCTTCTCTTCATTCCTGTCGTGTGGGTGGTTTGGATATGGGTTTATAGTTCTTTGCGAATGAATTTTGTCCCGTGCATGCTAACAATCTACACAGATGATTGTGTCAAAACCAACAATCATATCACACACTTCTCAAATCTTCTTTAACTTCTTAGCCATGGCTTGCTTTGCTAGTGTAGCAGCTTTCCAAGCAAAATGGGGCGTAGGTCCATGTGAGGATTACCTACTATTTCTTATTCGCCTCATCTGACAGTTTGGGTTTATGATGTTTTTAGCGGGACTGACAGGTTTTGCCATCTTTGTTTCTATAGCAGGGATGTTTCTGTCGTCCTTCATGCTTCTTATACCGGTCATATACGAAAAGTATGATAAGTTGGTTCGAGTCGCTCGTGCACTAAAAGAAGTACGCGTTGCCTTCATTCTCACGGGCACTGGGGTTTCTTTTAGCCTTCTAATTGCGTGCGTTCCCTTTTCATACATTTCTTCAATGAATAGTTCAAGTGATTTAATGAGTTACAACTCGTTAGATTCGTTACAACAATTTCAGCTTGGACGCAACCCGGGTGCAAGAATCCGGATAATGACCCACATGGAAAAGAGAAGGGAGATGAGTTTAAGAGGGGGCTGCCTAATTGGTGCAATACCAAGAAAGCGGGAGCTATATTTTTCTGGATTGCCTTCGGTATGTGGTTGTGGCGTCGTATGTAACCGCATCTATAGGTTCATGCTATTAACAGTCTTTTGGGCCATTTCTCTTGGACTACTTGTGTTTTATTGGCGTACCGGAAAGCTAGCTGCATCGCGAGATCCCACATTCATACCTCCACATGACGACGAAGGCGATGACGAGGAATCAACACACAACTCCATTTCTCCCGCTAATCGACCAGCTTTTATGGTCGCAGCAGCAGATAATAGATACGACAACCCTGGAGTTATTAACTCCACATTCGAGGACCCCAATCGTTACAGTTCGGCTACCGCGTATAGTGGCTATCCAACCTCCGGCACTTCTGTCCCGTCTTCCATCCCAAGACCGAGCATGGATGCGTATGGAGCATTTTCGGATCCTGCTCCATCTGGCTTTATTAATACACCTGCTGCCGCCTCAAATTACGCCGCATCAAATAGCGTACAAAATCACCCTCCGATACAGCCCGCCCCGTCGAATACTAGCCCATCTGTTTTGTTCAATTCTAATGCTGCACCTCGTGTCAGTCGAACGATGCAGTATGCTGACCCTTATGCTGCAGTCAGAACTTCACTGGCAGGGCAAGGTAGTCCACCAAGTTATGAAAGCTATAGTGGATATCATTAAACTGTGTACATACGTCATGGAATATCGCATTGGTGTACGCATTGGTTCATTGTTATAGTCCGCTTGTTTCTTCCTCATTCCAAGGATTTATGGATGGCTCTTGACATGGCAAGCCAATACTGGGTGGCTCTTATATCCAATTTACGATTGTATGCTCAACATTCAACCCTATACCTGTAAACTTATCTGAATAGTTAACTACCTACGACCCTTGTGCCAATCAAGTAATTTTGGAATTTAGATTTGTACATATATTACATTAAGTATTCAGACTAACGTTTAATCAGCCACAGCTCGATGCCCTGTCTGTTGGACACCAGATATAATGTTGTTCATTGTATGTGCCCGGGCGCCATCTGTTGCTTCGCTAAAATGCCTCCAGCTTGTTTTGTCGCAGGCAATCGAAATCGGAAGGCCTCCAGCACCGCCATGCACAAGAAAGTTCCTACCCTTCTCCTGAATGCCTGCTCCCAAAAACACATCACTGTCATCTTTGCCAAGCTCGATATCCAATCCCCGGTGCTCGAGCGATCTGATTGCATGACGAAGCTCTTCATCTAACGTTCTGTGCTCTTTGTGCGTTGGGGAACTTGGTCGAACATCATGCGTTGAAGGGTGTGCAGGGCTGTCATATTGCTTCCGCCGACGTTCACGCGTTTGACGAGTCGCACGGGTCATATCTGGTTTGCAGTCGAGCAGGATTATCTCTGAGAGCAACGAAGCTGAACTATTCAGGTCTGCGCAGGTTATGTCTCTACCCGCAAAACATGAGGATACTAATTCATCATCATCTCGTTTAGTCGGCGTCGACTCTGACCCGACCCCAGGTGATCGATATAACCTCGACGGCGGACATAGTTTACGACGTGTAATTTGTGGAAGTGGGGATGTTGGTGGACGCCTTGAGAAAAGGCTTTTCATCCCCGGGTTGCTTGTTTTCATGGCTTGAGGAGACGGCGAAGACTTCAAACCTTGGTATGGCCTTGAATCGTTGATTGCTCGTTCGGAACTCACGTCAACATCAATGATTTCGTGCTGATTTCGAAAATCCGGAAAACCGTTTGGACATGACGCAGGTGGCGTTCTTGGGAGCTGATCGTCAGGGTTAATATCATCTCTCTCGGGCTCGTTATCAGAACACAACGACGGAGTCGTCAGTTCAGTTATGGAATTGGCAGGCCAAGTCTGATAATTGGACCGCACGTGTGCTTGAGCTCGGGAAAACGACAACAGGCTGTCACGAGAAAGGCGCGTCTGCGTGTCAAATGAAGACGCTTGCATTCGTTGTTTACGAACTACAACTCATTTGTTAGCATGTAGCCTGATAATTGAAGCACGTCATACAAACGTAAGTCATCCTTGTAAAGATCGCACTCATATGAGTCTCGTTTTCTTTTCGCTCCCGCAACACCCTCTGAATCATACACGTTCCTTGCAGTGCTATGGGACGCAGGCAGCGCTGACGGTACCAATTTTGAAGATAGCGTGTTATGACAGCTCAGCAATGAACTTGACTCCTGGAAGGAACTTGTATTGGGTGAAACGTCCAGGGTCGTGGTCGTGCGCTTGTTTCCGTTAGATACTTTTCTGAGTCGCACATTTTTCATTTCGTTTAGAAATGCAGCCATTTTGTCGGGCGGAACACCGACAGTAGGTAACCCTTGTCGCTTATTGGGTACTGAGGGATTGATGGGTATCTCAACAGGTACAGGAGCTCGTTTGAGGGCCGCCCGTGCGGAAATGAATAATAAGGAGGGATCAGACGAAGTGGATGGTGGTTCCTTTCCAGCTGGCAAAGGGGGTGGAGGGGGAGGCGGTGGCGGGGGAAATTGATGGGTATACTTGGGTGGCGCATCATTGGCAGTTCGGGACAACTAATACGACAATCATCAGTGAAATTTAGATTGAGTGTGACAAGTGAAACAGACTTCTTCTTGCAATCTTTTGATTTCCTCCTCCAGAATTCGAATTTTTTCCTTATCATGTATCCTCTCCTTCTCTAACTTCCTCCAGTTTTGTTCTTGTTCTGTTCGGTCATTTATCACCGCATTATATATTTTGAAAAGAAATTTACCACTCCTCTGTGTTGCCGCGCATGGGTCAGTAAGTGTGCGGCCCTTGCCTATTAATTCTTCGTTTGGGCTGTCACCCGCTCGGTGGTGCAAACTGGGACTAACGCGCATTTTTGTGCTAGGCTGGTTGTGCCTGTTATTCTTATTCAAAGACGGCTCTTCCTTGTCTTCATTCGCGACGCAGCCATCTGCACCTGGATTGAACTCGGCTGAATAAGGAGAACCAATTCGAGGTTCGATGTGTAGTGGCGCCTGAGGTTCTAAAGTCGGGGAGTGAGGGAACAAGGAGCCGGGCATCATAACAGAATGTTTGCGATGGTGCGCAAGACCGGAAGCTAGAAGTGGCAGATGCTCGAAGGCACGAAATTTCAAGGAAATAGTTGCACTAACTATCGTCGAGTCCACATGCAGAATGTGTTGGGTTGAAACGCGGTTGAGGTTGTGAACGTCCAAGTGCAACTCGTTTCTGCTGGAATAAATTGAGAGATAGTTATGGTGGGGACAGGGGAAAACCGAACCTTTGTCACGGTGCCTCCGCTTGCATTGGTGACAAACTGATTCACCTCGCGCGATACAAATTCTAAAATACCAGTTATGAAGCTGGCATCACCGTCATCACACTCTTGTGCATCGCGCCTGGGCATGAGTGGATATTGTAACGGTTAAACGTTGTGCATGACGGTGTCAGTAAACAGTTGACAACACGCTATCGCTTAGAAATCTGGACAAAAGCAAGGACAAAAGGCATAGCGAATCTGCTACACTTTTCTAGAGAAATTCTCAATACTTCTAGTTAATATTGAATATGAATAAGGAACTCGAGCACCGTAGCCTTCGTATCATTCATTGTATCATACTTTATAAGGCTACCAGAGGTACATTTATTTGCAACTGTTAGGGAGACATGCCATCGGAGTTCCGCTTTCTTACCTTGGCGTTGTTCCTCATTGCAAAGGATGTTTGAACCAGTTCGCGGGGGTACTCGCGGAGGTCAAGCAGAGTTCAAGTGGTCAGACGTATCTGCAGATAAAGATAGAGAGGTAAGAAAATGGCTTCCCTGTTGAAGAATCTCTCACGTGTTTTCAAGCACTATCTTGGACACAGCATCAATGCCCCTACAGGGCGTTGGCAGAAGAACAAGGATGTTCATTGGTATAGCCGTGAAGTGAAACTTACAGATAACGAGAGAGCTGAGGAAATACGGAGAATCAAGGAACTCGAGGCGAACGCATTGGCTGCAGCTCTGTGCGTTTCGATGACTGTCTAATTGAAAACTGTTTTCATTACATTAATAGTGGATTTGAACCACCATCAAAAATCTCATCTCAGTCTGACAAGGTGTCTGGCACAACAGATGGAGCTGAAGATATTACCAATGAAGAGATGGAAGGGACACGGAAACTGCAGCGGGAAGAGAAGCGGCGAAGAAAGAGAGAGAAACGGGCACGAAAAGAAATGCGTAGATTGAAACGGGACCGATCTGATTCAGAGGAACGAGATTACACGCGTCAAGTGCGCCTTACCCGATCTCGTTCAAAATCTCCTCAGAGGCGAGACTCAGAAAGCGGTGGTAGAAGTTATTACAGGCCGCGCAATCGGAGTGGCAGTCATTGACAGGTTAATTTGGAAGGCGTAGTTTCAAACGGTATAGCCCATGCAGTAAAGTTGTACAGGTCATAACTGATCATCGTCGGACGTTGATAATTAGACACTTATTTCTACGCGCCTGCCTTCCAGTAGGCAATATCTCCATCCATCACTAACGAAATGACTTTGTAAGCAATCTGGCAACATTCTAAATAGAGAAATAAGCGTACTTTCGTAAGGTTTCCCTTGTTGCCTCAGCTTCCCAGCAGCTTTGACCACGGCTTCACTACCGTGTTCCTTTAGATCGTTGAAGGACATAATTTCACCGCAAACAAATTTGTTCTCAAAATCAGAACTGAAGGAATTATGATCAATAATTGTGTGAAAAGGAGTTTCAAGAGCACGTACTGAATAACGCCAGCTGCCTGAGGAGCTTTGGTTCCCTTTCTGATCGTCCATGCACGCACTTCGTCGGGTCCGCAGGTAAAATAACGAATAAGCTTCAACGTTGTCAGGACGATCGCGAGGATGGTATAGGGACTACGTACTTCCAAAGTGGAGTAACCTGCTTGTGTAATCTTCCCAAGCGCACTCACGGCACCTACCTCTCCTTCCTCTACCTTTCTTTCTTCTGAGGAAAGAGATGCTAAACGTTCTTCGAGAGCAACTGAGAATGGGATTATTGTATCTCCAGGGTTATTCTGATCAATCCAGGCTTTGATTTTAGGAAGCCTGCAACAGAACGATAAGAGACATGTTCAGCTGAGTAGTTCGGCCTACCATTTATTCTTCTTGCGAATGTAATCTCTTTCGCTAAGATTCACTAGGTACGTAACAGGTTTCGCTGTTAGGAGTTGAAGACCATTGACCATATCAATCTTGAATTGCATGTCAGCCATTGCTTGGCATAAATATTAACACGCTTGTGGCTGGCTTGATAGCTCACAGACGTATTAGAATATTACCTATGAAAACAGCTATCAGAACGTGTGTTTAATGGGGCTGGAATTATAGACATCAGATTAATTGAGTTTTCTCTTAGGATATGGGGAGTTTCCCCTTCCTCAGCGAGCTGGGTTTATCGAGCATGCTGCTCTTTTTCATCCCAAGTGCAAAATATATTTGAGGGAGAGTAATATTACCTAGATGTGATATGATGGTCAGCGTGTGTTCTATGTGCTTGTTGCAGGAGAGACGGGTGACTTGTTCAATTAGGAACAAAAGGAATGGCGAGGCTCAGAGGACCTAGTCGATTATATTCAAGCTTCTCACCTCTTTATTTGTCCATTCAACTTTCCTAACATCCCTGCCATCATCCGCCAACGTTCTGTAGATCTTCTCTACAGTCGCCTTTCTGGGAGTTAGAAATCTTACTTGAAATCAATGCACCTGGCGCACTATTTCTTCCTTCTTGGCCCTGTCCGCCAAGCTAGTATTTCCCAAGCTACGTCCAGATTTCTTCAGGTTTTCCAGAGCTTTTTGGACCCACTCAATATCTTTCAGTCTCAGCTCTGTCGAAATAATTTCCATGTCCCGTATTGGATCAATGTCCCCGACGACATGAGTCACTTCTGGATCGTCAAAAGCGCGCACTACTTGGAAGATACCATCCACAGCACGAACATGAGATAAAAAGGCATTTCCAAGACCTTCACCGGTAGAAGCACCCTGATTTGGATTAGAAATGAATGGATGCTATGAAACTTATTAGTACGTACGGCTGTCAATCCCGCAATATCGATACAGGTGAGGAAGGCAGGAACCTTAGACGCGGGTTTATAAATGTCACAGAGCCAATCAAAACGAGAGTCCGGAACAGGAATACGCGCTTCTTCTGGATCTATCGTAGCGTAGGGAAAGTTTGCGGCCTTGCCAAGATCTAACAGAATGAGTTCAGTTTAACGCCTCCGATTGGGGGATCCAACAAGCCTGTGTCTGACAAAGCGTTGAAAAAAGAGGACTTCCCAACATTGGGTAAACCTGGTATCGTAATAAGGAGCCCGTCATTAATCTATGCAGATCTGATATCATATACAAGATTCACAAACCTACAATCCCAATTTTCAGGTTGTTGCTTGGTCGGCCAAGAAGAACTTTTCTCTCTGGGACGCTGGATGATTTTTTCGGAGGCATTTTGGCCTTTTTCGTTGTGCAGGGTGTGGATACACTGAAATAACGACAAGAGATGATAGCGAAGTGACTCAGAGACGTAGTGGCAAGGCCTGGAAAAAATCGATCGATTAGTAAAATCATTGGTGACAACACAATACGAACAAACAAAGTTTTCCTTGCTCAGAACCGGCACGTGACTATGCTCAAACAACCCAAACTGGTGCACCAGGCTTAGTCACCACTACTTTTGGACAAAGAAATCTCACGGTCCAAAAACCCCCCACCTTTCAGTGGGGTAATCTCGTTCCCAGGTGTAATGTGACAGATCATTCCGAGTGGACTCTGAAAGCGGAGTCGAAAATCCCGGGCAGGCTTTTTGCTCAGACTGTCCTTATAACATCTGGTGCAATTTGGTTGGGAAGTGTAGTCTCACCCCACATGCATGTAAGAATAGGAATAGTCTTATTCAGTCGCTCGTTGC
>JNHW02000198.1:0-15990 GCA_001691775.3 Amanita inopinata Kibby_2008
GTTCATTTAACTGTTTATATAATTACTAACTACTAATATATGCAGATGTGCAAATAGGGCTGCATGCTTCATACATGCCTACCAGTCAGGGCTGACTGGTGCAGAAGCTGTTTGGGCTAACAAAAAATATCATGGGCATTGTACACTGCCTCCAGCAATGATCAAGGYAGYACAGGAGGCAATGGCCAAGAAATGATGTCATATTATATAAATAGAATAGTGAAATCCACAACTTTGTAGGCCAACCCACCAAATTTGGCCGCTCACGTGATTACATAATCGGCTTACATAAGGGTGCTGATATTATCTGTCGCCTACCTTAACTCTACGACACGCATGTGACACCTAGGATATCTCATGATCGAAAATCTCATATAAACCCCATCTAATCCACTATATAACACACATCAATTAGCCCCGTGACACAAGGGAACTCAACACACGTTCCCATACGCGTTCCATCAGTGAAAAGTACGTTCCAAACAAGGGAACGCAAAAAGTATGTAGCCCGTTTAAATCTACTTCGGAGCTTGAAGCATGTGTGTAAGTGCTTCAGCGAACCCTGCGTATAACGTACTCATTAACTTTTTGTCAAGACCGAATGAAGAGAACTGCTTGCTATATTATGGAAGTACAGATACAGGAAATATAGAGTTTCGAGTGATCCCACATTCATGAGCTCATACGCTCCCATGCCTGCTTGGCTTGCAACCAGAATCACAGTGGCAGCGTGGCGTGGCTAGTGATCAATCGTGATCCACTGCGTTTATCAATGGTTGCTGTCCTTGCCTGTTCCTAGCCATGCGGAGACGTGAGAAAATGGGCGAGGCAGGGCAGAAGAGGTGGTTGCCCGTATTTGTTTAGTCACCGACTACCAGTGGAGAGTTGCTGACTTCGCATTTCATATGATCCCAATCGAAAAAACGCCTAATGTTTGTCGCCTTCAATGACCTCGGCTGCGTCGAAAGGAAGCAAAAAAAAGAGTCAGAACCGGAAGAATGAATGAATGAATGAATTGTAAGACATTTCTTTTGTATCAATACAATTCTGGATTGAATTAGTGCACAGGTGGGGCCCAAGCACATGGACAACAAAACTTTTCAACTTTCCATATCAACTTGTACTGCCTGCCGCGTTATGACCGACGGTCAAGTAAAAAAAGGCACGCATCCGAGTTATTCATAACCTCGAAAACAACCGACTCCATTGGACAATCCAACAGTAATCATCATCATCAAGCAACCATCCCGTCGACGCTGTCACGGTTGCCCTCAATTGTTCTCTTCTTTCTTTTTTTCCGTCTAGACCGCTTTCTCCCGTTCTGAATGCAGTTAGATGACTATTCGGGTCTTATCAGGTGCACGCACATATGCAGTACACACACCATGGCCAGTGGGCTTTTTTAATATCCCTTGTCTGTCCACGATCTTTTTCCATTTCTTTGCCACGTCCTCATCGATCCCCGCTCCAGGCTGCAGCGGCTTAACACTCTTTCTGAGAGGAAGAAAAAGAAAAGGAAAAAAAGGTACTTTCTACGTTCCCTAATCTTTCTGCTTGTGTGCAGTTGTGTGCGTACGTGTGGGGAGTGAAGAGGTCGTGTCCCTCCATTTCATCTTCGCTACTTTCGTTTCCTCACAGACCCCAAGCAGACCTATCAAGCACTGGGAGACAAGATGACCGTTTCGGCACCGACGCTGGGGACGACTATAGGCGCTGCTTACTTGGGCGCAATGGCTGCAGCAATGCAAGTGTCCCCGTTACATCATCGCTTCATGGATCGCGTTTTTTGACTGATAGCGATGGTGGATAGACTTTATGGCGCGACCAACGTTCAAGTATTCATCTACCTTAGAAAGTACCCAAGGGACTGGTTGTTCCAAAAGTTTGCAGTACGCAATCGTCGCCTTATTCATCGTTTGTTCTCAAGTGCTGATAATGTACTACTAGGTGGGTTTGCTATGGTATACACCCTCCCTAGAATCTCCGTTCGACTTTTTGACATGGGATTAATGGCAGGGTTCTCGACTCGTTTCACATGGCACTCACCATCTACGCCGTCTACCACTACGTGATTGATTCGTTTGGAGATCTCTTGGCTCTCACACTCATACACTGGTAAGCACTCACTGTTTTCTCCTCTCCTCACCCACCACATAATTGATAATCACCTGAAAATTTTCGCATATGCGCATGTATAGGTCCTATAAAGTGAGTTAATTAAAAACCTTGCTCAATCACACGCTAGCGCACATGTACTCAACGTATCCATGACTATCACGAACATTAGCTGCAAATAGCTATCAATGTACGTTTATGTCCCCTTTCTAACATGTCACATGCACGTGCAACATTGTTGCTAATATAATATCGACTGTGGCGCATCTGGTTTCGGTGATGGTAGGTGGTTATCGTACTTGTTGTTCAAACGTAGGTCGCTCGTGTTCCCTCACAACCACGACATAACTGATTGATTGATTGGTTCGTTGGCTCGTTGGTGTACAGAATGTATACTGTGCGAGTATGGAAGCTTGGATCACATCGTCATTCGTTTTGGCCTTGGGTTCTCGTACGTCCCTCCCAACACCTCTGCTCTGGTTGAATCTCATTACCGTTGTCTGTGGTGTTAGAACATATTTCTGTTGGCTGGATATGGTGAGTAGTTACGCTGGGTTGTGACGTCATGTCAGCAAAGTTGACCAGACCACGTATCTAGGTATTGGAATTCGTGCGTACTCTCTTTCTTTTGGTTCTTTTCTGAAGAGAAAGGATGGCTAATTTGTACGTGAATTTGCCAGTTCTAGCGGTCAAGACGTATGTCTCCAACTTGGTAGTGCATAGACAATGGTGGCTAATGAACGGACGAACAGGTATCGTATTAGCTCATTTTTCGACATAAACTCGATCAAAGTGTGTCCCCCCTCTCCCTCTCTCTCCTTGCGCCGTCGAAACATGCTGACGATCCACACGCGATATGTAGTATGTCATCCACCTTTCATTTGCGATGCCGACCGCGATCGATATTATTATTGCTGGGATTATCTGTCGCTTACTTAGTCAGAGCAAGACGGCGTTTCAACAGTGCGCTACCCGTTCCTAATACCCGCATCCCAGTGACAACTAAAATAATTTCTCCGTGCGTAGGACGAATTCGAGATTGTGGACGGTCATGAGATACGTTCTGATATCCGGAACTCTAACAACGTAGGTGCCCATATTGCTTACCTGCCCTCTGTGGTACTCACGAAAGGTTGTCGATATAGCGCATGTTCGCTTTCAGCTTTGATTACTGTAAGTCTTCTCTCTCTCTCTCTGCGTCTTTCGTTTAGCTTAACGAACGATACTGTAGTACGCCGTCATGCCCAACAATCTCGTATTCCTCGCCATCGAATTCCTTTTAACAAAACGTAAGAAATCCCCCCCTTCCCTGCATACGACGCTGACGCTGACGCGATTGTAGTCTACGTAAACAGCTATCTCGCCATGCTAAACGCGCGCAAGAGCGTACGAGACCGTAGCGCCTCAAACGCCGGTGGATCCGTAAGTCCCCCTTCCCCAAAGGATGCACGAATAATAATCCTGTCATGTCATGGGCAGAACGCAATCCAGTTGAGTGATGTGGAAGGCCGACGACCTACAGATCACAACGCGAGTTTTGGGAGTCGGTCGATGGGAGAGACTCAAACCGGCAAGTATAGAGGGAAAATCATCTCTCCACCGTTGACAGAGGAACAAGCGAGAAATGCAAGTCCCTCTCCCTCTCTCTCACCCTTTTTTTTACTGACGAAGGTTCTGGGAAATGTACAGCGCGCGCTCAAAATCAGAGTAGACATTGTACATGGAGAAGAGTCGGAGGAATCGCCGGAGCGAGTGGCGCCTTCTTATACTCAGTTTGCGAATCGGTCGCCGTCTTCGGGGTCGATTGAGAAAGATCCAGAGTTTATGGCTAAGTAGTAACGATCTGAGGGAGCAGGAGGTGCAGTGGGGGTGGGTTTGTGGAATGGATTGGACGTCTTTTTTTTTTCTGTATCGGTATATGTAATGTGTAGGACTTTTAGTGGAAAATTAGAATTAATTCACGGGGGGCGATTTCGGCCCCAAGTATGATCTACTCCCAATAAACATTGTGATGAACGTTGGCACAAGGAGACATTCATATATCTGATTAAACAATCCCGTTTAGCTCAGTTGGTAGAGCGCGTCACTAGTAATGACGAGGTCAGTCGTTCGAGTCGGCTAATGGGAATCACTTTTTTTCTCATCTGGTGGGTGAAGCTCTGAGACACAAAAAAGACGATGAAGGACGCCAGAAACAGAGACCAACTGAATACCCCTCACACAATTTCAGTTTTATCATCTGGCCACAACCCCATCTCCACCATCAGATCCTTCATACAACAGTCCTATACTCTTCATTGAAATAGAACATGAGAGAATATCCCGCATGGGTGCTTGGGTCCCAGCACACTGGTTCTTTGTAGGAAACAAGACTAGATTTTAAATCGAGTACGTGCTTTTGACAGAGTAAAGCATGGTGGCCAGTTGTGTTACATGCATGAATGCATGACGCTTACTTTGTAGGACGTTCAACAGCAGGATTGATCTTAATTATGTAACCTGTTCTTACTCCTCTACCGCTGTTTTCTCGCCTGGACCTGACCGTAGCGCGAAGTCGGACATGGTCTGAAAAATTGCCGTTTGTTTCCAGCAACGCTCCTTTCATGAGGCGTCAAAAGCCTCAGTCGATATCTTGTCCCAAACTGACTTTTGACAGGTCTTCCGGCAGATAAAAGGTTTCTGACGACTTGTATGCGTAGTCGGAAAAGCGTGGAGGATAGCTGGTTTCCTCGCTATCTCTCGTTTAGGTGGAGAAAAACTGGAGCCGGTAAACAGTCTTGCCACTTGTGGTGTGGATTGACAATGAATGGCGTAAATGCGGATGGTATCACTTTCTTTTCTGTGACTTTCTGTAATTTCGCCGCTTGGTAGGGCCTCTTTATCTGTTGACATGGGACTTTGGAACGTTCACTGACTATTGGGAAGACATCTTTACAAAGGTTCTGGTCTGCCGTGACATTTTTTGACCGATACTGAGGAACGAGGAGGGGTTCCACACATTGGCCATCCCAACCTTTCCTCTCAACTATTAATGCTCAGTCAACGAGATCAACCGGCGGGGTCGAATGCAAGCGCATAATACGCCAGACGTTAGTGGCTTTCATACGTAGTTTATCATACACAGCTTCCTCGCCCATTCCAAGGTGAGTGACTTGAGCAACCATCCGGCTGTGCTTTCTGATCATACCGAGAATATGCAACTGCAATTCTTCGTGCGTTTCCATAGCCTGGACAATATGCCCAGTCCTAGCCTATCAAACGTCAAGTCAGATCATGTTGTTTTGCAATCACTTGGTTCTACCTTCTTTGACCCGAGCCTGACCGAAGCCCGGAGGACAGCATCGGAAAGGTTACCTTTTGATTGACAATGCGTTCCGCACCTCTCGTTATTTTTTCCATCATTTTTCTTCCGTTAAAAACCTCAGTTGATATCTTTTCCTGGACTACGTCTGACAATTCTTCCGAGACATTCTCCATCACCTCCAGCGGAATATTTTTGATAAAATCAGCGGGTAACCGTGTCAAGAATGTGTCAGGTAACCTTCGAATTGTGGTGTACGGCAATCTCCGCAGCACGGACTCTGGCAGTTGGTCGATGAACTCATTAGGGAGTCTTTCCAGACGCGTTACGGATATTTCAGCCAATACTCTCTCTGGTAGTTCAGCTATCAAATCCGCAGGCACTCCTTTCAGCCATGAGGCAGGTATATGGGTTATCAAAGTTTGAGGGACCCGTTCCAGAATCGGGCGTGGGGTGACACGCAATATTATTCGGAGAATGTTTATCTTGGACAGGAGGAATCCGGATTTGCTAGACGTGGCTAGTTGGGCTGTGGCGGACTGTTCTGGCACTAGTGCGTCGCAACGAGTTCCTTGTCCTTGTACTGTAAGCTGCGTTTCCAGCTGGTCGTCTTCTACATCACATCGTATTTTTCTGTATCCCGGCGGAAACCTTCGTGTCACACTATCTGGGAGTCTTTGCAAAATATTCACAGCATATGGCCAATCTGGGTCCCCAGGACGCTCCAGCACTTCCTGCATGCGTCGTAATGATATTTTGAGAAGTTCATCAGGTAATCGATTCAGGTCTTCTGGTAGGCTAAACAATACTCTATTCGAAAGCTTCAAGTACACACGCGGAGAGATTTGAAACAGTTCGTCCAGAGCCTTTCGCATGAGGCCTATTGGAGCCCTCTTTAGGACATCATCCGGAAATCTCTCGATGAACTGTACAGGAATCTGTCGGAGTATCTCATCTGGTGCATTAAGCAGCAAGTCTACTGGAAGTTTCTGCAGGAAATCGTCTGGAAAATTTTTAATTACTCTGATTGGAATTCGTGCCAAGACCTCAACGGGCAAGCTTGTGAGCAATGACTCTGGCAACCTAGAGAGTAATGGCTGTGGCAGCATGTGTCCCAGTCTGCTCTTCATATTGCCCAGCAACGTCCTTTGCAACTCTGGCTTCACCCTTTCCCTCAGAATGTCCATTGTGACCGTTTCATATGTGAGCCTATACTGAGCCGCTGACAAGTTACCTCCCAGATCCTCATGCCACAGCGTCACTGACGTTGCTTCCAATACCCATTCGTTCATCGCCGCCTTCACCGAATCGAACTGCTTTTGACGGCGTCATGTATCACGCCCTTTGTAATGGTCTCCAGCCGATCCTATTGCTTCCGATTCTCAATAACAGGCTCAGCATCTCTCTGAGGACTGTGATCACCGCTGCCTTCATTGCCGCATCTAACACTTTCCGATCATCGTGAAATACGGAACCTGATGTGACTGTTTCGGTTACCCTATCCTTTGGGTCCATGGCATGATACATGAGGCTGGAGCAAGAAATGTCGGGCCATAAGAGTGATGATGGTGCGTGCCAAAAAGTAACAGTTGTATAGCTGTAGCGTGTATGCCTTGGCTTGGGAATCCATCTGAACGCTGACGCAGATGGCAATGACAGCATACAGATCCAGTTTCTTCTCTGTGCCGATTTCCAGTGTAACCTCCGTGTCCGTGTTCGAACGGATCACTTCGAGCTCTTGCTTGTTGATGAGGAGTATATTATCCTCAGCCTCACAGCCGTCGGACGAGATAGTGTCAGCGCTTCCACCTCCCAGTGGTCTCCTGTCGATGCGATAGATGTCTCCGTCTTCTAGGTAGACCACAACAAATTCATGTCTGAAATTATCCCTCTCCTTGCGAAGCTCGAGTTTGCTGATAGTCGTGCGAGACGTGCGGGCCGTTCCACGATACCAATCAAATATGCCACCTTTGTTCCAATCATCAAAGGTGATCAACACGGGTGCTGTTTCCCTTTGAGACGAGGAAAAACTGGAGCCAGTGAATGGACGTGCTTGTTGAGAGGGATTCACCATGGATGGCCTGAACGCGGATGACATTATGGTTCCCTTGCCTCCAGCTTTCTCATGAGCATCCTTTCCGGATGGGAGGAAAAGTGGCATCTTTGTCGACCTATGGGGATGTTAATGAAGGCTTTAGTCAGTGTCCTCGACTCAAAAAGATCGAAATGTGATTCCAGCAGGACTTGTTCAGCACGCAGGTCACGCAGAACCACACACCTGCCGTATACCACGTTCAGGGCCCAGTGCTAAGCATAGCCTCTTGACCCAGATAACGGAGGCAGTGCGCGCAGGCACATCAATCCTGTTCTATCGTCATCCAGTACCGTTTGCGTTTCGTTCACTTTGCTTGGCAGTATGCAGTCGGACATTGTCGTGCATTCATCAAAATCGGTTCTGGACATCAAAGCTGTATAGCCACTATGGATATGGTTTGGTGAAAATGTTAACTCCTAATTTTTCAATTAATTGATTGTAGGACACGGATGTTTGTGTGACGGTCCCTTGAAAATGCATATCCTGATGTTAAAAGACTTGGGTTGATATTCACACTACGCATAACACGCCATACATCACCAGTCCTCGTACGCAGTTCGTTATATACTGCGTCTTCTCCTACTCCAAAATGTGCCACCTGAGCGACCATCCTACTGTGCTTGCGGACCATATCAAGTATATGCGCCTGCAGCTGCTCATGCGTCCTCATCGGCTGGGCAACATGTCCATCTTTAGCCTATCGAAAACCAAGTCAATTTTAAAATCTTTTTCTTTAGATGTGCAGTTGCTTGGGTTTACCTTTGACTTGGACCTGACAGACAGGCGAAGGATATGGTCTGCAACAACGCTGGAGACAACAAGGAAGGCAGCAGCAAAGATGGTCGCAAATCGCACTGTGGTTTTAGTCTAGAATAAAAAATGTCAGAGGGAAACGTCTGATGTTGCAACGCAATACAATACATGAAACATCCACTTGTTAGACGGTTCATCATAGTGATCGCTTGGCTACCTCGTAGATACGCGGTGACTTTCTCCCTTGGGGCGATGGAGATTCCATGCGCCATCACTGCGTTTCGAATTGCCGCTTCCTGCGTGTATATTCCAGAATCCGCCGCACTGAGAGAAAGAGACAGCGTTAATTTTATAGTGTTCATGGACAGAATACAGCGGCTACATACCCAAAATTTTGCATTGAGATGCACGGTCAATCTTGTATCAGCCTTGCCCTAAAACTCACAGTGGAATAGTCAAACAGCATTCCCGTTGTTGCCCATATGCAGGTTGCCGGTGTTGAAAAAAAAATCAGATAACTTGAGGTCAACTTGTCGAATGGGTTATTTTTCTTTAAATGCTAGACTACGGAACAGGTCCTAGTACATGTATAATAAGGTACTTGACAGAATTCCAATCACATGCGCTGTCCATCGAGGTTGCGTTCTCTTGTGCATGTTCAGTTGCAATTGCTGTCCAAGTACGAAACTTGACTGTTGTAAACCCTGGAGTGGAGCTTGGAGGCGATAAACAACCGGTGAGGCCTTGAGGTTGAGGGTATTCCTGGCGGCCGGCAATTAAAGCATAGCATGCCTCTTCCATTTAGCCAACGAGAATGCATGCATGTTCGTTATATAATCTACATCCTATTTGGTATCTGTACTATGTTTTACCACGTCCCTGATGGGCTGACTAGTCTATTGGGTTGTAAAACAAGTTCCTACAGCACGGGGCGGAATATGCTGAAGTGATTCGACATTAACAGGATGGCATTGGCCTCGATAACGAAAACCATGACCACGATGTTTGATACAGTCGGATGGCTCCATGGGCCTTGGTCGACCTCTGTTACAACTATTGGAAATTCTTTCAAGTCTGTTCGTAACATAGCTATAGACGATAACTTACTCTCCTTGCGGAGTTACCTGCAGCAAATCCTCAAATTTAATAACACAATCAATATAATATGGCTCTGAATATCGCACCTGGGGTTGAACTTGCGTTTCAGGAACATCAGAGTATTGGTGTGCACGTGCAACAAGCATATCGTTGTTGTACCCCTGAGAGGTTGAGATAATGAAATTAGATTGTCATTTTAGAGTACAAGTCACGTATGCCCACATATGATGGCGCGGCAATAACGCTGGAGACAACGAGGAAGGCAGCAGCAAAAATGGTTGCAAATCGCATTGTGGTTTTAGTCTAGAATAAAAAATGTTAGAGGGGTCAAGAAAACGTCCAATGTTGCAACGCACAGAGTGATTAGCGAAGGGTTCAACCCGTGAATTTCAGTCTGTTGTGTAACATGTTCAAGAGCGGTGGTTTGAGAGCGTTTTCAGAAAGTACACACCTTGGTGTGGAAACGTGAGGATGCGCCAGGCACTCTGACTTTTTGGCAGGCATGATACCAGCTTTTATACGTTCAGAAGACCTCAAGATGAAACATTCACTTGCTAATTTATCATAACGATCGCTTGGCTGCTCTGTAGATACGCGGCAGGTTTCTCCATTAGAGCGTATTCGCAACCACACATCAATGCTTTTTTCTGAACCATTTCGGCTGGTCAACAAAGTTTGATGCGCGTTGCGAATACGCTCTATGTACTAGGGCGATGGGATGCCATACTTACTGTAGGACCCCTGAAGATACTGTCAGATATCGATTTGGAGTGCCAAAATCCGGCCGTTACCTGATTCGTGCTAAGATCAACAGGCAAGCTTGCGACTAACGGCTCCGGAAACCTAGAGAGTAATGGCCGCAGCATGTGTCCCAGTCTGCTCTTCATATTTCCTGGCAACGTTTTTTGCAACTCTGGCTTCACCCTTTCCATCAGAATGTCCGTTGTAACTGTTTCATATGCGAGCCTATACTGAGCCGCTGACAAGTTACCTCCCAAATCCTCTCGCCACAACGTCGCTGACGTTGCTTCCAATACCTCGCTGCCTTCACTGAATCGTCTACCAAGTGCTGGAAGTTGCTTTTGACGGTGTCATGTATCACGCCATTTGTAATGGTCTCCAGCCGATCCCATTGCTTCCGCTTCTCAATAACGGGCTCAACATTTGCTTTGACGACGGGCCACAGCATCTCTCTGAGGACTGTGATCACCACTACCTTCATCTCCACATCTAACACTTTCCAATCATCGTGAAATACGTAATTTGAGATGACTGTTTTGGTTACCGCATCCCATTGGGGTCCGTGGAGTGATGCACGGGGCTGGAGCAAGAAATGTCGGGTCATGAGAGTGATGATGGTGCGTGCCAAAAAGTAACAGTTGTGTAGCTGAAGCGTGTTGTACCGATTTCCAATGTAACCTCTATGTCTGTGTTCGAACGGATCGCTTCGAGCTCTTGCTTGTTGATGAAGAGTATGCTATCTTCAGCCTCACAGCCGTTTGACAGATGGTGTCGGCGTTTCCACGTCCCAGTGTCGTTTGCGTTTTCTATCCGTTCACTTTACCTGGCAGTGTGACTCTGAGAAACGGCATTGAACCCAGATCACACAGCGTTACTTACTTGTTTTCAATGTTTTCAATGTTTTATCTGTCAGTCTCAGTCACTTTCAATGGGTCCTGGAAAACTATCTACTGAATATCCCAAACATCCATGAACACAACAGACTAACGTCACATCGTACTGCCATTCGACAGATCTCGTCTAGAATGCGTTCACCCTGACCCGGTGACCGTATGCGAAGGACATGGTATGAAAAATCGCGGTTTGTTTCCAAGCGCAGCCTCTTGACCCGAATGACGGAGGCAGAGCAACAGGTATATCTTTCATGATCTGTATCTATGGCTTCCAACGCTGTGCATTCATCAGAATCGGCTCTGGATGGCATCAAAGCTGCATAGCCAATCTGGCTATGGCCCTTTTCACAGGTGTTGGCTCCACGTGCCGAACGGATGGAAGTACTGGGAAAAACTAATTTTCAATCAACCAATTGATTGTAGGATATGGTTAACGGATGGGTGTTTGGGTGGCAGTCCCTTAAAAACGCGTTCTGATGTTAAAAATCTGGGCAGACTGTCACACCAGTGATTATGAAGGTTGCGCTCCAGCCTGCTGGTTAGCGCTCCGAAAACATTTATTACAAAGACCCGAGTGGACACAACTAACTATTCACATCGTAGCGGATAACAAGATATACATATACATGGCTATCAACCAGACCGACCAGGGAGGGTCGAATGTAAGCGCATAACACGCCATACATCACCAGTCCTCATACGCAGCTCGTTATATACTGCGTCTTCTCCTACTCCAAAAAGTGCGACCTGGGCGACCGTCCGGCTGTGCTTCCTGGTCATATCAAGTATATGCGCCTGCGGCTGTTCATGCGTTTTCACTGGCTGGACAATGTGCTTGTATTTGGCCTGTTAAACGCCAGGTCAGCTT
Organism: Amanita inopinata Kibby_2008; assembly: GCA_001691775.3. Classification (NCBI taxonomy): domain Eukaryota; kingdom Fungi; phylum Basidiomycota; class Agaricomycetes; order Agaricales; family Amanitaceae; genus Amanita; species Amanita inopinata. The sequence continues at coordinate 11,865 of JNHW02000198.1, forward strand.
TGTAGCATTTCCCTTCAAATGTACCACTGCCTGGCTTTACCTTTGACTTGGACCTGACCGATAGGCGAAGGACATTGTCTGAAAATTCGCCTTTCGTTTCAACCAAAGCACCCTTCACGAGGCTTCCCACTATTTTCGTTACTTCCTCCATCATTTCTGGTCCACTAAAAGCCTGAGACGATATTTTTTCCACGAAGTGCATCTAACAGTTCTTCCGGCAAATTCTCCATCAACCCTACTGGAAGGTTTTTCATAATTCGCACCGGCAACCGCGTCAAGAGTGCATCGGGTAACCTTTCGAGCGTCGTATGCGGCAGCCTTTGTAGCAGGGTTTCTGGAATACGGTCAAGTAGCTCGTCTGGCACTCTTTCCAAGAAGGCTGCCTGCATCCCAGCCAAGAACTTATCGGGAAGAACGGCGAGCGCCTCTTCAGGAAGCGTCCTCAGCCATGATACAGGAAACAACATCATTAGTGAATGGGGGGAATCGTTCCAGAATGAACCGTGGCGTGGCGAGCATGACCAGTCCGAGAATGCTCACTTGGGATAGGGAGAATCTGGATCGGTTGGACAAGGCTGTACCAGTAGCAGTATGCTCTAATGCGAGCATATCACCGTCAGTTTCTCCAACTCTTTCCGTACTCTGCGTTAGTTGCTGGTCGCCTACGATCTGGTCTTGCATATCTCTATACTCGGGCGGAAGTCGCTCTTTCACGTTGTTTGGAAGTCTTTGTAAGAGTTTAATGGCAAGCAGCCTGTCTGAGTCTTCAGGACGCTCTAACACTTCCTGCATGCGCCATAACGATATGTCGAGCAGTTTATCGGGTATCCGACTTAGGTCTTCTGGCAGGTTGAGTAATACATGATTTGTACATTTCGAGTAGACGTGCATGGGACACCTTCGAAGCATATCATCCGGCGCTTTCAGCAGTAGATCGAATGGGAGCCGAGCCAGAAATTCGTCTGGTAGTTTCTCGAACACTCTAACTGAAACCCGCCCCAAGGATTCACTAGAGAGTTTCGCGAGCATAGATGGCGGCAATTTGGAGAGCAGGCGTTGCGGAAATATATTCGCCAACTTGGTCACCATATTATGTGGTAATTTAGTTTGCAGTTCTGCCTTCAGTGTTTCCTTCAGCAGGTCCCCTGTGACTGTTTCGTACGTGGACATATACTGTGGCGCCGACAAATTATTGTCCAGATTATCGTGCCATAGCGTTGCCTGCGTTGCTTCCAACAACCACTCAACCACTGCCCTGTTCACCGAGTCACCAACCAGGTTGTTAGCACTGCTTTCTACTGTGTCACGTATCACCGCTTTGCGATACTCTCTAGCTGTCCCCAGTGTTTTCACTTTTCAATCAGAGTTTCGGCGTCAGCCTTGACGACTGGCCATAACATGCCCTCGAGGACAGTTGTCACTGCGGTCCTCATTGCCACGTCTAGGGCCTTCCAGTCGTCACGAAACATGTAGTCTGATATCGCTGTCTCGCTGACTGAGTCCCATCGGAGGCCGCTGTGCGACACACATCTGTAATGTGTAAGATTTGGACTGGGAATCCATCCAAACGCTGACACAGATGGCGATGACGGCATACAAATCCGGTTTCTTCCTCGCGCGGACGTCCAACGTAACTTCCGTGTCGGTCGTTGGCCGGATCCGCTTCGAGTTCTTTCTTGTTGACAAAAAGTGTGCTGTCCTCGGCCTCGCAGCCCTTGGACGAGATGGTGTCAGCGTTTCCGCCTCCCAGTGGTCTCCGGTCGATGCGATAGATGTCTCCGCCTTCCAAATAGATCACAACAAACTCATGTCTAAAATTATCCCTCTCCTTGTGCAACTCGAGTTTGCGGATAGTTGTGCGGGATATGCGGGCCGTTTCACGGTACCAGTCGAAGATGCCACCCCTGTTCCAATGGTCAATGTGATGAGAACCGGGGCTATCTCTCTTTGAGATGAGGAAAAACTGGAAGCGATGAATGGTCGCGCTTTTTGAGAAGGATTGACGAGAGATGGCCTGAAGGCAGAAGGTATTATGCTTTTATTCCCTACAAGTTTCTCCTCTGGAGATTTCTTCCCGAACAGACGGCGTGGCATCTTAGGTAGCCTAAACGACATTAATAAAAAGTGCGGTAACTTAAACAAATCGGCGTACCTACTTACAACAGTCAGGGTATGCTCGTATGCGTTCGTGCGTGTTATGTGGGTGAACGCTGTACGGGTCAGCAAAGGACAATATAAACAGGATCATGCCTTGAACAACGTGTCCGACATGCAGGGTCTCACAGGCTAACTCTTTCCTTTTGACAGAGATCATCATTCAGATGGGGAGCTCTGTATAATACCTCGGATGTTATCACCAGGCCCATCTCTGGTTATTAGTAATTGAATGGCCTGCCATGATATTGGGCGCACTGCCACTGGAGAAGATGTTAAATCCTGGTCAAGGAACGCCATGGGATTGGAGACTCACAAAATGCATTTATTGGTGGTGGTGATGGATGCCTGCCCGCGACGCTATCAGCAACGTGTATGGAGAATCTTACAGCCTTGGACCACCAGAGACACCTCTGGGCCTCGCCCGAAAGCTGCGTCAGCTGCCTGCGAATTCGTTTGCGTGCGGTTGGGCGATCATGCGAGTGAATGGATGAGATATTCAATATAGCAACGTCACGTAGAACGTGCGAGTCACGCACAGCTAGTATGCACACGCAGAGGCATCCACATCAAACACGTTCATGCCAACTCGCGCTGAAATCCTGTTTCTTCACCCATCACGAGCATGATGTTTGCGTTTTGCACCGATCCGGCAGTATGCAGCGCGACGAGAGTGTGTGTTCGGCTCCTGGAGTCGGACAGTGCTACTGAACAGATTAATCACCCTTACTCACGCATTCGTCCGAACCTGTGCTGTTATTCGTCTTTCGTTAAGCTCGCGTGTTAAAGACGTGACAGTACGTCCAATTCCCATCCAATGGAACATGAGACGCAGTTGACGGAACAAGGTCAGACTAACGGACGAGTGTGATTGGAAGAATGTATATTCGTCGATTGCTAGTTTTACACGTCATCAAACGATGCAAGGTATAAACGGATAGATGTTAGAAACAGGTACCAACTGAAAAACCATACAGTCCAGCTTTTCGATTTCTTTTCACCGTGTCTATCCTCATATTCAGAAAATGAATCGGTAGCAGCGTATGATTGATAAGTAGCAAAAGAGCTATCAGCAGGAGTATATCCTCCATACATTCTTGATTGATAAGCAGAGGCCATGCTACCTGTTCCAAACGCCAAACTACAATAAGCAACAGCTGGAAAGATGGTTGGAAGACGTGTAGGACGACATACCCCTTGCAACACCACGTCTTCCAAACCCTAAACCTCGAATAAAAGCAAGGAAGGCGGCTTTCGGTACCTCATAGGCTAGTACGTATCCAAGTCTGAACGGGAACCCAGGGAAGAATGACCAGAGAAAGAGGCTCAGCGCGGTGTAGCGAGGATGTGCTGACGCTATCTGCGATACTGGATGCAACAATGCCAGCGTTAAAATCCAAGCAGGTTTTGCCGTTGATCATTCATTTACCATTTTGTATGGCGGAAGAGATGGCTTGCACGAGTGCATTGTTGTTGCTCATGGTTGATGATTTGGCTGTTACAGGGAACGAGAGGACAGAGACGGTGGGTAAAGCTTATATGCTGGCCAGATTGCTGGGCTTCCTGAAAACAGCCATACAGTCGGGACGCTAAACAAATGACAAGAGGCAGGATGCACAGTGTCCACACTCTGCATCGTTTTCTGCTGAGTCACTGCGACAAAAACAGACCATACACAACGAGACATAGCGAAAACCGCCAAAATCGCACCATGTCAATGATCCATTCCACAACCAAATCCATTGCGAAGAAAAGGAATCGCCATCAGAACTATATGGAAGCCCGTCCCTTTATCAAAGTAACAAGGAAAGGTGGTGCCGAACGGGCGATRTCAGCGCGCGTCTCACCTCTCCATCAAGAAGAGTGTGTCGCAGCAATCATCTCGTTGCACCTCGCGTGTTTATCGTCACCTGGCGATTTTGATTGTGGAAGAATCAATGAAGAAAAGAAATTTGGAGCGGCGATGAGCGAG
>JNHW02000199.1:0-15817 GCA_001691775.3 Amanita inopinata Kibby_2008
GAACCTTTGTAATATCTGCCTGCAGTATGCTTGTCAAATCTCTGGAATGGTTGACACATGGCTTGAAYGTAAGCTAATGGGAAGGCCAAGCCATAGTCACGTGGCTCACGTGGCTGAAAATTTTCGTCGGCAATGAGTCCAAGGGCTGATGCGCTCGGAGGTTGGAAAGGGTGTCCCAGGCAACCCAAGCGAGCGGACGGTTGAAGGTACGCTCGTCCGGCCGCTCTCCCTTTCGTTCTCACAGTTCCGCGGTTTATGGCSCTTTTCGGTAGCGATCCCTAAATCCTGTCGAATAACGCTGCTTAACTTTCAAAGCGTCACCTCGGCACGAGGCTGCGCCGCCTTTCCCACCTCCTACCTTTTACATCCTTATTCCTGCTCATATCGGCTCATAGTAATTGTTCGCAGTCAAAAACGTTTATCGATGTTGTTATGATGGAGGAGGCTGCATTGGAAAGCATCGATGTGAGAGAAGACGGAGGGACGTGACAATACTTTAGCATAACGGTGTGACAAACAGTGCGTCCAGTGGACATGCTGATAGTATCAGCATGTCCCCGTTCAACAGCATATGAATCAGTGTAGTACTTTCTAACACCCGTAGAGAGACGCGATGTCAACCGAATACCTGCTCTATGATCTTATGAACTGCATGACTTAGTAGGTAACCAATGTCGTGTCTCCCCGTGACTCCCCCTTCTGGCTAATTCAATGGTGCACCAATTGACCTTAGTATTGCTCGTCGAAATTGTAAACCACAATCCTTGTTAAGTTTGACTGTCATGAAGCCATCTACCAGTCGCGCCCTACACATCAGGGGCAGACTTTCAAAGCGCGTGACCTCAGTTTACGGCTCCACCAGCATCTTACGATCATCACACGATCAGCTGGACTGGCCAAGTTGGCCAACGTCACCATACACGCTTTGGTCTAGCGCCCGCCACAGGCTACATTCGTTGCCTCGTGGAAACTGATAGGCATTAGAGCTGGGGCCAGTTGTCAATGACGTTGAGTACCCCGGAGACTCATTTCAGCAGCAATCAAATCCAACAGGGAGTGTAACAGATATCATCCTGCGGCCGTTTCCAACCTAAGATGGCTTGGTAAGGAAATGGAGAGGCTGACTCCGCTTCAGAAAAGTGGCGCTACAAATCAACCACTCAACAAGACAGCTCAGAATTCATCAATTCACGAATGAGCCTGAATACAGTCAACCAGCTGACTCCATTATCGATACGTACAACATAAACCCTTCTAATCTTTCTGTCATCACGGTAGCACCGAAACTAGAAACGAGAGAAACTCTACAGTATCAAATGCTTGATCTTGCCCATGATAGCTGCAAGAAAACGATCAGAACGAGGGGCATCTGCACATGAACAAGAATGTCTAACATTGAGGATCGAGTCCCTGGTAGGGGATTTGCTCCCATAGACCACCGCATCCTTTATAAAAAAGTCAATGACTGAGATGTGGTTTATCCCGTCACATGGATCAACTGACCTTCCTTCGTGGTGCCCATGTATGCATACTTCGGCGAGAGTCGTCGTTCCAACAACCATGTTCCGAATTTAGAGCCCAGCTAGAAGAAGAAACGGGTTAGCTCCATAGACTAGGTAAAATCCAAGCAGAGAGTAGGTACCCCTGTCTTCTGGTTGAGAGATTCGACAACAAGAACGAATGGACTGCGACCAATCTTCTGGATAACCTCCTCATCAACGATGTTCAGAGTTGGCTTGTTGATCAAGCCAACATTGACACCCTGTTGTCGGCATCGCAGAACAGCGTCCCAAGAGCGGTACAGCATTTCGCCGTAGGAAACAACGTAACCTGCCGTGCCCTCAGCGATAATCTCGTCCTTTCCGGGAATGAACTGGTAGTCGTCTCCAAAGAATCGGGTCTTTCCATCTTCTTTCAGGATATACGGCACCTTGGAGCGGGTAGAGAAGACGAAGCGAAGACCCCGCTCGAAGAAGACACGCTGAATGACGGCGACCATTTGTAGCGGGTCGGCAGGGAAGTACAAATAAGAGTGGGTATCTGATAGTCCATTATCGGCAAACATGGAGTTGATACCTGAACCAAAGTGTTGAGAATGTTGATATATCATGAAAATTCGGATTATTTACCAAAGTGGCAGGTATTGTCAGCCTAGATACCAGTTCAGTATGGGATAAGTACAACATTCAATAACTTACCATCTGATCATTAAGCACATCACAATATCAATCAATATAGCTGTCAATCAAATTGATAATTGGGGCACATACCTCATCAACTGTCAAGTAACCGTTAGATTCGGTATTACATCATAGTCAATGAGAGACTCACCCCCAGAGTGAGAGAAATGGCAAAGAACATTACACTCGTTCAACCTTGCCATAGTTATTTCTGAGACGACCATCTCTAGGAATGCGGAGAAGGTGGAGAATACACCAAATTTATCGGCAGCGAAACCGAAACCTGCGGCGGCGGAGAAGTTTCCACGCTCCATAATACCTGATGGAATGAAGACTTCAGGATGCTTCTGATGGATCACCTTCAAACCAGTGGAACCCTCAAGGTCACCTATAAAAAGTCACAACTTAGAGTATGTGCAATGAATGAATAGCGACACTCACTGTCGATGACCATCACCTTCTTGGCTGCCTCCTCTTTGCTGAGCTTGTCTAGAACCAAATTAACAGCCTCTCCAAAGACGACACGGTTTGCTCCGACTTCCTTCGTCGACCCAATGTAGCTGAACGGATTTGGTGTTCCTTTAATGGTGTCTAATGCCCGCGCGAAATCGGTGAATCCCCTGGCTTGCAAATACTTGACTGCCGATTTGACAGGAATGACATCATGACCGTGTGGGCTTCCTTCGATGTCAGGGATGCCCGGGGCCATCACACGCTTGCAGACGACTGCGTAAGAAAGTCAAAACAATTGATCGAGCTTCAATCACCTGTCATCCTTACCTGCGGCGGGACCGTCGTACTGGATGACGGAACTAACTGCTCCCCACAAAGCGTCAATATCTTCACCCTGGACTGTAACAACCTTCAACCCGTGTCCTTCCAATGTCTTCGGCAAATCATAGCCTTTGAGATATTCAGACGGGTGGCCCGCAATGGTGACGTCATTGTCGTCAAGGAAGAGCTTGACATTGAGTCCCTGAGCGACGGCAAGTCTTGCAGCCTCAGCGTCGTTTCCTTCTTGTTGTGACCCATCGGAGCCGAGGCAGAAGACAGTCTTGTCGCGGTTAGCGAGGGCAACACCGTTGACCATAGGCCTATAAGGAAAGTCCAATCGATTGAATCGTGTAGTGATTGGTTAGACGCACCACATGTGTCCAAGACGGCCAGAGGAGAATTTGACTCCGGGTGTCAGTCCAAGTTCGGGGTGGCCAGGGAGTTTAGAGTTGGCTTCACGGTAGTGCAGCAGCTGTTCCGGTGGGATCGCACCTTCCAGTGCGGAAAGAATGTATTGGGTAGCGACACGGTGACCTGTTTCTCCGTTAGATGATATTTATCGACTTGGAATACGATATATGCGCGCATATAAGGTATGGATGGTTCTGGAATGGCATCGTAAAGCTGAAAACTCACCAGCCTCGTCAAATACCACAGGATAGAATTTGTTTGAGTGCTCGAAAAGTGCGAGAAGAATACAGACTTCTGGAACGGTATCATATGCGCCACCTAAATGATGGGTGGTCGAATAACTACTAAAATCCAGATGAGCGCGATTAGATGTAATGCTCACCGGTGTGTCCGCTCACTCCTCGTGCTGCACCCGTGGCGGTGAAGGCGACGATGGCATTGCGAAGCAATTGGATATTGGCCAACAGTGCCGACTTTTGCGGCGGTGTCAACTGCGGTTTAGTTGGATCTAACGATAGCCTACAGACATGTAAGACCCTCTCTGATCATCAATGACGATGGCTCTCACTTTTGAAACTTTTTCAGGTCAATGGGGAATACTTCGGCCATGTTGGGTGGATGTAAGCAAAGTTGTTGGTGACGATGGGGAAGAAAAGAAAAGCTGGAAGGTTTTGTATCTGAAATGATCTTTTGTGTTTAATCCGATGATATTACGGCCCGGTGTTGTCAAATTTCACTCGGTGGTACTGCCTGGGTCCAGGTGAGGATTAGACATCGGGTTCCTACCCGTTCTTCAGCAAGCGTCACACAATGTCTAATGTCATAGTGATCAAATGTAATTGGATTCCGGCATCTACGTAGCGCGAATAGAAAACCTGCAACTTTTGACTACTACTGATAGGCGCGGCACATGTCGACCTGGAAATAAACGTCATGTCAGTGCCTTTGCTTATCAATAATTTGCAAACAAATTGGTAGGCCAAAATGGGGAGTCAGAGAACCGAGTTTCGACACTGAAGAGCGAGCTCTCTTCGGACGGCACTTCCTAATTATGTCGGTTTGAAAGTCATCACGGAGTAGCAAAGGAAACGGAGCATCCTCAGGTAAAAAAAAAAGGACTTACCAGTGACTGTTCAGAGAACAAGCGTGTTGACGAAACAATTAGAGTTTGCGGAAGATGGCGCTGCCTGCCAATTTTATATCTCCGACCAAAATCCAGTCCTCGACTTTCTTTGCCAACGGACACCACAAAACGGACGGCAGTAGGGAGAAATTTTCTAACGAGAACGGCGGTGTAGTTGGTGCTTCGTATCTCCGGAATCAAGCCATTAGTAGCTTTTCATGTGCGGGTGAAGCTGCGAGCTTATGAACAATAGAATTGCATCAACAAATGCAAACATAATCGATGGCGAAAACTTTTGCTCGAGTAATCGATAAATTTTCTAAAAATTCAGATCCTTCATTCTTGGTGTCTTAACCAACTCCTGTGTCTAATCCCCCAAAACTAAGGCCTCACATGTAAGCCCAGAGCCTGTCTTTACTTGGGCCAGATGATTTTCTTTGGAATTTTTGAATGCGCTTCACGACCCTTTTGCGAATTTCCAATCTGTCTTGAACCGTGAAAATTCACTGAAAATAATCATTTTTTTCACAGAACAATAGGGGAAGATGGCCAATACATTATCGCACATAACAAACAACCGCGTCTTCTCTGGCGATGGTGGGCTCACTCAGGGAAACGGAGTCAGCAGCCCATCCACCTCCATCTCAGCAAATGCCAATGCATCCTCGTCTGATCCACCAAAACGCAAACGAGGCCGTCCAAAGGGAAGCACCAAAAAGACAGATGGCAATTCGCCTGCTGTCCCCAAGGTAAAACGACCCGTAGGGCGACCGAGAAAAGACGGTCTTCCAGCTGGTTCCGTGCCTAAGCGCACCCCATCGAAGCGTCCAAGAGTTGATACTAATATGTCAGACGAGGCAAGTCTTGTTTGATTGTTGGCTTGTTTCGTTTATCAGTTGCTTATCTGGGAACAGTACCCAAGTTTTCCTCAATGGGGTCCAAGCTCTGCCCTCAGCGGTGTGGCGTATCCTGTTGCATCAGCAAACTCCTCGATCAAGTATGTGCCAGAAGACTCAAAGTATCCGATGGACGAATGGGGTGAACTCGCCAACAGTCAGCCCAATGAATTTCTTTCATCCCTCCTCTCGGCTTTGGCAGCACCAAATCCAACTTCCTCGGTGGGACCCACCATTGAGGAGGCATTCAAAATACACCTTTCATGGTTGACGACGAACACCTCACAGTCGCACAACATTCCATCATTGTACTCCGTCTTGAAAACTTTCTGGCTTCCCTCCTCTCCAGCTTACTTTACAATGGCAGCGTCGGCTTCTAATACCCGTATGCCTATGGAATACAAATTCATTTACTGGGACCCCCAACCTCTGGTATTCAATGGCATCCAATGCCCTTACTGCCCAAGCTCCCTCTCAAACAAAGGGAGGATTCGTTCCGGGCCGGTCAAAGTATACGATCTCGAGAAACCCTTCTTCATCATCGGCTGCGAATATGTTTGCACCAGCCCTCAATGCGTGGCTGCCACGACTCCGGAAGGTCGCAAATTCTCTAGCATAGATTCATCAATAATGAATGCCCTGCCCAAAGGCCTGAAGGAAGAGTTCCCTGCCCACTTACTGTATTCTAACACCGACGCCGGGAGTGGTACAAACATCTGGAACTGGAGCGCTATGGGGGTGTCAAAGCCGTTGTGGAACATGGTAACTGGAGGATTGAAACTCGGATTGAAGAAGAATACAGTTTTACAAATGGTTCACTCGATCCAACATGGAGCGCCTAACTTCAAGCGCGACGTAAAGGAAGAAGACCGTGCTTCCGCATCGGTGAACAATGGGGTCGCTGCAGACGCGGAAGAAAATTACAATCCATCAGAAAATGCTAACAGCACTAGCGGCATAAACAATGTGCGCACTTTTCTAATATGGGCGTATCGTTTACGATAACATTGAATCCAGTTACAGAATGTCTCCGATAATAATGGAAACGTCGCCGTTCAAAACAGCTGGAATGTTGAAGAGACCCGAGCGGACTCTGCTTCACAGCCATCCCCATCATTTAGGCCTCCCCAAAATGCCGACTTGATGACGCCTAGCGCTGAAAACTTACATGCATCTCATCACGAATTGCGCGATTATACTCAGGCCCGCCGACAGCCGCCTCCGCCTCGACAATCTCCGGCGTTCTCGCACTATCCATATACGCAATACACATATTTTCCTGACCAGACAGCCAATGGCCAGTCCTCAATTGCAGGGAATGGGGCGGGTCAAAGAGGTAGCGGAACCTCGACGCAGTTAGCGGTGAGCTTCTGCTTTGCTTCATTCCTAACATCAAAACTCATCTACTTCACGCGATCGTTAGAGTTGAGTTAGCTTTTGAGATACGGTGTGTACATGCGTTGTTGTTGTTTATATAGCATGTGTAATCTCCGATGTTGGCTCGAAGGTGCTGAGCCTTAACCTCAAACCGGACTGTAAACTTCTCATACTTATTTGGAAAATTCGGGAAACTTGCCTGTGAGAAGTCTGATAATCAATTGATAATGAGGTGTTCATGGGGTCTTCGGACAATATTGTTCTGTTCCAGTTCGACAACTGTACTTACAGGGCCGTTGGGCCATTGGATGAAAAATATATTAGGAACGTTTGCTGTCCGCATTAAATCAACTACGTTATAAAGACAAGTTCCCATTTTTATGTCAGAAATTTGTCTGCATCCCGCCCTAGTACCGCGTTGAGAAGCCAGACGACAAATGTCACCACCATATGCAGAGCCCCAGAGTCATTTTGACAACGTGGCTGCCTGCGGATCCTTCTCCGGAGCTCTGTATGACTGTGAAATCGTGACCGAACCCGAAGAATTTATCGAATCAGAAGTGATAGAGACTCCAAGCCGAGACAGACATCGTTATTATCGTTTGCACTACAATGCTATCAATGCCGAGATGACTGCCGGCGATTTGACGAACGCTGTGAAGCTAGCTGGCACCTATCCCGTCGCTTATGGGGGCTACTCCGATATTTATCTGGGCGATTTGGATCACGTTGTTCAGTCATCGATGGATGGGAAATATTATACTGTAGCATCACAGGTCGGTCAGGGATCCAGACCAATCATCGATTCGGTTCTCATCAGTCAAGGTTCTAGGTTGCTGTCAAGGTTCTTCGCTGGTTCACTGGGCACAAGACTGAGCTGAATCGTTCAAAAAGCGTGAGTGGCATAAGCTCCTCTAGATGTTTTTTTTAATTGTATACTCGTGTTCAGCATCTCCGAAAGGAAGCCGTGGTATGGAAAAGATTGCGACACCGGAACATTGCCAGATTTTATGGTGTATCCTTCCAATTTGAGGGCCGTCCCGCTATTGTCACGCAATGGTACAGGCGCGGCACTGCCTCGCAGTATCTCGAGCAACGGTCGTTGTACGAAAGATTTGCGATGGTAACGATCCAGACTTGCCGCACAGAATGAGACTAACTTGTTGGTCAACACCAGATAACGGAAATTGCAGACGGACTTGAATACTTACACTCAGTCCGAGTAGTTCACGGTGATGTGAAAGGCGTAAGAAACCAATCAATGTTGTTTTGATTTGAACCTTATAATTTTCAAGAGCAACATTCTCGTAACCGATGATGGACATGCTGTAGTGGGTGACTTTGGGCTTGCAAAAATAGTCGATGATTTATCGGCGCCGAATAACACGACACGCATGGGAGGCTCCCTTCGCTGGCAAGCACAGGAACTAATCATGGGTGAAGATGAAAATGGTAGACCATGTGGTAGAACCCAGGCTTCTGACGTATGGGCGTTTGCCTGTACAACATTCGAAGTTGTATTTTTAGTTCGTTAAGCAGGAGAGATTGTGCTGACCTGGTTCTACAGCTCTTGGATTCTAAGCTGCCATACCACTGGATTTCCTGTGATTTTTCAGTGATACAGGCTATCTACAGGGGCTGTGCACCTGTGCGGGCAAAAGACAATAACGACAAGTGGCGGTCAGCACTTTTAACAGAACTGCAGAGCTGCTGGCTCGTTGACGCCGCAAGACGGCCTGTGATGGAAGACCTTGTTCAAAGGTTGGCTAGTCTGAAGTCCTGACTTTTGGGGACGCACTTATTGTTGTATAATACAAGTCTCTTTTGTAGAATAAACACAGGGTTCGATGGCAGGATCTGTATAGTCAGTAAGCCATTTCTAGCTCATTGGGTTTCAAGAGGTATAGTATCTGCTCAGTAGATTATAGTGGTGAGTGAGGGAGCCTCGATCGGCAAATGCCGAGTCTTGTTTCCCGCTAGTATTTCGCGTATTTCTGGTTGACGCACACTCCTTCGTTCATTTTTGTTGGACTTTAGCTCAACCACTTGACCTTCCTTGTTTCCATCGTTCAGCATGCCGCTATCACGCGAGATCATCAACATCCAAGTATGTTGCCTCCGTAACAACTTTGTTTCCGCAGATGGTCTGATCGTCGGCTGTTGATAGGCTGGACAAGCAGGAAACCAGGTAGCACCCGTTTCCATCAAGTGATGTCTTGAATGGCTGTTCACACGCAGTACGACAGGTTGGAGAAACCTTTTGGAATATGCTTCTTGCCGAGCATGGGCTTGATCAGGCAGGGGTGCGTCTCAGTAGGAATTTGCATTATGCCGCCTTTCCGACGCGCCAACTTGGTTACATACAGTTATACACAGGATCTGATCCGCTCCAACTACAAAGGGTATGTGGCATATGACGTCCATACGACTCGGTATTCCCGACAATCCGCTGATCTTGGTCACCAGGCAGGAGTCTACTTCACTGAAGTAGATAATGGATCACAGTCAAAATACGTTCCTCGCAGCATTCAACTTGATTTGGAATCTGGAGTTTGCAATAAAGCGCGTTCTGGCTGTCAAGTTTGATTGAGATCGTCCACTAAGCCTTGTATTCAGCTTCGCAACGGGCCCCTTGGTCAACTTTTCCGTCCCGACACATTCTTGACAGCTGACGTTGGAGCTGGTAACAATTGGGCAAAAGGATGTGCGTAATATTATTGCCTCTTTCGAATTAGTTGACAGATTGTGTCACCTACGTCAGTTTACACAGAAGGTAAAATTGTTTCGAATTCAGTTTGAGAGAAGTCTTAATTTTCTTACATCATTATAGGCGCAGAGATGATTGATCCGATTCTGGTGCGCTATGCACTAATCCTATTCATCAATAAAGCTGAGTTCAGAGTCTTAGGATATCATCAGAAGACAAGCAGACGCGTGCGATGCGCTGCAAGGATTTCAGATTATCCATTCTCTAGGTGGTGGCACCGGGGCTGGATTAGGAAGTCTTCTTTTATCGAAATTGCGAGAGGCTAGTAGATCCCGCTGCCTATGGTATGTAATAATTACTCAAGTCCACCCGTAGGAATTCCCTGATCGCATGCTTGCAACATTCTCTATACTTCCATCTCCCAAGGTAATGTCCAAGGATGTTTTTGCTTCGTCGTTGTCTAAATTGAATTCCAGGTGTCAGAGACTGTTGTAGAAGTAAGGGAATTAATGCTTTCCTTCACTACTCCTATTAATCCTACCTAGCCATACAATGCCTTGCTCTCAATCAACCAGTTAGTCGATAATGGTGATCTCACCCTGTGTATCGACAATGAAGCTCTGTGAGTGACTTGGGCGTTTCTGCAGTCTTTGTTCTCTTATTTTCTGCTTTCTAGCTATGATATCTGCGTGCGAACACAAAAATTGAAAGGCCCCACGTTCGAGGACTTGAACCAGGTACTTGGATCGCATGAAGGTTTGTCATGCATACTGAAGCCCCATTTTCGCAGCTCATCGCCAGAGTCATGTGTGGCGTAAGCACCAGTCTGCGATTCCCGGGTCAGCTCAATGGGTCGGTGTTATTCAATATCATGCGTATAATTGCTGCCTTGCTGACGTTGTCCGCAGTGATTTGCGGAAGCTGGGAATGAACCTGATTCCATTCCCTCGAGTGTGTTTTAGAAAGTGATTGTATACTAATTATTCGTGCTGACCTGTCATGGTAGTTGCACTTCCTGATGCCGAGCTATGCTCCATTCTACGACCCTAATGCTCGTTCATTCGAGCGTTTTTCAACTGCCGAGCTGACGCAGTCGTAAGTAATCAATATTTTTCTATCCAGCTCACAAATTGACGGTGCAATGCAGACTATTTGATCGGAAGAACATACTAGCGGCTTGCGACCCACGCCACGGGTGAGTGCTTTGGTCTTCCCCTGTTCCAGAAGTACTGAATAGCACGCTATAGTCGATACTTGACAGCTGCTACCATATTCCGTGGTAAAATCTCGTCTCGTGAGGTAAAATCTCTCAATCTCTGCTCTTCCTGCCTATGAACGATATTTCCCACTTTTAGGCCGAAGTTGCTGTCCGAGACTTGCAAAACAAAAATTCTACCCAATTCGTGGAGTGCGATCCTGTTTACTGACATCTGTCCCTCTGGACTAATAATCGGATATAAGGTGGATCCCCGATAACGTATCTGTATCACTTGTTACCGTACCTCCGGTTGGCCAGACTCAAGCATGTTTTTTCATCTTCCTTGGTTTACCTCATTGCTGATCCCTGGATTAGGCAGCAACTGCACTGCTCAATTCAACAGCTATCCAGGAAGTCTTTAAGCGAACATTGGACGTCGTACGTTCTTCCCGCGATCAATCTACCCGTTATTCAGGTCTGATGCATATACAAGTACACTGCCATGTACAAACGGCGTGCATTCCTTCATTGGTAAGTTGTCCCCAACATGCTAACTTGGATCGACTCCGAATGTGACCGGAAATAGGTACACTGGTGAAGGAATGGATCCGATGGAATTCTCTGAAGCTGAAAGCAACGTTCAGGATCTGATGTAAGCGCCCCTTGCTGGATATCGTGTTTAACCCCCCTCTGACTGACGAATGCACAGTGCCGAATATCAACAGGTGTGCAAAAAACGTAATGTCCAGCGGACGCTTTACTCACGATTTGTCTAGTATCAGGAAGCCAGTGCCGACACCGATGATGTAGAAGAAGAGTTTGTTGAAGAAGAATCCCAATAACACAAAAGAGAGAGAAAGAGATTATCCTGGTGCGGAATCATCGATCTCTACTTTAAACCTAGTGTAATGGCTCCTGTTCTCATTCTGTATCTTCGCGTATCTTATAGGTAGATTGCTCCGGTTGCCTTGTTCTCTTTTACGTTACTGCTTGCTTTATCTCATCTTGGATATCACCTTACTAATGTTGTTGAGGTCTTCATGTGACTGGCCATAAAAATGCGAAATGGAATTTTTGGAACGGATAATGGTCCAGAATTGCTTCAATATGTATAGGAGAATACTGCTGTTAAATTGTCGGACAATTGCTCCATATATCAGCCCCGGTGTTCTTTTGTCCAAGATTGGATATCCAGCACTCATATGGAGTGGTACATACACATATATAAATATAAGACGGGTTGAGATTGACGTGCTGTGCCTGCGTGGGTCTCGTTATCAGAAATGCCGTTCCCTTCTCGATATGTGGATGTTAAGCGAGAGATTGCTGCCTCCTATCCCGATTTTGAGCAGCGCATCACCAAGGCTTGGACAGAGATCATCGAACAGTTGAATGAAACGACCGAAAGCATCGCCAAGGAAGGAACAGATGTGAGTCTCTTTTCTTTGTTTCTGGTTCGATAATGGAGTAGAGGCTGACGGGGTGTTAACAAGTATATTCCGCAAGTCAAGTTTGCTGACTTGGAGCATCTTGGTGAAGACGAGATTAGGAAGATCAAGGAGAGGGGCGCCCTAGTGATTCGTGATATTGTGGATGACGAGGAGGCGATATCGTGGAAGCAGGCTCTTGAAGAATTTATCGAGGCGAATCCGGATGCCGAGGGTGAGTGGATCTATGCCGCGGTTAATCGGCGCATATGTGAGGTTGAACTGCATCGTGAAGGTTTCCCTGCTGAGCGTAAACAGTTTTTCCATCTCTAGTGAGTTTTCTTTCGAGACTGTGCCAAACAATTTTGTGTGTTAACTCACCTCTTATTCCTCTAGTTGGACCAAACCTCAAGTGAAAGCTAGAGCGCATCCCAATTTGTTGGCTGCTATTGTCTGGATGAATAACCTTTACCACAACAAGTCTGGAGAGAAGATTGAAGGAGTTGATTTATCGACGCCGTTGATGTATGCAGACAGGTTTCGTATTCGTCGTCCTGGAGGGTTATGGCATGGGTTCCCACCTCATGTTGACGGTTCGCAATATTCATTTGTGGAGAGATGAAAGCTGACGTTTGATGAATGAAAGGGGGCTCAATTGAGCGCTGGGAAGAGCCTGTTTTTCGAAAGTGTTTCGCGGATATATTGTCTGGCGAGTGGCGGAGACATGACCCTTATGATCTGGAAGGTCGCCTCAATGCTCGAACCTCATTGTATGGCAGACCGAATCAAGTAAGCAGCCTTCTGAGTTCAAGATGTGTGTCATTTCATACTGCCTTCCCCTAGTCGACCGTGTTCAGGACATTCCAAGGCTGGCTTTCAATGAGGTGGGTAAAAATTCCAAGTTGACGCATGAGGACTGGAAAGAACCGAGGCATCTACAGTGAGACAGGACCAACCGAGGGCACGCTAAAGGTGTTTCCGGGCGTCTCCCTTTCCAATGCGTATATCATCTTGCGGCCATTCTTCCGTCCTCTCGTAGCAGTTAACGATCCAGCTATCCTTGATGCCAAGAACTGGAAATACGGTAAGCCTACAAGTCCATCTCCTGCTTGGGCCTTGGGCGCTCAGTTTTCTTCAATGGGGAAAGACATCTCCTCGGCCGACTTTCCAGGTATATACCCCATAAACGGCGCGTATGCGGGTCCGAAGCCAACGCCGCAGTTGCATCCTCATCTTCGACTGGAGCGGACAATGACATCTGTCCCTAAAGTCTACCCCGGTGATGCTGTATTCTGGCACTGTGACGTCGTTCATTCCGTTGAGGTTGAACATACCGGACCGGGGGATTCTGCAGGTAGTCCGCCTAATATATACATGTTCCTTTAAGCCTGACATCTGCTTTTCATTCCAGTCATGTACATTCCAGCCGTGCCGCTTACACCAATGAACAAGGCTTATATAGAGAATCAGAAAGAGAGATTCCTGAAAGGAATCAGGCCTTCAGACTTTCCACAGGGAGTGTCTGAAGCTGGGTTTGTTGGGGTCGCGACCGTTGAGGACATTGCATCTCCAATTGGCAGACAGGCGATGGGCTTCGGAACATCGACGGCGTAATCTACCGGATTATGTACCTATTTGTTTGTTGCTTCTCGTTTCTACATGTACAAATAAAGTGAACTTGCACCGGATACTCTCCTCGTCGCAACGTCCAAAGGCTTCAGAATGCAGGCAAGTCTTCGCAGGCTTGCAGAGTCTATAACATCAAAGCCCCTGAATCTTAGGGAAGCGAGTGCTGCACTTTATCCCCCTATACCGTGAGTGCTGTACGTGACTGATTCACCAGTCTGTCTTATTGTCGCCTATCTTTCCCCGCTAGACTATATCGTAGACTATTGCGCGCCCATAGATTTCTACCACACGAGATGCGGTCCTTGGGGGACAATTATGTTA
This sequence comes from Amanita inopinata Kibby_2008, assembly GCA_001691775.3. Lineage (NCBI taxonomy): Eukaryota > Fungi > Basidiomycota > Agaricomycetes > Agaricales > Amanitaceae > Amanita > Amanita inopinata. Next base: position 14,044 of record JNHW02000199.1, read on the forward strand.
AAGCAGGTCCGTGTACTGCGAATGTTTGTACCGTTACTTCCCTCGCCCACAGTGTTGGGCATATGCAGAGTTCCGCCGACATAAAGAAACGACGAATCCTGTGCATGTTATGGGTTTTTTGACCCAGTGGAAGATGTACCTCGATGGACTTCCCAGGGGCGATAACTCTCGAAGCTTCTCTGGGAAGAAACTCAACCCCACCATCTTTGAAAAGGTGAGGTTTTGCGTTTTCGTTTCCATTCCAATTCTCATGCCAAGGGAAAAYCGTAGATGTCCAATGAACAGTTAGCGCAATTATATGAGSTCATGCATGMGACAAAGGATCTATGGAAGCCTGTCAAGGAGGAAGGCAAGTCATGAGACAATTCAGCATCTTCTCCGCGGTCCGACGCGTGTTGTGAGTTTTTCGCTCTTATTTATATTGTGCCGCGTATGCATGTTCTTGACTGTAGGYGCTCAACTTCTCGCTATACCCCCACTCTAATGTAGAGCGTCACGTGTGTATGTTTCTGTGTGTATAGTGTCTCGCTAAATTTGACATTATCTTAATCATCTCGATAACTTGTCATGGGACTTGTCATGACGTCTTGCATCTCGTATAAAAGCCCACGAAGAGGTGCCCCACCTGACTATTGCCGACTTTAGTTATGTCCCAGACAGCAGTGAGTACATGGATCGGATGTCCCAGCGGTGATACAGGTTGCCTCACATTCGACGATAGCAAACCATACCGTCCAGCAACTCGCCCTATGCTGACTTGCCTCCAATTAGCACACAGCTGTTTGAGGCCAAGGCAAGAAAAGGTGCTCGCCCCTGAAATCATGATCGCGCGGCATCAACTTAAACGTGATGAAGGCTTAACTTTTGACCAGATTGCGAAGGCTATCGGGAAAGACGAAGTTTGGTTGGCGGCTGCATTCTACGGTCAAGTAAGCATGACAAGATGTATCGCAAAGGCGACCATTCTTTTCATTTAACCCGGGGACCAGGCCAAGTTTACGGAAGACGAACTGAAGACTGTTTGCCAAGTGCTCGACATTCCCTTTGCACAAGCTCTGAGCGAATTTGGCAGTCATTGGTGGCCGAATCGTGGCCTGGGCCCAATGCCTCCAAACGACCCAGTGCTGTACAGGTTGTATGAAGTAGGTGGCACAGAACCCACAACCCAGTCTTTTGTTAATTGTTTCACTTTTGTAGGGCGTTCTCGTCTACGGCCATGCCATCAAGGTGTGATAATCCGCAATTGTTCTTCTCCCTTGTTAATCACGTGTGTCGTGGTCAAATAGGCCGTCATCCATGAAAAGGTATGCTGCAACACGGACCAGCTTGAGTTGTTACTCACAACAAGTTTTTTTAAATCAGTTTGGGGACGGTATCATGTCGATGATCGATTGCAAAGTTACTATTGACAAGAAGCCTGATCCAAAGGGCGACCGTGTTATTTTGACCTATGAGTAAGCACTCGCTATTCTCGACGGTTTTGGCAGATCACATCTAAATCGTCTGTGACAGTGGAAAATTCTTGCCTTATGCAAGGTGGTAATGAATTATGACGTGACGTGTACAAAAATAATTTCAACGAGTCTAAATGCCACTTGAATTGTTTGAGAACAATGCTCAATGACAGCTTTTGCTCCAGGCTATCCTAGCCGACTTGAAGCACAATCCTGCTAGTCYRTAAYCRGRYTYYTRACAATGCTGCCACACTACCACCACCGCTGATTCCATCAGCACCACAGCATGCGCGTCTCCTCATATTACTGCGCTCAATTCA
>JNHW02000200.1:1490-15941 GCA_001691775.3 Amanita inopinata Kibby_2008
ATTTCACATAATTTTTCCCAGGTCTTGTTAAAATGTTCTGAGCATCTCTGCTCCTGGTTTTCTATGTCTCTCCCAAGACTTTCATTTTGATTGCCCACATGCTGCAGACACTCTGAATTCAAGCATGAATATGCACTCTTATGGACATCTCACCTTACATGGTTTATCCCACAGCATGCATATGTCACAGCATGCATGAGATGAACATGGTTTTGGATGGGAGCAAGTGGCTGGCAAAAAAGCATCAGGAATGCCATCAGCAGAATTCATGAATCATTTGTTTTAACATGCCACTTACCTGGGGAGCAGTTTTGATTATCAGAGGGGCCAGCAGCAGCATTAACTGTGGGAGAGGATGATTGTGACAAGCTGGTACATAGTGATTCAGGAATCATTGTCAAAGATACTGTGACAGATGTTTCATGAAGCAGCTTAGCCTTGGTGTGAACCTTCTGTAATGGTGTGGCCCATTCAAGCCAAGTGGCTTTGACATGTGGTAGCAAAATGAGCTCCACACCAGTCACCAGAGCTGTGACTTCTTCATCACGTATGCCAGTGGTGACACAGTCATGAGCAGCCTGGGGTTAACTTCATATTAGTATGCCACTGGAAGTAATACTCATCTCATGACATACTAGAGCTGTGGCAAATCTTTCACCCCACTTTTCATAATCCAACAAGTCAATCACTCGCAAAGGAAGTGTTTTGATGATGTTTGCCAGCACATACTTCATGGCTGAGACAACCGGTTTGGTTGTGGCAGCAAGAATTTCGGTGGACATAATCTGTGAGAAGTGTCTTAAAGTTCTTGCTGAGAGATACAAGAAAATGATGTGTGACAGCCTTTTGTGTGTGATTTAATGCAACCTATGATGACTGACCACAAACCGCTACTATGTTGACCACGTATCCCTATGAAGTGACTGTGTACTGGCAAGAGAGATTTGGAGAATCTGAGTTCAGGTTAGAATATTATTACATAAGCCACCTACATCCCAGTCTCGAAGTTTTCTCATGTTGGATCCTTATTCACAATCATACCTACTGCAACCACAGGAGCAATGGCCTCCACAACAGCAATCTTTGCCCCAACCACAGGCACAACCGTCTCCCCCTTCATATGTAAAATTCAAATATTGGGACCAAGCACTTCGAGAGTTCTTGACTGAGATGGGACTAATGCAGGCGCTGAGAGGTTTTGAGAATGACATGTTAGTTTTAAATTCAGACTGGGAGGAGGAACGTGTTTCTGGGGCGATGGCAAGATTTGTTAGGAATATAGTGGTGCGCACCCATTATTTCGGGTTTCTGTTATGCGTGTCGTCGTCTAATTGTGCCCTTTTCGCCTTCAGTCAATGGATCTAGGGAAGAAAAAGGAAATAGATGATGCGAGTGACCAAGCAGATCCCACAATGAGATCAGACAACCCTCTTGAAGAAAGAAAACTTGCGTATGTGCAACTAGCAAACGGCGCAAAACCCCAATCTCAAACGTCAGTGAGTTCTCTGTCTTATCTCATTCTTACTCCACTATTTTTATCTTGGAACTATGCGGCCAAGTGGTGCTAACCCGCGCATATATCGACACTCTAGATAAACAAATCCATCTCTCAATTTCTCGTGCGAAATCGAGCACGCGTTAACATGTCCAACCGCTCCGAATTCTTGTTCACTCTCGATGAGATACGCGCTTCAGCAACTTCCATCCAGCCTGATTTGGATACACCTTCCTGGGCTACTTGTGCGCGCACAGATATGAAACCTGTAGACCGAGAGACACAAATGAAGTACGACATTGCGAAGAACGAGGATGGGCCGTTGAAGAGAACAGTGAAAGGTGCTGACGCCGTAAATGCGGATCAGAAGACCGAACGAAAACACGAAACTGTATCCGTTGGGGCGAGAGATGATGTTGCGATGTCATTGGTTTCCGAAAAGTACCCGGCCCTAGATGAACGACTAGGTAATCTCGAAAAACACCTCGCTGTTCGGTACGGTACGTGCTTAATTTTTTTCCCCAATGCATGCCTTGAATTGATTTGTGTTATAGTGCCTATGCCGCCGAGGTCTCTCCTACATCGCTTGAAATTTATAGAAGACCACATGATTCAGCTAGAGAAGGACTATCCTCCATGGGCGGCGTTACACTTTAATCAACCGCACCGAGGCGTAAGCGTATCTGTCTTATGAAATTCCTCATGTTCTTCTCATGAATATCTACCCGTACCATAGTGGCCTCCACCTCCGAGATCGACCCCCATCATTGTTCCGCCACATATGCGGTCTCCTGCGACTAATATGACGACGGCCTCTTCTTTACCGAACGCTGCTTCAAGCAGTGGTACGATGGCAGATACAGGGGAAAGAGGATCAAAGATGAGAAATTCGACTTCAAGCCTGCACAAAGCGGTATTAGAAAAGTTGGAAGTATATCAGGCTATGAACGATTTGGCGGGCGGGAGTGGCAGTGGTACTAGGTCATGACCATTGCAGATGGCCTCCATCGGTCGCGAATCCGTTCCTGTTAGCAATTACGGGTAGTTCATGTTGCATCTTTACTGTAGCAGTACCAGTGTGTAATCATTCGAGCACTTCCAGAGGGGCTATATTCCTCATAAATATAACAGCTACATATCATTCCATGGAAGCAAGATTATAGTACAGAAGTTCAAGAACTGTCATAATAGGTGTTTCGAACACACTACTACTCCTTACTTACATGTTTAGGACAGTCGTAACTCTGGGATGCAAGCATAGGAAGCCTGAAATACTGATCGCCTTCCCTTCCCTACTTGACAAAAGGGAGATGGGGCGACCTGTATCTCAGTCCGCCTACATCCTCCATTACAGACAAACAACGCGCACGTGAGGGTTGGCACGGTTTGTAAAAAAAAAAATTAGCGCAAGAATGAACGTAAGACAGATGAATCATCCACTCATCCACTCGGATAACCCCCATCACATGAGTGTGCGTGTAAATTGCATTGTCATCTTTCTGAACCTCATTTCCACATCATCAATAGCTGATAATCCACATGAGGCACTTTCGAGATGTTGCACCAAGCCCGAAACAAGCGCGAACGTTGTCTCGCACTTTGGGCACCTGAACTCGTCATCGTCATGGGCGGGAGAGTTCATGTGTGCTTCAAGCGAGTGACGGGCATGAAAAGTTCTCGAGCAGAGGGGGCATTGATAGTTTTTCCCGTTGAACAATTCTTCCGTTGGCTGATAAGAAATAAGTGGACGAAAAAGTGATGTTATATATCCCTCGATGCGCGGGCGGAGCGAAATATCAGCCCCGACATTCAGGGATTGAATCGCAGCTGTGACTTGGTGTCTGTTGAACGGATTCTTCTTGCAACTTGATTCAACATGTTGCGCTAGGCCGGAGGGACTTTTGAATTTCGAACCACAACTTGAGATTATGCAACCTGTTGTTCGAGGCCGGTGTACCACGGATGCATTGTGCTACGGGAAAGCACTGGTGAAGACGTGTGTAGAGGACAAGCATGGTGCAGTTACTTACACGTTCGAGGTCTTCCGGTGCGCGGAACCTCCTTTCACAAGTTGCACAGTAAGTGTCAAAGATTGCCACTCCCGTTCTGATAATTTGCTGATGTACAGACGAGTTTCGCATATGCTTCTCACAATAGAGTTAGTCAAAGAAAGTCGCCACAAAGGTCGTGCATTTACCTGATCCAACGCCTGTTCAGTGCTGAACTCTCTGTCGCATTGATAACATTCATGAACTGGGCGGTGAAGAGGTGAATCCCGCAAATGCTTGGGGTAAGGAATCAGCAACGATTGCCTTAACGAGAGCACCAACGCCGTTGTATCATGCACCTACCTGGTTCAACGCATCCTCATCCCTGAACGTCCTGTCACATTGACGGCACTCGACCACGACTTGGTGAGCAGCCGAGTTTCGTAAATGCTTTTGGAAGCAAAGGAATCAGCCAAAGACAGAGGCAAGGATGTCGAATGAAGCCTTACCTGATCCAACGCATCCTCGTTGCTGAATAGTCGATCACATTCGTAGCAGAATGAGTGATCAAGCGAGTCAAGATAATGCTACGAGAAACAGAAAGGTACTTCAGCAAAGTACTCAACGACCTGAATAATCATTTACTTGTTTTAGCGCAAATTCATCGTCAAACGATATATCGCAGTCATGACAAAATGAGTCGAAATGTGCCACTGAGTTTCGGCAGTGCTATCAGAAACCACGAAGTCAGTCGCAGGAATGCCTCTGATTCCACGCTGAGCGTCTACCTGATGCAAAGCCTCGTCGGTGTTGAACGTTCGACCACAAGCAATACACATAAAGTGGTCTTTAGCTCTGCAATGCGACTTCAGACCTTGTTCCGTGGAAAAGGTCCTTTCACAATGAAGACATTCGTATGCCATGGTTTCACTGCGAGGTTGGTATCGGTAGACAACAGGTGTGTGAACCTGGGAAGGGGAAATATAATGAGCTGGACGCTTTATTCTTAGCACGGCGTTTTCCTTACCGGTCCCATCATTCAGGGTTTTGTCCGAAACGGTTGGTATGCAGAGGAGTGCTTGGGGTTTACATACTCACCGTTCGGGCTGACACAACAGCCTTCAATTCATTTGACTGCGGAAATAAGCCTCGACCTTTCGAAGAAGACCACAAACGGTTTTATCAGAATTGCACTGGGGTCTGATGCTCAAACCTGGAACTCCATCCAATAATAGCATGGAAGACCCCTTTTGTATGGATCATGATGCGTAGCCGCCACCATCACCCTCTGCTTAATTCCCATCGGTAGCTAGTACCACATTCATCTTGGATTCTGCTTCTGGAATTAAATACTAAATGCGTGCTGCGGTACGCATGACTTCCTTCAGAATGGGCGAGCAGACCAATCACAACAGTCCTTACATCTGCCACGGAGGAGAAATGAGTCGGAGTTGAAACGTTGAAAGACGACTATCAGAAGCATTTACCTCTTTCAATGAAGCTTGACTCTGGAGCAATTCTCCTTGTGCGTAACTCATGTAGAATTCCAATTTATCAAAGGGCGTCAGTGACTTGGAATAAAATGTACACTCACTCAACAGCGTGTGACTTGCTGATTTCAACACGTATGCAGTTACATAATCTTACATTTACCTTTTTTTTTGGGAAAACAAGATATCTGTGTAATGTACATTGGATGCCACTTAGCTTCAGTCCCGTTTTTCCTACAAGAAATTCATTTTGGCCCTTGCTCTTGATCCGCTGTTCAGGCTATTATTCAACAAATTATGCAACAGCAAGTTCGTCGCGGCTTGTGCATGGATGCTTTGTGCTATCAAAGTCTGCAGTGAAGACGCCATGCAAGAAAATGGTGATACAGCCACATACACGTTTAAGTTCTTCTAGACTTTGGAAGTTGGTTAACAGTGGTTGGTTCTCGGTTTGTCTATGAACAGGAGCATCTCGCAAATGCCTTTTGGAAATCAAGAAATCAATTAAAGTTCGAAGAACAGATAATGAATATTTACCTGATCCAACGCGTTTGCATCCCTGAATCCGCGGTCGCATTCGTAACAGAATGCGTGATGAGACGAGTCCCGAAAATGTTAACATATTCCCATGTAGATGTGGATTGGCCAGCACATGACAGCGGCATTGAATCCCGGATGTTTCAGACTTGCGCAGCAGCTTGTGAAATCTTGACGTCATCCTGCCGAAATCCGCAGTACTGTGGATGAGTAGACAGAACACATATTCCCATGTAGATGATTTCTCATTTCTCGGAGACTACGATGACTTGGATACCTCTGGACATTGAACAGTTGACAGAATGATGATAGTTTATATAAAGACAGCATTGAAATTGAATAGGCGACGACGTACAGTCCTTTCAAGTCATGGATTGAGACTATAGACGACTGACATGTACAAGAGCAAAGGTACGGTTTTGCACCCTTTGCCACACTGCGAGTGTGGACGATGGGCTATGGCTTGCCTTCAACGACCTGCAACATATAATTCATTCTTTAAGCTTCAGAGCCCAGATTCATCGCGATGAGCATATGAGTGTTGTTTGTGCTTGCCAAGCCAATGAGATATCAGTTATATTCGTGAACCTGCTTTCAGCATGCCTGCCATTACCTGATCCAGCGCAGTATCATCCTGGAACTCCCGATTGCACCGACGACAGAATGCGTGGTAAGATGCGTGACTTAAATGCTATGTAGACCAAGAAAGAAGTCAAAAAGTGTCGCCTGTTACTATACCATAAGGGTTCACCATTTTCAGGGCATCTTCGTCTCGAAAGAGCCTATTGCATTTGTGGCAGAATGAATGAGCAGAAGAGTCCCGGTAGTGCTATGGATAATCCGTAAGTAGTTGATAATTTTTAACAAGGTTTGACTAACTTGTCGCAACGAACTTTCGTCTTCAAATACCATATCACAGTCATGACAGAATGCATGAGCTGATGAGTCGCGAAAGTGCTTATATGCGGCAACGAAGTGAAACATACCAGCCAATTGGGGGAATAGATACTCACCTGCATCAACGAAGCCTTGCTTTTAAATAGCCTACCGCACCGACGACAAAAGGAATCTGCATGCGCGGGGGAGTCTCGATTGTGCTTTTTGCAAGTCAGATGGCTAGAAGAACGCGATACATTCTTGGTCATGGGCACACCTGAAGTAACGCCTCATCACTTTTAAATAACCGACGGCAGGGCGCGCACATGTAGTCCGAATACGAATGACCTTTAGCTTTGCAATGAGATTCTAAACCCTCCATCGTTCGGAATGTCCTGTGGCAGTCTATGCAATCATGACCCATTTCGTCTCGGTTGGTGATCACAGTAACTCTGGTAGGAGGAGAATGGAGCTGGCACGTGGACTGTCAGTGTTTACGCCGATAATGCTTGGAGCACTGAGTTGGTGGTAACTTCAGTAGTTACTAGTTACTGCTCGACACTCGAGTCCCAGCTTCCCACAAGTTAACGCACGATGCTTCATCCAAAGTCAGAACCCATGATCACGATTTCCAGAAAGAGGCGAGTCTTTGATGACTATCGTGGATAGTACACAGGACGTTCCTCACAACTGCACACAGCCGCGTCGTACTAGTTCCGTCGAGCCACGTCTCGTCCCCCAACAGACCAAAAAAAGTAGCTTCCGTTCATGGGCAGATAAACGAGGCTGGTTGTCATCGTAGCATCGAGAAAGCCGATATCATGTATGTGAGTTGGGCGCACAACGGAGTCGATGACAATAAACTAATAATTACGTAATGCATGGCCTCCGTTGTTGTCTAGTACCTCGCGCTCGTCTATCGCTCCCATTGTCTTGAAGTCTGGTGATACCAGGCATCACAGCTATCAAGCATGTATTTATCGGTCGGTGCTCACTGGTATGTGTTCAAACAAGCGGGAGAGATCAATGATGCTTAGCGTCACCGAGGCGTGCCTGGGCTGTGGTTGATGACAGGCGCATTATGTTATCCCTTTTCTGAGGTTTGCCATTGTTGGTTTCTCCATACTATGGGGAGACAATCTTTGAATCGCCGACAACTTGTCCTTGTGTTCGTTCCATTTGAAGCGTGAGTCCTCAAAACTTGTGCTGTGGATGATACCAACATGTCGTCTCACCCCATAGCGTCCATATAGGGCTTGAGCGTACTCCAAGCCCGATGCCGCCAAGTTTATCGACGGTTGGCACTAGACATTCAAAGCGTCTAGTTCGGCGTACTCTTTCTGCTGCACGGAAGCAGGTTAGCCGCATATCCCGCTTGTTCCTACGATCAACCCGGCACACAGAAGACTCAGAAGACGAGACCAGGATTTCGGATGACAAGGACGCGTCCAGCCGACGTTCGCTCGATGTCGCAGCCAATGGCAAACTCGTACCAGACGTCCTTCGATGTATTTTCCTTTGCTCTAGAGAGTCTGCAGTCGCCACGATCCCTCTTCCCAAAGACGACATCTTGCTTTCCATTACTCATGTGTGTTCGGCGTGGAGGAGAGTTGCACTTGACACACCAGAGCTGTGGAATAACGTGTTGCTCAAAGTGGAGCCAAGGAAGATCAACAGACTGCGGGTTGCGCGAGAATGGCTCTCACGTGCGGATAGCCTGCCCCGATCACTAGAGATATGGGACACAGATGAAAAAGCCGCTTACGACGCATATACCATGAATGCATTCGCAACTCAGCGATTAATTACCTCCTTTCAGTTTCGCAGACTAGTCATTCGCCTGGGTATTGCATGGCCCTTGACATTGCGGGATATACCGAACGAATCGCTAGCACACTTGGAAGAATTGATTCTCGTATCCCATTTTGAAGTCAGTCTGGGGTCGATCATGTTCTCACCCAGCGCTAGGTTCCCGAGTCTTACCCGGTTAGAGATTAGTGGATGTTTCGATATTTTAAATCTCGGGTTCCTTGTTCCGTGGCATCAGTTGCGTCATATCTCTCTGCGGACATTGACGGCACCTTCTGACTGCTTGGAGGCACTACGCGAAGGTATTTCACTTGAAACTTGTCAAATCCACGTTGCTGCACACAACAGGTATTCTTACGAACATAACGACATGCCACAAAATATCCCACTCCTCAATTTGAGGTTTCTCGCACTCAAATTCGATGATTACGCCGATGTACAGAGATTCATGCGTCAACTGCGAGTAACACTTCCCAATCTATCCACGCTTGACATTTGCACTGGGCGACATTCTCGGCTTCTACTTGATTCATCGGCCATGGTTCAGCCTCTTCAGCATTTCGAGGCCAGAAAGTTACAGACATTGCGGATGGAACTTATTGAAGCTAATTTGGACGTTGGAGGGCTGCTACAATGTGTGCCTTCCATCTCCTCACTCAAGCTTCTGGGTGGATCATTCCTCGATGATGATGGATTGGATGGCCTTGGGACAGGCAAACTTGGACCGCGACTGCAAGACATTTATCTTCGTGGCGATTTCAATGTCGACAAATTGCGTTGCATACTCAAACAGCGCCAGAAGGTCGCCAAGGGCGCACGTTCACGTCATCAGGACGGAGATGAAGTGACCCCATCACTATTAAAGCATGCCTACTTCGTAACTCGAGGACAAGCGGTGTACATCAAAGGTCATCGCGTCAAATTCAAGTCGCTCTAGTGTTCCTTCGTCCACGTCAAGATGTTTTGATTAACGCATGGCAAAAAAACCGGTTGGACTTGTGGATTTCTTCTGTAACATTATTTACATTGCAGATGATATTTTTAAGACTCAGTTGAGAACGCGAGAGTAAACAGGATGAAAGGCTGTGCATAGATAATAAACTGGGAACACTTCTAGATCATGGAAGGTTTGATTGGTGTGGGTACACTGTTTGATGGGTTGAAGCATAAGCTACGATTCAGAAACAATGAGATAAAGCCCCCTGCAATAGCCAGAAATGGTTCAGATAAACGTGAATCACTACATCACACCGTAAGTCACCCATGCTAATCCGACGTTTCTATGGAGCGAATCGCAAAGGGAGCGCTCGTATTGAAATCCCGCAGAGCCACAAAGTTCCCGAATGGGCCTTCAACATCGCCATCATTTTCAGTATGTCTTTGATAATCAGACAGCCTGGTTTGCCCCTGCAAAGTATAGTGCCTCCGAAGACGATGTGTGGCGGGGCGAGAAACTCAAGAGAAATTGGGAGAACGCATTGGTTGGGCGAGTCGTTTGGCAGACCGCTGCTCAAAAGTCGGAACTGTTCTGAACGATACAGCCCAGTGCTTATGTGGTTGCTCCCATAATATAGGGCGACGACGGTGTTCTTCTAGTAACCTCTAGGCCAAGAATGTATCAGATGAATTTCAAAGCTGAAAGCATAATCAATACTTCACCTTAACATCGTCGCAAAACGGGACCTGGTATCTCTGATGGTGAAGTAGTATCACTTACCTGCGGACTGTTGATCGCATTCATATTTGGGGGGCCCCAAGGCCGAATGCTCGTCAATCTGGGCATCCAACGTGGTGCCTTTCACTTGCACGTTTCATAAGGAATTCACCAAGTTATTGAAACCATCCAGGACTAACCAAAATAGGCGTGCACGTTGATGCCCTCATGGTCAACAAGGCTTGCATGTGGCAGTAACCTTACTGATCTCTACCACCACCACTCCTTTTCTTTCCAATGCCAAAGAGAAGGTCGAAAGGTGCGCCCTACAAGACCGCACGTCACAACGCGAAAAAGCCAGTGACTAAACGAACGCGACGGCCCCGCATACCTCCGCATGAAAAGCTTCCTCCTGAACTAATGCAAATCATTATCGAGCTATGCACAGCTGCAGACAACATATTTCGAATCCCCGTCGTCCATCAACACGCGATCAACGTCATACCCCATGTCTGCTCAGCATGGCGCACTCTAGCGTTCAACATGCCCAAGCTATGGAGTCGCGTTTGCCTCCAGATCTCCCGTGATGACGTGAACCGTCTCCGAGTGCAAGCCGCTCGAACTATTCTCTCTCGTGCCACTCTCTGTAATGGCAGCGATGGTGAACGCTCATATCCGCCTCTGTCGCTCAAGATCACCACCGCTCCCAACAGCCATGTGCCTATTTCGACAGATATGGAACCCTTTTACGACCTCATCGCCTCTTACCCATTCCAAACACTTAATCTCACCTTTCATAAGAGAGACCACTTTCGACCGTTGTTGGGTCTCTTGAATGAGACATGGCCGAATGTGGACGAGTTGGAACTGGGGTTCTGTCATTTGCTGCTTAAACAGCGCTCGCCGCCTCTCTCTCCCGGGATGAATATGAGGCCGCTTGAAGTCCTAGATGTGGTTTGGGACGGGTTGAATTGTGGTGCAGTGGTGCTATGGCATCAATTGAGGCATTTGGTGTTTTCATCGTGGATGCCTGCACCGACAACTTTTTGCGTCTTGCGTCAAGCTATGTCGCTCAAATCCTTTGATGTCCGAATTGCTCCAAGTACAAGGACAACACGGTGGCGCCACACCATCGCGGTCCCCAGCCTCGACTCCCTCAAGCTTACCTTCATGAATTCTGCAGATGCCGAACCGTTCATCAGCTGTTTGAGTCTCCCGAATACAAGCACGCTCGAAGTTCATAAGGCTCTCGAGGCTGGACCTCTGCTGAAATGTGATGCAATCAGCTTTGCTGAACTGGCACGTCGAAGCGGTGGGATGAAGTTGCTGCAGACGTTGGTGGTGCAGCAGAGTGAATTTGAATTGGATGTTGACCTGTTATTAAGGAGTATGCCTGCGTTGGCGCATCTGGAACATGGGTCACGTCGGTGGGACTTTGTACGACAGTGAACGACCCAATTAATCATCTCTGCTGGACTTCGTTCATCAATCAGTGACAAAAGCCGGATACTTACAGCTTATCACTGTCGTACCCAAGGCCTGTTTTCTTCCCAACCGCGGGAGAATCGTTCCGGGATGCCTTGTGGCTTCATCACATACTCTAACATGCCGGGAGTACAAATAATCAGTACTGGTGCCGCTGGTAGCCGTGAGTAACCTCCGGCAACCTTCATGGGCCACATACCCGGTGTGGCTGTCCTCGACTTTATAAATCATTCTATGCCGCCACATGTACTTGACTTAAGAAGTGAATATATGGTATTTCATCAAAAAATGCAGGAACAAGATAAGTTCTCCAGATGCCAAGTCAATTAACTCCACGGGGAGATAGATCTCACCGCATGTCAAGGAACTCACCAAGTTATTAGAACTGACCAAAGTAGGCGTGTGTGACATTGGCGCCCTCAGTCAAGTAATACCCCATGTCAGCCTGGCGTACCGCCGCGCTCAACGTGCCCAAGCTATGGAGCCACGTCTGCCTCGAGATGTCTCCTGACAATGGAACCATGTCCGGGTGCAAGTCGCACGGATTATTCTTTCTCGTGCTGCTCGATGTGGCGGCGATGACGGTGGTTGCTCTAACCCGTCTCTGTCGCTCAAGATTACCACTCACGCTCGCAGGCCCCTTTCGGTAAACACGGAACCTTTTTACGACCTTATCGCTTCTTATCAGTTCCAGGCACTCGGTCTCTCCTTTGCAAAGTCGGGCGACATCCAAACGTTATTGGGTCTGTCGAGTGGGATGTGGTCCGGTGTGGAGGAGTTGGAGCTGGACTATCTTCATATGATGCTCAGACGGAGCTCGCCACCTCTGCCTTCTGGTATAGATTTTGGCAATCTGAGGTCGTCAGAGCGTGGGAGCGTTTGGATTTTAGTGCGGTGCCTTGGCATCAGTTGCCAAGACGTCGCGTGTTCGCAAGGGATTCCTCTGTCATCAGCTTTTACAAGGGGAGTATACCTGCATTGGATGTTGATCTATTGTTGAAGAGCATGCCTGCTTTGGTGTATCTGAGAGATGGGTATCATCGTCGGTTGAACTTTGTACGACAGTGAACGACTGAATTCATCATCTCCACTGGACTTCATTCGGTCATCTGTTATCTTTTGATACTACTATCTCGCTGATTTTACCTACCAAATTTCGCAGTGCACCATGCCAGTCTAGTAGCGTCTAGTCGTAGCCATCATTTGCTAAAGAAAACACGTGCGAGTCCCATAAATCGGAAGAGTCCCCCGTTCCCGCTCAACGGACGCTTTTTGATGGGAAGGGCATCCATCGATAAATCGATAAATCGATAATCGCCAACATCCAGAACTTTCCCGGGGCACTTGCATACAAGTACGTCTCGTCAACCCGGCAAAGCTCTTGCGGTACCTTTTCTCATCTCTCTCTCTCCCAGCACATCCAGATGCCAGAACCCAAACGTATCCCTCCCCATGAAAAACTTCCAGTCGAGATAATGCAACTCGTCTTCCAGTTATGTACAGACACAGACGAGTACAACTTTAGCATGCCCTTCGTCCCCAGACAACCAGTCATCGCCATCTGTCGCGTCTGTTCGACTTGGCGTATAGTCGCGCTCGATACACCCGAACTATGGACCAGCGTTTCGATTCAGATCTCCGGCGATGATTCCGTAAATTATCTCCGCGTCGACGCTGCCCGAACTATCTTCTCTCGCGCAATCCGCCACAAAGATGGTGGCGATGACGACCACCCCAACCCACCCTTATCGCTCGGTATCGCGACTCATCGACGCACCCCCTCCGGGAAGGGCATGTTGCCCTTTTATGACCTCATTGCCTCCTACACATTTCAGAAGCTCGATATCGACTTTCCGCGGTGGGAACAGGTACAGATCTTGTGGAGGCTGCCAAATGAAATATGGTCCAGTGTGGAGCAATTACAGCTGAGGTATTACCGTCTGCCGGCTTCGCAGGACGAGTGTCCACCTCTGTTTGCCTCAGGGATAAATTTTGCGAGTTTAAAGGCATTGGAGGTCCCCGGGCATTGGAACGGATTGCATCCAGAGGCAAAAATACCATGGCATCAGTTGACATATCTGTTACTCTTGCCACCGATGTTGGCATCCCAGTGTCTAGACATCCTGCGCCACGCCACGTTGCTCGTATCCTGCAGCCTCCGAGTTGCCAAGAGCACAGGGTCGACGTCGTGGCACGACCAAGCCACCACCACCATCACAGTCCCAGACCTCGAATCCCTCAAGCTCGATTTTACGGAAGGCAACGATGCCAAGCCGTTCATCGACTGCTTAAGCCTCCCCAACCTAGTCACGCTTGCAATTTATGATCTGACCAACCCGCATAATTGTGATGTGAAAGCCTTGGCCGAGTTGTCACGTCGAAGCGGTGGGTTGAATCACCTGGAGCTGTTGACGTTGGGGCACAAGGAGACGGATTTGGACCTTGACCTGTTGCTGTCGAGCATGCCCGCCCTAGCCCGTTTGACTCAGGGTGAACGTAGGTGGATCCTTCGGTGAGTGCTGTCGCGATCGCAGCGCGAACACTATTTTTCGAGATAAATAAATGCGGTACCATTTCATTATTTACGCCTTCTGACGGACACGAACATATGAGAAGCCCGTCATGATGTGGTTGTTTATGATTTGTTATCCTCCCTGTTTCTTTTCCCAAATACAAAATTCCCGTATAACAAACATTGTACGCACTATACACGTCTCGTAACTGTATCATTGACCGCGTTCGTAGTTTTGTTGTTTTTGTTAGCTATCGCAGTGCTGCTACAGTGTTACCAGGAAAGTGAATACCAATATTGTCTCCTGCAATCATGGCGACATTGATTGATCATAGTATGCATTTAGTCCAAGGACTCTTAAACAAAGGCTCGAGTTATTATTCATGCAACAAAATCGTGACACCGGCATATTAGACACGTTTCCTCTTCTTTTGCGCTACGGGCGAAGATTCGGCAACAGTGCCCATTTCCTCGTCCAAATCGGACTCTGCATATCCAGGTCCCATTATCTTTCGAATCTTGTCCTCACCAATCGTCTTAAGGAGTGCCCGAGCTCTCTTCTGCCGATAATACCGGCTAACCGCAGCGCTTTTCGTTACTTCTAA